>ML794013.1:86719-138188 GCA_009831015.1 Picea engelmannii
TGAGATCATAAGTTTGACATTCTCTATTTTGCAGTCCATACCACTCATGAGATCATAAGTTTGGTATGATTTTCTCTTTGTGTTCCCCTTTCACCATTAGAAAGCTTGCTTATATAGCCTTGGAGAGGCTTTAACCAATTGAGATATCCTTGGGGAGGTTGAGCATTTGCCTCCTTCCGTTGAGGATCTACCCTAGGATCATGGCTGGACCAGGGATTCGAGCTCAACTACTTTCCAAGAATGAAAAGATTCTTCCCCCATTCATCTCAACATCTTAACAACCACCCATAATAGGTAGCGCTTCCTCAAAAGGGCCATCAGAGCGTTGTAGCGCTCCCTAGTAAGCTTTAGGGGGCGCCAGCGCTCTCAAAATCTATAGCGCTCCCTCAAAAGGGCCAGGAAGAGTTATAACGCACCCTGACAGTGTATGGGGAGCGTCGGCGCTCCGAGATAGTGTAAGGGGGAGCGCTCCTCTCCAAAAACTCAGTTTTGAGGTGCTTTCAGATGGCAAAAGGTTTGCAAGACTGTTGACTCATTTCGCCTCTTCCAAATCAGATGTTTGAGGTGTTTCAAGTTTCTTTCTCATGTCGTTATAGGCAAGACATAGGCATCATGGCAACATGCTTTGTTTGATGTTTTTACGACACTTGTGAGCAACATACGACACTTGCGACCTTGTGAGCAAAATGCGACACTTGCAACACTTGTAATGACGACACTTGCGACACTATCAAAGTGAGTAATTTTGATGTGTAACAATCTGAACTAACATTATCTCTCTTGTCGATATGCCTATTGCGCTCACCTCTTATTTATCATTATAAAGATGGCAAGATCATTTGATCGATACTCATAGTTCAATTGATTGGGACTTGGTTTCATTGAGTTTATAATGCATTGACATATGGGTGTATATGTTATTTGGATTTATATGAATTCTGGTTTCATGAAAATACATGGGTGTATTGATTAAATATTTTATACATATCTTTTAATATAAGCCCTATGTTCTTGTTTTCATAACTATTGGCTTGTTGATTATATGAATACCCATCGGCACATTGGCCAAACTATTGTTACGATTTGATACAATGGATCATGGTTAAAACATTTGGTTTTTGTTTCAAATTATCGATAGTTCAAATCTTTGGCACAACGTTGATAGCTCGTTGGTTTATACACTTGCCATTTGATTCGTTGGTCAGCCAAATGATATGATTGTTGAGCTATGCTATAATGGATAGAGCAGCTATGTAAACTGGTGATTGTACTTGCGTAATAACTCTTATGCATGGCACAGATAAGCTCCACCACCTTTTCACGATGGCATTTATGCCTATCCCTTATCCCCATTCACTTCTGTTAGCTCGAGTAGTTCTGCTCTTGTGTGTGTTATGATCCAAACCCTCAGCTTACCATGTGCTCGGCTCCATGGCACCAGTCATGAGAATCGAGCCAAAGGGAAACCAGGCCCTGTTAATGTTTGACAATGCTCGCAAAGAGTTGGAGGAAAGCGTGTGGCTCACCTTCATGCAACGATTCGAGGGTTTTAATCTCTGTGTGGCATGACAGTTCGCCCTAATGTTTGATGGTTGTAGAGCCAAGGTGGGTGACATACAGTTGGAGATCGATGAGTAGTTTATCAGCTCTACTATAGGGTTACCATCCTCGGGACAGCATTGGTTTAATAATTGTAAGGTCGAGGAGGTGCCATGGACACTGTTGTTTCTCTCACGCAAAGTCACCTCTTGTGACAGAGGTATGCCCATCTCTGCACTTAAACCACGATGGAACGATACTTTGATGATAGTCAAACATTTCATGACCTGTGAAGGTCGATACAGAATTGTGTTTCTCTACCACCTGCGTTTGTTAATGATTTTTACGGGACTCTCATTGAATATTCCCTTTTACTTTCATCGAAGCTTATTTAAAATGTTGAAAAGGTTTAAAAGGCAGAAGGCTGACAGTAGCCTGTTCCACCATGGACTCATTAAACTCATCATCGTTTATCATTTGGGTTTGCATGGTGATAGTTGGAGAGATTTCATAGCTCGGAATGGTTTTGGTGAAACAAACCCTGTCCAGGTTGACAAACCTGTGGTAAGCGAAACCTATGTTTAGCCACCCATGCCCTTACATATATAATTGACCTCTCCTAAGCCTTTGGTTGACCCTCCTATTGACTTACTAGACGTTGGAACCAAGAAGTTCAAGACTATTAAGAAGCCTGTGAGAAAAAAGCCCAAGGCAAACCCTATTGCTAATGCCAAAGGAAAAAGGAATGCCCAACTCATTTCGAGAATAGATAGAAATAAGCCTAAACCCTCTGCTGAGTGAGACCCTATCATCCTTAGTGAGGATTTCGACTCTGATGTGGAACGATTCTTAGCTAGCGAGTATCCTTACTAGCAGGGTTTATGCCCCGAACCACCTTATGATTTCGTGATGAATCTTCCCCCCTGCCTAAGAAACAATCCCAGCTACCCTGGTATTAATTTGCCTAATGAAACCCTCAATCATATGATCAAACCCTCGCCTGCTCTCTCAAAACCCACACAGTCACCCTGTGACCAATATGATTTATGGTTGGAACGATACTACATTGATGTTCCCATACTCCAATAAAAAATTCAATCACTGGAAGATCAAGTTGCAGCATTAACCGGTCAAAGAGACAAGCTCCAAGCAATTGATAAGAAACAGAAGAAAACATGCTCGATCCTTTTCAAAAACATTGAATCGACTACGGTAGTTATCAACTCCAAATTGGCATGATCAAGCTATCTCGTCGCTATACAGGTATGAATTTTGATATCGTTTTATATGTGTGAGTGGACAGGTTGATATAATGATTTGAATAAGCTTTTTTTATGTATCGAAATGGCTCTGTAATAATGTGTTCATCCTGTGTACATTTTTCTTTGCTAAAAATAAATGATATTTCGTTATGGATATATGATTCGATCATTCCCAGTATAGCCATCGATAGATTTTATCGTATTTAATTGATTTTCGTTTGGATTTGATTGATTGGTTTTCCTGATTCAGTTGACAAAATTGTTGGTTTTCTTTCAATTCAATTCGTATTGTATCCACTCCCAACAGGAAGTTTTTCACGCTCAATTTAGAATGCGATTCGTTCGGATTTGATTTCGTTATGATCCATATGTTGTGGTTGGTAAACGATTTTATTGAGTTTGGTTGTTACGATATGTTGTGTCATGTAATCTTCTATGAAAATGAATGCAACTTTGTTCAGTTTTAGTTCAAAAAGAATGACTCTGTTTTTATAAAAACAATATGCTCATTTAAGTCTGTGCAAGTGTGCCCGAATCATGGAACGATTATGATTTTCAATGACTATGCTAAACCTAGCCGATTGATTCACTTGATTGGATTGTTGTTAGTTTGATTATTTGATGAGTTAAATTCCGATTATAATTGCTTCTCTCTTTGACTTTAAGTTGTAAAACGAATTGGTCAAACCCGATTATAATTCATTGTCAAATGAACGATTTTGATCAAAGTCGATCGATCTTGTTTGCCCAATTTGCAATAACAAATTACGAGTTCTATTGCTAATCAATCGAGCCTGTTATGATTTTATTTGAATTGATTTTCGCGCCAGTTTGAATTGATCTATTCGTGGCATGAATCGTTTGCCTTGTCAACACAGTCATAAGGATTGGAAAATGATCTTTTTGGAATCGATCGTGTTTCCTGTCTAAGAGGCAGCGTAACAATTGCCTATGATTTGTTTGATTATATCGGTTTCAATTGAATATCAAAACGATTTCACAACTGTTGGATTCGATTTGTTGTGAAACGATTACAGTGTTGTTCCATATGATTTTGTCACCCGACTTTGTGGTAACAAACAAAACAGAGTATGCCTATCTCTATAGTCACTTAATTGATTTGGATACTGTTTGATTTCGAATGGTATAACAAACTCAAATTAAATGATTCGTTTTCAAATGGCAATTGGATGTACATTAAATGGAATTCTTTAAAAGATTTTTAGTTAATTTCAATATTGATTCTGTGTCTTATTTAGACTAGCTACAAAATCAGAGGATTCTGTAGCTAGGTCTATAGATTTAGATTTTCATTATTTTCTTTAACAAGTATCATTCTAAATTGTTCAATTTTTGTCCTTTGCAGGTGAATACGAATTGCATGGGATTTGATGGACAGTCTAGAGGATATTTGTGTTTCTAGTTTTATTGTAGTTTCCTAGTTTAGTTAAAATTGGGATATCATCCCAGATTTTTTGTAAACAGTTTTATAACTTCCACAAGGAGGTTTTACCCTGTGGAAAAACTTATAAATACTTATTATTTTATGTAATAAGGATCATCCTTGCTTGTGGGAGAACCAATATTATGGATTTTTAATACAAACTGAGACAGAAGTTGATGTTCTGCTACAACTTTCGCTTTCATAATATCAATCTTTTGTTTCATGTTTATGTTGATCAGATTGCATTTGAATAGTGACTACTTTAGCTATCATGGTATTTTACAGAATGATATGAATTAATTAATGTCTAGTCCATATCTGATTTCTTCCATTACTTTAAAAATACATCCATTATTTAGTTCAGTTAATGAATGACATATTTCTCTTCTTCATCAATTGAATTATTTTGTATAAGTCTTTGCATACAGGTTTATCTAATTGTGGAGATTTATAAATCATACGATTGTTGTTATTTTTATTTCTTGTTTGTCCTGTAATCAAAATTGTAGAGCACTGGAGCTATCGTTTACACGAAGCTTCTGGATTATTCGGTGCGAGTTTCCTTCCTTTGATCTGCTAGCATAGTCATCAGACACACGACAAATCTGGAACATTTCCTCCAAGTTAGTTTGTGATTTATTTTCATTAATTTGTTAGTGTAATATTAGTATTTTAAGTTATATATATTTGTAGTTTATATTAGTAGTTTAGTTTAGTTAGTTTTCTGTTTTATTTCTTGTTTATAAAATTATAAAATCAACAAAAAAAAATATCTTTCTCTGTCTTAGGGCAGAATATTAATGAGTTTTTCAGGTTTTATTCAAATTTGTAAATTGTAGATATTGTACATTTTGTGAATAAGTTATATTTCAGATAGTAGTTAGATAGTTAATTAGTTAGAGTTAGTATAGTAGTAATTAGTAGATTGTGTATATATAGTTAGTTTTAGTTAGATTAGTTTTATTTGTTTGTTTTATTTAGTTTTAATTAGATTAGTTAGTTTAGATTAGTTTTTTTTTTTTTTTTTCTTAGGACCTTAGATCGGCTAACGGAGTCGCTAAACCCGTCAGGGTCGTTCTTCCCAAACAGATTGGGTTATTATACAACCCCAGACCGGTTCCACTCTCTTAGTTGACGGACGGTCGATTTCGCCCATCAATAAATGGCGCTAGAAGGAGGACCTGAACTTAATTAATGGAATGAGGCGGTCGCAAGACTCCTCCCCCCCTAATTGATCACCTATAGTGACTAGAATCCATTGATAATATTCCCCTTCAAACAGCAACTACTTCAACCGACGATCCACAGATCACAGTTGAGCCAACAACCCCTAATCCTATAGGTGGTGACATACAAGAGATTGTCCACCAATCTCTTATAAAAACACATAGTTCCTTGGCTTGTTTGAGGCAACCAAACCATATGTGGGGTCAACCTCTGGACTTCTCTGATATCAGAGAACAATTAGGTGACACTAATCCTACTGTGAATCCTTTAGATCCAATCTTAAATCCTGTTGCTGGAGGATCTGGGATACCTCCTTCACCACCTCCATCATCTCCTTCCTCTTCTGGAGGAGATTCCTCTGATGAAGGAAATTCAACTTCTCAGCCTTCCACACCCACTACCCCAATGGAAAATCAGAACAACCCTGCTAGACCTTGGCTTGACTAGGATGATGTAGCTGTACCAGGAGCTTAGCACCCTTTACCTAAACACCCGGAGAAATGGATTCCCAAGTTTGATCCTGACTCAAAACAGATCACTGAAGATCACATTAAAAAGTTTATGTTATCCATTAGACTCCGTAATGTTGAACATGAAGACGTTGTCTATAGGTTGTTCCCTTATACTTTTAAGGGTAATGAATCCACATGGTACTTTTCCCAGCAACCCCATACCATTGTGTCTTGGGAAAATTTTGAGTCATGCTTTTTGGAAAAATTTGGAGACGGTAAACCTCCGGAAGTACTAGTCATGGACCTTTCTAGCTTAAGAATGAACCCAAAATAAAAAGTTAAAGACTTTAATCAAAGATTCTTAACACTCAAAAACTGAATCCCTACCGATTCCATGCCTGCTGAGAGTCTTATAATAGCTTACTACACTAAAGATTTGCACCAAAATATAGTTATTTGGGTTAAACGATCTAAGAAAGCCACATTGTTAAAGGCCTTTGAAGAGGCCAACCAGATTGAAAAAGACATACTTAGTCTTAAAGACTCTACTAGCAACGAAACTGAAACTAGTTCTTCTTCTAGGAAGAAGATCGAAATCCTCCCCAGACCCACTCAAAGTAAAACACAACTTGAAAACTCTGATTTGGAAAACTTAACCAAAGTTGTTCAAAAACTGTCAAATCAAGTTATAGACTTGAAAAGGTTGACCGAAGAAGATTCCTCTAGAAAAGGACCTTACAAACCCCTGTTCCGGAAGCCTTTTCCTACCAACCGACCTAACCCAACCACCGAAGGCCTAAATCTAGAAAGTTTACAATGTGCTCTTCAAACAATTCTAGAAGCCCAAGATAACTTGATGCCTCCTGAGATCCCTGAGGAGGTAGTTGAACAAGAGACAGTTCAAGAAGAAGAATATTCTCCAAACATTTTTGGACACTTCTCGGATAGCATCTTCCAAGCTAACTTCGAGACAGTTCATCCTTATAACACTAGGAGTAAGACAACAAATAAAACTTCTTCTGAAAATACTACAACTTCGACTCCAAAGCAATCTAAATCAGCTGAAACTAAACAGAGTAATGTGTACCCCAAATTAGATTCTGATGTTGTTGAAGATCTAAAAAAGTTAAGGGCTAACATTTCTATTTATGAGTTGTTGAAGTTTCCATTTTTGTTACAAAAAATGTTGCAAAATATTTCAGAGAACGGAAAAAATGGTAATTCTAATGGTAACAAGGTGGTGCAAAACAAAGTCCCTCAGAAGACTTCCACTAAAAAAATCTTGATCCTCAATATAAAGGAAGCCTTCCTGTAAGTAATGTAAATAATGTAAATAATGTAAATAAAGTATCTTTAGAAGCCACGAGTAAAAATCCATAAGTTACTACTCTTAGTACTCACAAAAATTTACCTCCTTTCCTATTAACTTTCGAGATCTTTAATAGAAACGTGCATAATTTTATGGTAGACTCAGGAGCGTCATCCAATGTGATGCTTTGGTCTGTTTGCCAAAATATTAACGCAGGATTTGAACCATCTTCTTTGAAAATCATACAACTTGATCGGATAAATGTCAAAGTTATATGCGAACTAAAGAATGTACTTATTATATTATCATCTAACCCAAAGGTTCATCAAGTTATTAATATAATTGTTGTGGATATTCCAGAAGTGTATGGTCTATTTTTGAGCAGGGACTGGTCGGAGCAGCTACATGGTTATTTCATGATAGATTGGTCCCATCTATGGCTTCTAGAGAACGACAAGCCTAATAAAATCAAAGTGAATCGTGAGCGCTACCTTAAGTTCATGGTTACAGATTTGAACGACCCCAACGAACCATATACACCTCCCACTGATTCACCTAAAGTATAATGGATGGACACCTTCTTCGACAATTTCATGGCCAAGGTTTCATCTATCACCAATCTAGAACAATAGTCCAATATTGTAGCATATTTGCAACCAACAGCTTCCACGCAAAGGTCCCATGTACCCGATGAAAATCAAATTTGGTCTCTCTATTTCGACGGATCCAAGTCTAAAGAAGGAGCCACAGTAGGTTGCATCATTATCGATCCGATAGGTAATAAAACATTGATAGCATGTAGGTTGGAATTTGAATGTACTAACAATACTGCAGAATATGAGGCTTTACTGCAAGGTCTCAGAAAAGATTTGGATATGAAAATTCAAAATTTAACCGTCTTTGGCGAATCTAAAATAGTGGTTAGACAGGTAATAGATTCTATCCACTATCTGTCTTCGCATCTCAAAAGCTACTAGTCTGAGGTATGGAACTTAATGAATAATTTTTTTTCTTTCAATATAAATTCCATTCCCAGATTGAATAACTCTGAAGCAGACTTATTAGCTAATGTAGCTTTTAAACTTCTTCCTGCAGAAGGCTTGTCCCCAGATGCATTCTTCGTTGAACTGTTGTTTCAGCCATCCATTCCCGACAACATCACGAACTGGAGAGTATTTGACGATGATCAGCAGATTATCAATTTTCTGCACATGGAAGAAACTTTTCAAGGCGCAGTGATAGATGAATGCACGCACGACGACAATTTGCACGATTTCATGATAATACTAGATCCAAGAACTCCTGAATCATCATCGGTTATGGTAAACTCGATCCCTAAATCTGTAGTGAGACTAGAAAAGTTTTACGATTTTCAAGATAAATTTAAAAAGATGGTCAATTGTAAAACCAATAGTTCCTCGTTGTCTTATGAAAATGTAAACTTAGGAACCAATGAAAATCCTCAGTGCATTAATCTAGGGTTGGGATGTTCTCGAAAATAAAAAGCTGCATTCATTAAATTGTTCAAAGAATTTAAATATGTCTTTGCATGGACGTATGATGACCTTAAAACTTTCAACCCTAACATCATACAACATGTCATCCCGATGAAGCCCCAAACCTTACCCTTTCAAAAAAAACTAAGGAAAATGCACCCTAAGCTCGAACCGACCATTCAAAAAGAATTGAATAAGCTCCTAAATGCTAAGATAATTTTTCCTGTTAGACACACTCAATGGGTTTCTAACCTCGTCCTAGTCCGGAAGAAAAATGGGGAAATTTGACTCTTTGTCGATTTCTGGAACCTTAACAAAGCATCTGATAAAGACAACTATCATGTCCCACCCATGGTACAGATCCTTGAACAGGTATCTAGTTCCGAGAGGCTATCTTTATTGGATGGTTTCTATGGATACAACCAAGTCCTGATGTCTCCACCAGACCAACTAAAAACTACCTTTCGTACTCCGTGGGGCACTTATGCTTATCGCAAAATGCCTTTTGGATTGATTAATGCCGGTGCCACTTTTCAGAGAGCAATGGAAATTGCTTTCCGAGGCTTAATCAATCATTCCGTCATAGTTTACTTAGATGATGTGACTGTATTTTCTAAAAAAAAAATGATCATCTAGCTCACTTACGAGCCGTCCTACTGCGATGTCGTAAATACAACATCTCCTTGAACCCAAAAAAGTCCATCTTTGCAGTACAACAAGGTAAACTCCTAGGATTCATTGTGTCTAGTGAAGGGATGATTATTGACCCTGAGAGGAATCAAGTCATCGCAAAACTTCCCCCTCCTACATCCAAAAAATCCATGCAGTCTTTCTTAGGCCAGATTAACTTCGTGAGAAGATTTGTCCCCAGTTTCTCCGAAATGGTCAGGCCTTTACAGAACTTGATTAAGAAGGATGCCCAGTATCACTGGGGACCCCTAGAAAACCAAGATTTTAATGAAATAAAGAAGGCCATAATAGACGCTCCGTCTCTCATGAGCCTAGATTTTTCACAAGACTTTACACTCTACACTTGTGCTTCTGACCATTCCTATGTCGTCGTCCTAAACCAAAAGAATGCCAAAAACAACGAAGCACCCATCGCATTTATGAGATCCTCTTTCAAAGGTGTTGAACTTAATTATCCAGCGGTAGATCGACAATCCTACGCTTTTTTCAAAGCAGTTAAGCACTTTCGGTCCTATCTTTTGAAGTCAAGGATGAAAGTCATAATCCCCTACCCAGCCGTGAGGAACCTGTTAGTGCAGAAGGAACTGGCAGAGAAGAGAGCCAACTGGGTCACCTCCTTGCAGGAGTATGACTTAGAAATTAACCCAACTCAGATAGTGAGAGGCCAAGGGTTATGCAAATTAGTTGTTGATTCATAAGCAGGACAACAAGAAGAGAGCGATACATCAAACCTAGGTCAAAGCGATCAAAGTCTAATCTGTTGCACGCAAAACTCTTTCAGTACTTGGTATGACGATATAAGGTTCTATCTTGAACATGGATCAGCCCCCCGTCACCTAGACCCTGCTAAAAGAAGAGAGTGGAGATTAAAGTCTGACTCCTTTGATTTGGTTAATGGTATCCTGTTTCGTCAAAGTTTTGACGACGTATTGATGCGTTGTCTTGAAAAAGATGAAGCAGAGAAAGTATTGATCGAGTTGCATGCAGGAGAAGCTGGTGGTCACTTCGGTGGCGACACCACTGCTCATAAGGTTTTAAGAGCCAGTTATTACTGGCCCACTCTTTTTAGAGACGCCCATGCCTTGTGTCGTAAATGTATAATCTGTCAGAAAGCATCAGGGCGGTTACAAAAACCAACCTTTCCTTTGCAGCCCGTTTCGGTAGATTCTCCTTTTGAGTAGTGGGGCCTTGATATCATAGGTCCAATTAACCCTTCGTCCTCGTAACAACACAAGCATATTGTGACAGCCATAGATTACTTTACTCAATGGTCTAAAGCTGATGCGTTAAGAACTGTCAACACCAGTCACATAATCGCCTTTCTAAATTTGAATATTATCACTTGTTTCGGTATCCCTGACTATCTAGTATTTGACAATGCTTCATATTTTTCTTCTCTTGAGATGAGCAAGTGCGCTTTGGAAAAAGGAATTAAGTTGAAGTATTCTGCTAGTTACTACCCCTAGGGCACCGGATTGGCAGAGTCAACAAACAAGAACTTGATTAAAATTATCAAGAGAACTATGGTTGAAAATCACAAAAATTGGCACAATGCACTGCTGAACGCGTTGTGGGCTGATAGGGTTACACCAAAAGATGCTATAGGTAACTCCCCCTTTTTTCTCGTTTATGGCAGAGAAGCAATTCTACCACCTCACATTCTTCTTCCTTCGCTACAATTGTCACAGAAAGTCCAAGAAGAATATTGTCCCCCTTTGGAAAATCGAATTAACGCTTTGATGAAGCTAGAAGAGGTAAGAACCCAAGCTAAACGTAAGATAGATCAACATCAACAATTGGTTAAAAGATGGTTCGATTCTAATTCTTCTTCTGGTAGGAATTTTGAAGTAGGTGACCTCGTCTTGAAGTGGGACAAACCACACGAGGGAAAGGGAGAGCACACAAAATTTCAAATCTTATGGCTTGGACCGTTTTTAATTGCTGAAAAGTTGGGTCCTAGTTCTTTTCGATTGAAGAATATTGAAGAGAAGCTTGACACCTACTCGGTGAATGGCCAAGCTCTGAAGAGATACTTTGCTTGATAACTACCCTTGTATATTATGTAAATATTTTATTTTTGCTTTTTCGTTTGCTTTTTGTTTTTGATTTGTGTTTGAATTTATCAGTTTGCGTTTTTGGACATACACATACCTGTACACTGAGCTATTCAGACAAAGATAAAAGAGACTTTCTTCGCTGAAATAAATTCCGAAAAATCTGTACAAACATCAATGGTATATTTCTGAAATATATATCTTGGAAAAGTCTGTTGTTTGAAAGAAGTTTACCGATTTCAATCTCTGAGTAAAGTTCGTCATGATCATATATTATCTTTTTACGCTGTCCCTTTTCCGTAAAGGAATGAATCAGAAGATGTCTCCCTTCTTTAAGAAGCTTTTGTTTGTAAATAAAACATCTATGGATCTAAATAAAGGACAGTTCTAAAAAATTCTGATGAGGTCTGAAAAAAATATGTTAAAATATCGTGATTTTCAGCGTCACCCCACTCAACTATATATCTATGAAAAGAAAACAAAAATTATGAATAAGAGTTGTGAGAAGTTCTTGTAAACCCACCGGGATGCTGAACAAGTCTGCTGGCAATGGGTAAATGCATGCATGGTGCCAAGACAACTTTGCCAGGGTACTGAACAGGCCCGCTGGCAACGAAGCAATGTCAGGTATATGAAAATTTGCAAAAAAGAAACCTCTTTAATGTCCTTTATTCTGATCCAGAACTTCTTGGCAGGATACAGATGTCAGAGTGGGTTAAATGGAAACCCTGTCAAGGCTATGGACACCTGCTGGCAGCAATGGCTATCCCAACAGTATTGAATATTTTATCTTTAATATAGTGACTTGTTGATCTTAAGATTGTTATCGATTTTCATCTTTTGAAACACTGCTGGAATAATTGGTTAATGATGATGTTCATATGATTTTCTGGTTGTTATTTTTGAGTTGAAATTTTCTTTGATGTCCTAATCTGAATTTGTTTCTTTTGATAGAGATAACTTCTTCTACTAGTGTGTCACCATTGTTGGCAGCCAATTAACATTTTTCCATTGCTTTATAAGCTGCCTACACCTATGTCTTGCAAACATCAATTTTTCGTCGCAATTTTCAAATCATGACATTTTTATTTTTGGCGACACTTGCACACTTACTTTTGTTTTGTTTTCACGACTCTAAGTGTGAAAACTTAGTCTTTCGAAGTCTCATTGAAATCATTATCTGAACTAACATTATCTCTCTTGTCGATATGCCTATTACGCTCACCTCTTATTTATCATTATACAACTGGAAAGATCCTTTGATCAGTACTCATAGTTCGATTGATTGGGAATTGGTTTCATTGAGTTTGTAATGCATTTACATATGGGTGTATATGTTATTTGAATTTATATGACTTTTGGTTTCATGAAAATACATGGGTGTTTTGATTAAATATTTTATACATATCTTTTAATATAATCCCTATGTTCTTGTTTTCATAACTATTGGCTTGTTGATTATATGAATACCCATCGGCACATTGGCCAAACTATTGTTACGAGTTGATACATTGGTGCATGGTTAAAACATTTGGTTTTGGTTTCAAATTATCAATAGTTCAAATCTTTGGCACAACGTTGATAGCTCGTTGGTTTATACACTTGCCATTTGATTCGTTGGTCAGCCAAATGATATGATTGTTGAGCTATGCTATAATGGATAGAACAACTATGTAAATTGGTGGTTTTACTTGCGTAATAACTCTTATGCATGGCATAGATAAGCTCCACCACCTTCGCACGATGGCATTTATGCCTATCCCTTATCCAGGTTCACTTCTGTTAGCTCGGGTAGCTCTGATCCTATGTGTGTTATGATCCAAACCCTCGGCTTACCATGTTCTCGGCTCCATGGCACCAGTCATACGAATCAATCCAAACGGTAACCATGCCCTGTTAATGTTTGACAATGCTCGCAAAGACTTGGAGGAAAACGGGTGGCTCACCTTCGTGCAACGATTCGAGGGTTTTAATCTCTGTGTGGCACGGTAGTTCTCCCTAATGTTTAATGGTTGTAGAGCTAAGGTGGGTGACATACAATTGGAGATCGATGAGCAGTTTATCAGCTCTACTACAGGGTTACCATCCTCGGGACAACGTTGGTTTAAGAATTGTAAGGTCAAGGAGGTGCCATGGACACTACTGTTTCTCTCGCGCAAAGTCACCTCTTGTGACAGAGGTATGCCCATATCTACACTTAAACCATGATGGCATGATACTTTGATGATAGTCAAACAGTTCATGACCTATGAAGGTCGATACAGACTCGTGTTTCTCTATCACCTGCATTTGTTAATGAGTTTTATGGGATTCTCGTTGAATATGCCCTTTTACTTTCATCGAAGCTTATATAAAATGTCGAAAAGGTTTAAAAGGTAGAAGGCTGACAACAGCCTGTTCCACCATGGACTCATTAAAATCATCATCGTTTATCATTTGGGTTTGCACAGTGATAGTTGGAGAGCTTTCATAGTTCGGAATGGTTTTGGTGACACAAACCCTGTCCAAGTTGACAAACCTTTGGTAAGTGAAACCTATGTTCAGCCACCTGTGCCCTTACATATCTTATTTCCCTCTCCTAATCCTTCGATTGACCCTCCTATTGACTTACCAGACATTGGAACCGAGAAGGCCGAGACTATTAAGAAGCCTGCGAGGAAAAATCCCAAGGAAAACCCTATTGCTAATGCCAAAGGAAAAAGGAATGTTCGGCTCATTTCGAGAATGGCTAGAAACAAGCCTAAACCCTCTGCTGAGCGAGACCGTATCATCCTTAGTGAGGATTCAGACTCTGACGTGGAACGATTCTTAGCCAGCGAGTATCCTTACTCGCAGGGTTTATGCCCCAAACCACCTTATGATTTCGTGACGAATCTTCCCCCCTGCCTAAGAAACAATCCCAGCTACCCTGGTATTAAGTTGCCTAATGAAACCCTCATTCATATGATCAAACCCTGGCCTGCTCTCTCAAAACCCACACAGTCGCCCTGTGACCAATACGGTTTATGGTTAGAACGATACTACATTGATGTTCCCATACTCCAATCAAAAATTCAATCACTGGAAGATCATGTTGCAGCATTAACCGGTCAAAGAGACAATCTTCAAGCAATTGATAAGAAATACAAGACAACAGGCTCGATCCTTTTCAAAAACGTTGAATCGGCTACGAAAATTATCAACTCCAAATTGGCATGATCAAGTCGTCTCGTCGCTATATCGGTATGAATTTTGATATCATTTTAATTGTGTGAGTGAACAGGTTGATATAATGATTTGAATAAGCTCTGTTTATATATCGAAATGGCTATGTAATAATGTGTTCATCCTACGTACATTTTGCTTTGCTAAAAATAAATGAGATTTCGTTATGGATATATGATTCGATCATTCCCAGTATAGCCATCGATAGATTTTATCGGATTTAATTGATTTTCGTTTGGATTTGATTGATTGGTTTGCCTGATTGAGTTAACGAAATTGTTGGTTTTCTTTCAATTCAATTTGTATTGTATCCACTCCCAACAGGAAGTTTTTCACGCTCAATTTAGAATGCGATTCGTTTGGATTTGATTTCGTTATGATCCATATGTTGTGGTTGGTAAATGATTTTATTGAGTTTGGTTGTTATGATATGTTGTGTCATGTAATCTTCTATGAACATGAATGCAACTTTGTTCGGTTTCATCTCAAAAAGAACGACTCTATTTTTATAAAAACAATATGCTCATTTAAGTCTGTGCAAGTGCACCCGAATCATGGAACGATTATGATTTGCAATGACTATGTTAAAACTCAGCTGATTGATTCGCTTGGTTGGATTGTTGTTAGTTCGATTATTTGATGAGTTAAATTCCGATTATAATTGTTGCTCTATTTGATTTTAAGTTGTAAAATGAATTGGTCAAACCCGGTTATAATTCATTGTCAAATGAATGATTTTGATCGAAGTCAATCGATCTTGTTTGCCCAATTTGCAATAACAAATTACGAGTGCTATTGCTAATCAATCGAGCCTGTTATGATTTTATTTGAATTGATTTTCGCGCCAGTTTGAATTGATCTATTCGTGGCATGAATCGTTTGCCTTGTCAACACAGTCATAATGATTGGAAAATGATCTTTTTGGAATCGATCGTGTTTCCTGTCGAAGAGGCAGTGTAACAATTGCCTACGATTTGTTTGATTATATCGGTTTCAATTGAATATCAAAACAATTTCACAAATGTTGGATTCGATTTGTTGTGAAACGATTACAATGTTGTTCCATATGATTTTGTCACCCGACTTTGTGGTAACAAACAAAAGAGAGTATGCCTATCTCTGTAGTCACTTAATTGATTTGGATCCTATTTGATTTCGAATGGTATAACAAACTCAAATTAAATGATTCATTTTCAAATGGCAATTGGATGTACATTAAATGGAATTCTTTAAAAGATTTTCAATTAATTTCAATACTGATTATGTGTCTTATTTAGACTAGCTACAGAATCAGAGGATTCTGTAGCTAGGTCTATAGATTTAGATTTTCATTATTTTCTTTAACAAATATCATTCTAACTTGTTCATTTTTGGTCCTTTTCAGGTGAATACAAATTGCATGGGATTTGATGGACAGTCTAGAGGATATTTGTGTTTCTAGTTTTATTGTAGTTTCCTAGTTTAGTTAAAATTGGGATATCCTCCTAGATTTTTTGTAAACAGTTTTATAACTTCCACAGGGAGGTTTTACCCTGTGGAAAAACTTATAAATAATTATTATTTTATGTAATAAGGATCATCCTTGCTTGTGGGAGAACTAGGATTATGGATTTTTAATACAAACTGAGACAGAAGTTGATGTTTTGCTACAACTTTCGCTTTCATAATATCAATCTTTTGTTTCATGTTTATGTTTATCAGTTTGCATTTGATTAGTGACTACTTTAGCTATCGTGGTCTTTTGTAGAATGATATGAATTAATTAATGTCTCATCCGTATCTAATTTCTTCCATTACTTTAAAAATACAACCATTATTTAGTTCAGTTAATGAATGACAGATTTCTCTTCTTCATCAATTGAATTATTTTGTATAAGTCTTTGCATACAGGTTTATCTAATTGTGGAGATTTATAAATCATACGACTGTTGTTATTTTTATGTCTTGTTTTTCCTATAATCAAACTTGTAGAGCACTGCAGCTATCGTTTACGATAAGCTTCTAGATTATTCGGTGCGAGTTTCCTTCCTCCGATCAGCTAGCACAGTCATCAGACACAGGACAAATCTGGAACATTTCCTCCAGGTTAGTTTGTGATTTATTTTCATTAATTTGTTAGTGTAATATTAGTATTTTAAGTTAGATATATTTGTAGTTTATATTAGTAGTTTAGTTTAGTTAGTTTTATGTTTTATTTCTTGTTTATAAAATTATAAAATCAACAACAACAAAAAAATCTTTCTTTGTCTTAGGGCAGAATATTAATGAGTTTTTTTCAGGTTTTATTCAAATCTGTAAATTGTAGATATTGTACATTTTGTGAATAAGTTATATTTCAGATAGTATTTAGATAGTTAATTAGTTAGAGTTAGTATAGTAGTAATTAGTAGATTGTGTATATATAGTTAGTTTTAGTTAGATTAGTTTTATTTGTTTGTTTTATTTAGTTTTAATTAGATTAGTTAGTTTAGATTAGTTTTCTTTTTTTTGTTTTCTTAGGACCTTAGATCAGCTAACGAAGCCGCTAAACCCGTCAGGGTGGTTCATCCCAAACGGCTTGGGTTATTAGACAACCTCGGACCGGTTCCACTCTCTTAGTTAACGGACGGCCGATTTCGCCCGTCAACACTAGGCCCTTTATAAAATCCACCTTATATAATTAATCTCATTTTATCTCCTTAAGGTATTCGATCACATCATTGGATCGAATACTCCTTGCCCATCTTTTCTCTTTCATAATGACTATATTAATGGTAAGAGGAATTAATTCACAGCCTTTTCTCTACTCAAGAACTTCTTCCACATGACCTAATCCTCTGACTGAGAGATAAGTATATCATCGGGATGATCTCCAACCTGAATCTCCGTGCTAAGGGGGGGTGAAATAAATAATATACTGATGTGTTTCAAGGCCTTTTATGGATAGTTTCATTTCACATATTGATCCTAACTTAATCCTTTTGTTTTGCCACCATGTGAAATAGACCTCAACCTTGCATATTCTCCTCTCTAAGTATGATCGATGATCAATATTATTCCTAGTCCTAGGATATAATCCAATGGCTCTAAATTAATCAAGCAGTGGGTGGATTATTGGTTGATAGTGGGATTTCCTTAATTACAATATGATGGCTTGCATTAAATCTAGTTCCATATCTAAAGATCACTAACATTACTCAACTGGCGATGAGATCTTAACTAGGTTTTCGATCGGACGATGCATGTAGCTCCTCTAGAATATTAATAATCATTTACATGTAAAAGGATAGGATCATTGATCCTTCACAATGATCAATGATCACATCCATGGTGTTATTCATTCATTCTGTGAGGTTCTTTTTCCTCAAACTTTTACACCTGCAACTCATCAACTTCATCGATCCTTTATAGTGATTGATGATCACCTCAATGACAACCTTTGAAGAATCAGTTCTTTTTAGACCTACAACACACAATTACTCATATACACAGATGCATTTTAACACTTCTAAACAGATCCTAATAATCCTATGATAAATATATTCATTAAATGAAATAGAGACTTCCTCTTTAATAATCAAAATATAGTATTTCTATTACTCAAATATACACATTGTACACACAACTTACATAAGTATTTCAAGGGCTCCTATACCTAGATCTCATCTAGTATTTATTCTATCTCTCTTGGAAAGATCTACGTTTACTTGGCCATCCTCCCTTTGTCTAATTTTATCGTTTCCTAACCAACCTCGAGTGCCTCTAAGGCTTACAATTTTATACAAAAGGATCCTAAAACGAATTATGGTTTTGATCTTATGGATCTTGTGTATTTTTAGAAGATAGTGCAGATATTGTGGATAGAATATATTCTAACAAGCATAACATTAAGGATTCTCCATCCTTATGATATCTACTCACACTAAGACCTCCCAATGTACTCACAATTCTCTTGATATATCTTCCAAATCAAATCTGATTACAGTTAATTAATATAATCCATTCACACATTCTAGAATTGTCTAGCAACTTAGGAAATTACATTAAATTTACAGTAAAACTCCTTTAGGGAAACAATTCCCTAGGAAAATGAATAACCCATACGTCTCTACCAAATGTACAAGTTTTTGGAAGAAAGATGCTCCTGCATCAAACTCCTTAGGAAAACTAACTTTCCATGATATCTTGATCATGAGTTCCTTCAACTGCTCCATTCTTCTAGTTTCCTCCAAGGTCCCAAATTTTATGTTGAATATCTTCACTTGCTTCATCGTTGTCCCACTTCCTTGTTTTCTTTTATTGCAACACTCCTGGGCTCCATATCTTATGTGGAAATTCCCCACTAGCTTTTCTTTTTGAATCTACAATGCCCCACTAGCTTTGCTTTTGCAATCTGCAATGCCCCACTAGCTTTGCTTTTGCAATTCCCCACTTTCTCTACTGATGTATATAGTAATTTCCCCTAAATGTATTCTATGATACATCTTCACCATCAACATCCTCATTTCTTTAATCTCAATGTCCAGTCTATCCCTTGGTTGGTAAATTTCTTTGTTGAAAACTTGTTGTCATTCCCTTGGCTAAATTTTGTTATTGTTTTTGTCCACTGCTACTACTTATTGTCTTCAATTATGCCAATGTTTATTGACATATCCATATTCTCTTTAAAATTAGTTTGAACTGAGTCTTCAAACCTTCTATAGTATTCATGTTCTTCATCCTTAGTCATCCATTCCTCCAAAAATCTTAGCTCATCCTCAAAATTCACAAACTTTGAATGTTGAACTTAAGATCTACTTTCACCTTTAGGAAATAGTCTTGAGCCTACTTCCAACTCGTGCTCATTTTCCTCTTCTAGGCCTGCAATTTCCAATTAAAATTGTAAATTAAAATTTACTTTTACCTCAATAAATGCAATAATGACCTCCCCTTCACTTCTAGGAACTTCTGAACATGTTTCCTCTCTGGATCTACTTTCCTTTTATGACACAAGCTCTATGAAAAATATTTCTAGTATATATACCTCTTTATCCCAATTTTAAAGCATTGCATCAGAATTCTTCTCTTCAACTTCCCTTTGGCTATATTCATAAGCCATGTCTTCTATGTTATCTGCAAAAATAATTTATTCTAACTGTCTATCAGCAATATCATTAGCAAAGTGTGTATGTATTTCTCCTTCTTGGTTGTCTTTATGAGACATTATTGCCTCATCCCCCATCAAAATGTAATTCTGATCCTGTCTTCTTGAAAAAAAATTATACATTTCTTCTTCTTCTATCTTAATGTTCACAACTTCAAATGGTTCAATACTTACTAAACCTGCAAATGCACATAAATTGTCAATATTAAAAACATAAGGCTCTTCATCCTCATTTGATTCCTCTATCAGGATGTTCATATGTTGATATAAACTCTCCAAAGATATCATGAGACTTCCTGCAAGTATCTCATTCTCCTCATCCCCCAACCAATATGTGAGACTCTCAATAGGTCTCTTCTCAACATCATCCTTTCCAAGGATCTCTCCATGTTGTGGTTCAAAATAGTGAACTCATCCTTCTTACAGTGTCCTTAATTTAAACTCATCTCCTCTAATTTTATCCTTATACATCAAATCATTTAACCAATTATTCAATTCCTCCAATCCTTTCCTTATCTTCTCTTCAAATAATAGAATGAATGGCCATTTCTCTTTCACCCTGCTTTGTAGTAGTATTTCCATATAACTGAGTTGGAACTTTAACAAATCGATGTATCTATCAATATATTCTTGACTCATCCTCTTACTTATGCTATATTCATTGGAATCTTTGCTTTTTCTACTATGGCTCTCCTGTGAACCTCTGCAATCACTCGTAGTAGTCATTGTCTCCATTTCCTTTATGAACTTCAACTTGTTCACCTATGGAATGCATTCAAGCCTCCTCTTTCAGAAAGTATTCCTACATGTTGCACCATACCTCATCAAGATATATCCTTTGATATTGACCTCTTGTTACCTATGGTTCTCTCCCCTATAACCTCTTCAGAAAAATTTTCTCCTCTAGGCTCTGTAGTTTCCACTTTCCTTTGAGAAGACTCACTTGTTATCCTTATTCCAATATATGTTGGATCTATCAAGGTTATTTGCCACTACTTCCTCTAAGACCTCACATGCTCTTCCTCATACAAGAACACAACTGGTTCTCTGTCACAACTTCACCCAATTGTCATGGTTGCTACCAATCTTCTTTAATCTTCTTAAAACTACAAAAAATATCAAACTAGAGTTAGAATTAAAACTACATCATATCAATCTTCAATATATATGTATGATCTTGATTTCCCATTCATTTCTCTTTAATCCTTTGCATCACTTTTCCTTTGTATGTATGTTGTCTTATATTCACAAATATGAGGTCCCTTGTGTATTCCTCTGTACAATATCTCTTACTTCAATATTTGTTTACATATCCATGTCTGATTTCTTCTCAAAGTAAGAGATTGTTTCTGTACCAATTTCACTTGAATCCACTGTATCAATCCACCTACTCATAGCCTTCAATTAAACTTTTCAACAGAGAATTAACAAGATCTTCCCATCCTTAAACGAGTAAATTAACTTTCTCTGATACCAAATTGATTACCTTAAAGGTCAATACCAACAGTATAATCAACTCTCTGTTTTTTGGCTTCTCTATAATCCTTCACACAAGGTTCTCCAAGAATCCTTTTTTTATAAGAGTCACATGTATACCAGGTTCATTTACCTAGGCCTTTTAGAAAATCCACCTTATAGACTTAATTTCAGTTTCTCTCCTTGTCCTCAAATATAATACAACATCTGGGACTTAATCAAGTAGTGGGAAAATGACTATGTTATATTAGTCTTTCCTTAATGAAAATCTGACAGCCTGCATTAAATCTAGTTTAGAATCCAATGATAACGAACATTCTTGAATTAGCGATGACATATTAACTAGATTTGTGATTGGATGATGCTTGTAGCTCCTCCAGAATATTAATAATCATTTACCTGTAAATGGATAGGATCATCTATCCTTCATAGTGATCGATGATCATATCAATGATGTTATTCATTTATTCCATGAGTTTCTTCTTCATCGACCTTTTACACCTACAACTGGTTAAGATCATCAATCCTTTATAGTGAATGATGATCACCTTGATGACAACCTTTAAAGACTTGATTATTCTTAGACCTGCAACACACAATTCCTCATATAGATAGGGGCCTTTTAATAGAGATATTCCTGATAATCCTATGACAGAGATATCCATTCAATGAAATAGAGACTTCCTCTTTGATAGTTGAAACATACTATTTCTATTAATCGAATATACACACTGTACACATAGATTACATAATAAATTGAAGGCCTCCTAGATCTAATACAATATGTATTCTATCTCTCCTCACCTAATATACCTTTACTTGGCCATCCTCCCTTGGTTTGATTTTCTATTTTCCTAACCAACCCCGAATGCCTCTAAGGATTACAATTTTATACAAAATAATCATAA
The DNA here is from genome assembly GCA_009831015.1 of Picea engelmannii. Classification (NCBI taxonomy): domain Eukaryota; kingdom Viridiplantae; phylum Streptophyta; class Pinopsida; order Pinales; family Pinaceae; genus Picea; species Picea engelmannii. Next base: position 108,903 of record ML794013.1, read on the forward strand.
AAAAAATTATGGGCCAGATCCACTATTTACTCAAAAACTCCCTAAGGATCCTCTCATATCCACAATATCTTCTAACAAGACTAACATTTAGTATTCTCCATACTTATGATATCTACTCAAACTAAGACCTCCCAACATACTAATAATTCTCTTGATATCTATTCCAAACAAAATTTTGATTACAACTAATTCATATAATCCACTCACACATTCTAGAATTGTCTAGCAACTTAGTAAATTAGCATTAACATATGATGTGTAAATGATGGAAAACCAAGTTATTTTGGTCAACTGTTCAGTTGAGGTTGGAAAACAAACATAAGATAATATCGATAGGGAGACTGGTAAGAGTAAATGTTAACATAGATGGAGTGTGAAATGTAGTCGACTTTGAGGTCATTAAGATCATGGATAATACCTAGGCATATCCAAAAATGTTCGGATTGGATTGGGCCTTTGACAATGATCTAGGTGGATATTGGTGGCCACCCATCTATTCCATCTGGCTCCTCGTGTCTATTTTTGTTCATCACGTTCTTTTGTAATGCTTTGTAATTGTGGGTTCTACACTTCTAGAGTTGTCTGAAGCTCCACACAACCTCTAGGTGGATTTGTGTGGCCTCGCACCTAATCCAACTAGCTTATTTTGTATGTTTCATGTCAACACCTCTTGTTGTACTTCTAAGGCCATTTTGGGGCCCTAAATGTTTTTTTTTCTAGATTGACATGGTCCAACTGTAAACAAAGTTAGATTTTTATGGTGTAATGTGTAGCTCTCTAAAATACCTTTCCAACGAGCTATCACGAACCTAAAATGGAGGTTGTATACAAACGTTACGACCCTAGGAAGTTGAGGTACCAAATTACACCAACTTACCCATAGGCCCACATGACTTTTGGCGTTTCACCCTCTATGGTTAGGCTTTTGGATGTCTAGGTTTTAGAATTCCTGAGTAATATCAAAAAGGTCTCAGGAGCCTCATTCTAATCCATTTTTCTTAGACGGATACGCATAGTAGCCACATCTCTTCTCAGAGATAGCTACCACCATTCAAGCAAGTGTTTCATTTTTGCAGTCTTATAGTTTCAACCTATTTCATTATTTAATATAATATATTGTTCACTGGATATTTTTGTTACTCTTTATATATCTGTGTTTATTGTATTAATTTTATTAATTAGTTCGTTCCGCTCCTAAATATGGATCAGTGGTATTAGAGCAGTCTTCTGTTTATTTATTCTTTTTCGTGCATGTCTCCGACAAGATCTAGGTACAAGAAATTGGACTCGATCCAATTGAGCCATTAAAATATCGGCTACATCGATCCCAACCACAACCCATGGGGGATGAAAATAAATATGATTGAGCAGGAGATTCTATTAAAATGTTTCTTGATGAATCCCTCACGCGACAAAGGAATGAAATGATGGACAACTCCACGTAGATCCTTCGATGGATGCCCATAGGAGAAGCATCTTCATAAAGAGGCCATGAAACCCCCTTCAAGGTACAAGTAAATTTTGATACTCGATTAATTGAAGGACTAATATATGCAGATGTTGTAGATAAATGGTTGAATCTACTCGAAGGATATTTTTCGATCCACAATTTTTCCGATGGGGAAGAGATCACTTTTTCACTCCTCAAGGTATTTACCCATGTTAAATATTGGTGGTATACTTACTCCGAGCAAAGGGCCATCGAGGAATCTAAAATGTTTGTGGTGGCCCCTACATGGGATTCCTTCCGGGATGCCATTAAATAACAATACTACCCTATTGGAAGCTACAAGGACTAGTGCACCAGATGGACCACCCTACGTCAAGAAAGGGACTAGACAATACCATATTTCACCAATAATTTCCATACCCTATGCACCAAATTGGGTATAAAATACTCTAAGTGTCATATGGTGCTCAAATAACATGGTTTTTTGCATAGATACATTCAAACATAAATGGAGTTCCTCGAAATCACCTCATTGGGCACAACTTATATATACGTTGTCAAGATTGAGGAGAAATTTAAGAAGAAACGATGAGAGTTTGGATTTACAAACCCCTCACAGCTGAAGTAGGGAAAAGGAAGCCCCAACCCACACAGTAAGGGACCAATTTGATATGGAGACCCTGAGGAAAACTAGTCTAAGCCACAACACAAGAAGGCCAATGAGAAGATGAAGAAGGACATAGAAAAATGGTGTGACTACCATAAAATTCCTTGGCACAACATTGAAGAATGTCGCTCTAAGGAGTCCCTCGTGGCCAAGTTGAAGGATTCTGAGTCAGAGGTCGATTTTGATTCTGATTAAAATCTTGAAGGAGGGAAGAAGATCATCGATGTTAAACCCAATGCCATTGTCTCTACCACCAAAGTCCAGCCAAGAAAACTAGAAGAACTATAGGAAGGGGAACACCTCTTTCAATTGTAGATGTGGGTCAAGGGGGCTCCTATTTATTTCATTGTTGACAGTGGTAGTAAGAACAATCTAATTTCAAGAGAGGTCGTCAAGTGATTGGACCTGCCAATGACACCACACCCGCATCCCTACAACATTGGTTGGCTTCACCAAGTGTTACACATGATTTTGGTCACCTTGGTGATGTATTAACAATGGTGTATTCAGGCTCCCAACAAGGAATTTTTGCCTGAGAAAAGTGGATCTTGTCTCCTTCCAAAAACATATTTTCAAAGTGATTTCATAGGCTACATATGAACTAGGGTGAAATAATCCCTCATTCTCATAGGCCACCTTCATCTAGGGTACGAACTTCTCACGGTTTTCTCCATACATAGGGTGTGAACCTGTTTTCAAGCTTGGAAAAGAGAAGAGGTCTCGAGGGTTCTAGAAGGGAATCTTCTATAAAATGAGTTGGAATTCATATGGTTGTCATTTTACTGACTTCTCAGATTTGATGAGATCATCCTCATCCATGTAACCATCTCTCCTTCTCCTATATATTGAAAGGTTTCTCGTGGAAAAGGTTAAGAAAGATTGAATGGAGAATTGGTGAAAGAATTGTGTGAAGAACCCTACGTGGACAGAAGCTTGAAGGCTCTAGTTGGTCTATCAAGAGGAATTGGATCTTTTTCATGCAAGTACAAATCAAGTGTGTGTGTTGGAACCAAGGGTCACTAAAAGGAAGCTTGCGACATCAAGGTGATCAGGTTGTATCTTCTACTTTCAATTAATATGATACAGCGACATGTCCCTTTCCCATAAAGTTACTCTTACTTTATTGTGTAATTCCTTGATGATATGCATAAGTTGACATTGAATACATTTTGCTATCTTCAATTTGGTTGGTTTGTGTTGTCTTTGACTTGACCTCACGAGAGAACCGCAGCGAAGCAGGAGCAATAGAGACCTAAGGAAGTGATATCAAGGTATGTCACTTATTCCTTCCTATTAGAAGATTCAATGATAACATCTTAGAGAAAGAGTCATGTGCTATCCTATTTTGTTCTAGATCTAGGTGGATCTAGGGAGATATGTTAGTGTCTGCACCTACCGATTAGTCCGATAACAAAATTGGCGACTCCACTGGGGATGCAACCCATTTTTAGTGGTTTTTAGTGTTTTTCCTTGGCCATTTTCTCTTGCCTTACCTTTTTTCATTTCTATCAATCTATGAGTCTTTAGGAGACCCTGATAGACTCTCTTGGTCTAGAAGTCCCTTCAAAAAGTTTTGTCTTTTTTTCAAATTTTTCCTAGTTTCAGACCTTCTCGCACTGAACCCTTCCTTTGCCTGTGAGAACTACTTGATTTCACACCTTACTGTGCATCCCAGTGTGAACCTCTCACACTCTTCTTGTGGCTAGCCTGTGAGAATGCTCCATTCTCGCACTATACACTATTGCTTGCCTGCGAACCCATTTTGAATTTTTTTGAGATTAAGGTCTTTTGTATGCCCAGATACCCAGATTTGTATGTGTGTTTGAAGAGAACTTCTTGGGCCACTGATTGATTATTTCTTAACTTCAGATTTTGTGAATGATTAGTCTTCGGAAATCAAAAGAACTTCTTGTTCATTTTTATCAACTGTCGTCTTTTGACCTTTTCTTAGCAAGGATATAATCTCTGATCCTGAAATCTGAGTGCTTGTTTGGTTGGGAGCCGGTGATCGGTTTAAAAGTTGGGATTTATTGTCTTTCTCAAATGCCCATTGCTTGGAAAATTGTTGCCCTCATGCATTTGAAAAGACTAGCCTTGTATTCTTGTCATTTTTGTCTTCATTGAAAGATTGGTTTTGGTTTTGTATGTTGCTTGTCATTAGTTATTGGTTTTCCTCAGTTCCACCACCATTGTGTGGTTCATTTTTGAAAAGTAAAAAACATTTTTCTTTTTAAAAGAATTTTTATTTTGAAAATATTGGAAATCAATTGTTGAAATAGAACAAATATAGAATTGGCATTGATTTGTGACTTGTTGATATCGCATTTCAAAGAAGATTGTATATCGTAGTTCAAGATTGTTCCAGAAAACTCCTCTTTCCCTCCTGTAAATAGGATTCATCGAACAAGAATTGATATTTTTCATTCCTATCTATGCATTGTTGGGTTGGAGTCTCACACAACATCGATTTCATTTCCATCACCTTTGAGTAACAATAGCCTTTAATAATATTGCACATTTTTTTAAAATTTAACTAGTAACTCTTTTCTAGGACTCTATTACACCAACATTAGCTAGGCTAGAGCTTTGGAATAGGTAGAGAGATACACTCTCCAAAGCACAAAAAATGCACTATAGCATCTTGTGGTAAGGAGTGTCAAATTCCATTTGCAACATATTGTCTTGGGAAGCCCTTCTCACGCAAGGGTCAAACCCGAGGTCACATTGGTGTTAACAAAGTTACCCACCTGGATTTGTTGATATCGGTGTAGAGATAGCACTTATTATAGGGGTCACTTGAAGGTATACCCACAATGATGAGTGGAATCCTATCAAGTTGATTTTGGGCTAGATACCCTGCCCTTGCATGTGGATCAGACTGTCGACTATTCCCCCAGGATTTATTGTTGTTGGTGGTAACCTTAGTGGCCTATCTTCTTAGGGTCTTACACAAGGTGGATGTGAAGGGGAAACTCTTCATGGTACCTGGAATCGATGTTGGCCAAACTCACTCGGGATCCTTGGAGGGTATACCCACGATTATGTGTGGGAGCCTACACTAGGGCGTAAGTCCATTAAGCAGGTCGTCAATGTAACTTTTCCACCCTAGCCCAACCCCTTCTTGTCTTGTTGTTGCGACGTTGGACTTCATCCCCAACTAGTGACTTCAGAATTAGAAGGTCTTGTTTGCTTGGTGTTGTTTCCTAGATTTTGTTTACCAGCACATGCTGTTTGTTTACCCAAGTTGACCACAGAATTTTCTTCATAAGTTTTTAACTCATTCACAATCAACCCTCCACATCGTTCACATAGAATGCAGGGCTTACCCCCAGAAAATTTGGAAGGTTCTCAACCCTTTCCTACCAACTCACTGGAGGGCTCTCCTCAATAGAGTGAAGTCCAAGACATGACCACCCCACAAGTGGAAAGAAATGAATCTCTAGAATGATTCCAAATTACCAATTCTCAAGAGGACTTTCGACTTCATCTCGACTCTGAGAGATGTATTATGAGAGTGAATTCTTCCGGAGACTTAGTTGTTTTGTCTTCTGGATCACTGATTGGACCTTTTCCATGACCTGAGGGCCAAGATCCTTTTTAGACTATTGGCATTTTCAGACAGGATCTTTTTGGTTCAGGAGCAGGCGTTGATATCACTGTCTCACCTGCGTTCCTCAAAACATCTGATCCAAATTCAATACCTTTTACTACTGCTTATTATTTTCCTGGTACAGAAGCTCCGTGAGCTGACCACATCTTGACTCTCCCTTTACAAATGGTCCATTTCATAGATATTGCGATTCTTCACACCAGTATTACCGCAGTTAGCCAAGACCCTATTGGCACACCTCTTTCACCAGAGTCATCCCAACACTTCCACCCAGGTACCGTGCATTGAATGCCTCTATTCCCGTTCCTATGCAAATCACATCTGGAACTCCTGGTGGTCCCACTTCTTTTGGGCACTCTCCTCCCAGTTTCATTCTGACACTTCCTCTGCCCCCTTTTAGAGGACCTTCTCCATCCTCTATCGGCGACACTGATCCTAGTGGCACCATTCTGTCATTCACACCAAATTACCAGATTCCTGTTGGTGGACAATTTCACCAAGGAGGTTTGACTCAACCCCCCCTTGCAGGGAAAATCCCAAATGGAACCCAAATCCCAATTGGAACACAACCCCCGATTGGAACACAACCCCCGATTGGAGGACAACCCCCATCGACCCCACCCTATGTACAAAACATACCTCCATCCTTGGCCTAGTATTGGAATCATCTGATACAACATAACCCTCAATTGACTAAGGGGAAACAACCTCCAACTACATCTGTTATACCTCCTGGTATAGGCCAACCATATCCAGGTATGTCTAATCCAATTTGGGGCTTGAACACTCAACCCTACACCCCCATTCAAGAGTACAACCCTATGAGTTACTTGCCTCCACAACAATCACCAAATCTTCCTGGATATTCGCATTATATGTAGACTACTTATGGTCCCACTGGTTTTTCGATGGGACTCCCTCCCCAAAGCCACCAGTACCCACATGTGAATAGATAGTTACCTTTCTTAGCCACCCTGGACCTCCCAAATCTATCGAGGATTTTAAATGATCCGATCCATCACTATCCCCAATGGCCCGCTATATCGACCAAGCTATCGTCAGACATTCCTAAATTCAATGGAAAAGCGAGAGAGGACCTGAACAATCATGTCATGACTTTTAACCTTTGGTTCTCATCCAATTCCTTGATGGATGACTCTATTCATTTATGCCTTTTTCAATGAACTCTCACAAGTTCTTCCATGAAATGGTATATAAAATTACCACGAGGTTTCTTTGCCAAATTCAACACCCTCACTATGGATTTCCTCACCCACTACCAGTTACCGATCCGCTACGAAACGGGGACCAAGATTTTGAGTTCTTTCAAACAAAACAAAGACACTCATATCTCCAATCACATTCATGAGTGGCGACAAAGATGACGTCTCATCAAACTTGAACTTCATGATCAGTTGCTGGTAGAGTGGTTCACAAAATCCTTTATGAATGACATGAGTCGTGACATCACCATGGGTAGAGTTGTCACATAAGAATAGGCCATTAGTTGTGCTCAATACCTTGACCTCATTTACTCACAAACGAGTACTCTTTATGACTTACTCCCTGATGCACCTTGTCCTTCCACTTTCTCCACTTCAAGTACTCCTGTTGCTTCTCATGCAGTTGATGGTGTGATTGGCACTTTCCATGCCCAACCACATTCCGCCTCTAGAAACAACCCCAAACCCATTTCTTCTAATGTTCAAAATTCTCCATCTCCTACCCCTCCCACTGGCAAGACTTCTAAGGTAAATGATGTTCAATATACCCCCACCGATAAAATCAAATCTAGAAAAGGAAAGGGTAAGAATAAGGAGGCAAAAAATACTTCGCAAGCAGAGAGAACCAAAACACCACCTGTTGATGATAGGGATAAGCACAAACCCCGATACCCTTGTCTTATCTATGGTGATGATCACTACACTAAGGATTATCCATGATGCACTGAGGTTACTAAGTTCCTTCAAGTGACCCAAAAACCACCCACTCCAGTCATTTTGTCACAACCCTTCCCTTCTCAACAACAGGCCCAATTGGTCATTCACGACCAACCCTCCCCCTCCAATACATCCTATGTCTTAATGTGTACAGGAGATTCAAAGTAAAAAGACATCGCACTTACCACTTGAGAAAAAGATTATTCCTCCTCTAAAGAGAAGGTTGATGATATACCTCCTTGATTAGTCCAACCATCTCCCATGACTCCACCTACCAATGGTCCTCTTCATCTTGAACGACCAAGCCTCGACACAGTCCTTCGCCCTCCTTTAAAGGGCGTCGTTCGAAAATTGAATTTCAATCCTCATGCCCATGCTACCTAGAACTATAGTATTGTTGAAGATCTGGACCAAGCACCATCCACGATGTCAACCCTCGAAGTCCTTCAAAGTTTTCCTTTACAATGGAAGGCACTATTGAAAGCTATTGTTGGAATCGACCCTAAGAATACAAATTTAATAATTTTTTACTTGGAAGATCGCATTCCAAGGTTACCTCCTCAACTTACGTTCCAAATACAAGTTATTGTCTCCAACAAAAAAAATTGTAGAACTGTTATCGACGAGGGTGCCTCAACATGTGTCATGTCTATTACCTGCTGGAAAGCCATCGACTCTCCCTCTGTGACTGAATCCCATAACACACTTAAATCCTTTAATGGCTCCAGTTTTAATCCTTATAGTGTCCTCCCTTCACTGCCAATTATGTTAGAAGGTGAAATGGTCCAAGTTGAAGTGGAAGTCTTTGACACTCCTCTCGATTACAACCTTCTACTTGGTCGTAGCTGGATTGATTCCATGCATGCAGTTGTGTCAACACTTTTTCATGTTGTACTTTTCCCACATAAAGGAAAGTTAATTAGCATCTACTAATTAGCCTTCTTTAACTCAGATACGCACACTGGCAACGTACCGTTTATTGCCAACCCCCCCCCCTCGGATAGAAGAATGTCGGTGTAGGTCTTCTCAAAGATTCCTCGTTAATGGGTACCTTCCCCATCCCACCACCTGATGTTCCACACCTGTATGTCACTTCAATCAAAATGATCTCCTACTCAATGCATGGAACCCCTGTGTCTCACGACCCATGGATGGTACCTGACCCCAACGATCATCTTCATTATGGCGATGAAATGCCTTTGAGTCTAGTTGAATCCTCCTATCAGGCCATTCAATCGGAAAATCCTCCTACTCCCTCTCTTGGTGATTTATCTCTAGATCCTTTCCACACCATTTTTCCCACGAACGAGATGATTATGTCTGTTATGGAAGACACCCCCTGGGATGATGGACATCATTGTTCCATCCTCTTCCTGGAAGAACACACCATCGAGAGATACCAATGGATCTCGACCCCATTCACCATTGTCATCATTTCCACCATTCTCGAGTCCACACATGATGTGTTTTTCGAAGGGAACTTAAGCAATATCTCACCCACCATTCCCCTCGACATATCCATAAAACCTGGAATTGTCAAAAATGTGCATATCGGAGCTTTGTGTTCCCCTAACGAAATCATCACCTAAAAGTCACTTTTCAAAAAAAATCATGACGTCTTCGCCTGGAGCTATGAATAAATGTCAGGTATTGACCCCGACATTGTGATACATGAGATTAAGACATACCCAAATGCTAAACCTGTCTGGAAATGCCTTCGTTTGGTCCACCCACGTAAAGTGGCCACTATCAAGCTTGAAGTAGAGAAACTTCTCAAAGTTGGCTTTATTTACCCAGTGGCTCTCACTGACTGGGTTTCCAATCTTGTCCCGATCGACAAGTAACAAGGCACAATCCGCGTGTGCGTTGATTATAGGGATATTAACAAAGCTTGTCCTAAAGACAACTTTCCTACCCCAGTCATCGACCATATTTTTGATGATTACACCAGAAGTGAAATCTTCTCCCTGATGGATGGCTTCTCCGGATATAATCAAATCAATATTGTTCCTGAGGATCAACACTTTTATTTGTCCTTGGAGTACTTTTTCTTATCGAAAACTTCCTTTCAGTCTAAAAAATGTTGGAGCAACTTTTCAGTGTGTTATGTCTTATGCCTTCCATGATATCAAGAAGATCATGTACCCATATCCTGATGACTTACCCGCTCATTCCATGCGATGGGTCAATCATCCAATCCACCTCCGAGCCATTTTCATTCGATGTTGGTTTTACGATACATGCTTGAATCCTCGCAAATGCATTTTCTACGTCGAATCTGGCCGACTTCTAGGCTTTATCATTTCACGTCAAGGGATCAGGGTAGATCCTTTGAAGGTTGAGGTGATTCTTAATCTCCCTCCTCCTTCTACACTTCGACATTTACAAAGTTTGCAAGGGAAAGAAAAATTTCTTCTTCGTTTCATCCCAAACTATGCCGAGATAACTCTTGGATTTATGCGAGTACTCAAAAAGGGGTCCGAGTTTGTATGGGATACCATCGCAAACAAATCCTTTGAAGCTTTGAAAATATCCCTGACACATGCTCCACTTCTCTTCCCCTCCGATTACAGTCGCGATTATTTCCTCTACCTCGCAGCCTCGAATTACACCATCTCTATGGTTCTTGTCCAGGAGGATTATTCTCATGATGAGCATGTTATATATTACTTGAGTCAAATTCTAACACCTACCGAAACCAAGTATTTACATGTTGAAAAACTGGCCTTGGCAACCGTCCAAGCAGTCCAACGTTTCTGGAACTATATCTTCTCTCGCAAGACTATGGTAATTTCTAACTGCAACCCCATGCAACACATTCTCACCTGTCAACTGCTAGGGGAAAAATACTCCAAATGGATCGTGATACTAAAAGATTTTGACTTGGAATTCGAATGAGCTAAGTCCAATAAGTCCTTACTGTTTGCCGAGTTGATATGTGACTTTCCCTATTCTAAAATGGAAAATGTGGCAGTCGATTCATTACCCGATGAATCCCTTTTCCTAATTAGTTCCGAGGATGTTTGGTATGGAGATATCATCATATATCTCCAAACCTAGAATTTCCAGCCCAATTTGTCTAGTACTGATCGACGTCGAATATGCTATGAAGCCCGTGAGTATATTATCCTCGGTGATACTCTTTATTGTCGTGGGATTAACTTAGTTTTTTGACCCTACCTCACATTTGATGAAGCTGAGAAATCCTTAAATGACTGCCATTATGGAGCCTATAGTGGTCATATGTTTGGGTATGCTATTGCCTAGAAGATCTTACGAGAAGGGTATTTTTGGCCTTCTTTATTTAACGATTGTATAATTGTCATCCAAAAATGCCATGCTTGCTAGACCTACAGCCATAAAATACGATCACATCCTGCTCCTCTTCACCCTATGGTCTCCGTTGGTCACTTTGCGAAATGGGGTATCGATTTCCTAACATGTCACCCCCACTTAGTCGGGGGGCATGGATACATTATTGTAGTCGTAGATTATTTTACGAAATGGGCTGAGGCGATGCTGACATTTGACAATACCAGAAAGAATGCAGCATTATTCATTTTCAATTACATCATAGCTCATTTTGGTGTTCCTCAGGCTATCGTCACTGATCATGGTAACCACTTTAGAAACTTCATGATGTCTGAACTCACTGAAAAGTTGGGTCTTCACCATGAAAACTCAACACCCTATTACCCACAATCCAATAGCCAAGTCGAAGCAATTAACAAATTTCTCATTACCATGCTTCGATGAATGATAGGGATTCAGAAAACGAGGTGGCACACAATGTTTTTTTCAGCATTGTGGGCTTACCGGACATCCCTTAAGTATGCTACCAGGTTTACACCATTCCGGTTAGTCTATGGTATTGAAGCCATCCTCCCAATTGAATGTGAGATACTCTCCTTGAAACTAGTCGTCGAACTCCTCCCAAACACTTCTACCGAAGAAGAATGCCTGTTGTATCTCATGTGATTAGATGAAACTCATCGCAATGCCTCCCTAGTAATAGAAACCCAGAAGAAATGCATCAAAGCCCAATACGACAAACATGTCAAGCCTCACATTTTCTCCGAAGGTGATATGGTTCTCCTTTATGAACAAGATTGGGATATGCTAGGAGATGGAAAATTCAAAGCAATGTGGCGGGGACCTTATATCGTTAGACGAGTTTTGGAGAAAGGAGATTACAAGTTAGAATATTACGACGATATCCATTTGAGTGAACCCAGAAATGGGTTGTACTTAAAGAAGTACTATGCCTAAGATCACCTGCACATGAGTACTTGTATTTTATTGTATCATACTTCTTGTGTGTTACTGTCGTATTATTTTTTCGTTATCTGGTCTTTGCCCTCATGTTGCATTGTGTTTGGTTTCCAGATGTCGGAGTCTTTGCTACCCCACATGGGCTTCAAGGATGGCGCTAGCCGTAGTACTCAGAACCTTGCTTCTGCTGCTTGGGAAATTTACACCCCTACAAACGATCTTGTCACTCTACGAGGTTTGTGTCTTGGCTGTGTGATCAACAATATTGCAGAGTATAACATCGTTATTGAATTATTGATTGATTTTATCTCACTCGGTATCCGTCACTTGGTTGTACGACTCGATTTGCATCTAGTAATACTACAATTAAGTAATGTCTATGTTATTCGAAGTCCTACTTTATTACGGGTATATTTACGAATTCACCTCTTGGAACGTTATTTTGATTATATTGAGTATCAACATATTCCTAAATGTCTAAATACATTAATTGATGCATTGGCTAACTATGTATTAGATAGACATTTGGGCCATTAATAAACCAATCAAATCACATGTATCACACAACACAAGATAAGCCGGTAGAAGCCATATATATGTATATAACGATTAAAAGTTTTTTCCAAGGACAAAAATTTCAAAATATGAAACTCATAGCTTCTACAAAGTATCATCATGGGTGACGCTCATGATAACATACAACTTCTTGGGAAACCCTATGAAGTAGTCAGCCAATAGACTCTGACACACCCACCGTATGGTGCTGATAACGAATGTCAGCAGTCAACCCCTCTAAGTTTTTCTCCACTGCCTCATAATCTTTAGCATCCCATCGTGGTACTGGATCCACCTCTTCTTGTCGCTGAATAGGAGATGTACCTGGAGGTCAGTATGGCCCCACATCTATGTCATTCAAAAGTGATTTTTGATCAGTTCTTGAGCAAACATAAAAACATTTGCATATGATAAAAATTACAAAAACATTTAAAAGAACAAAATGTGTACTTCTTACCTAGATCTCCCCACTGAGCGTCCTCAGGTAGGGCCAAATTCAGATCCCCTTAGAAATCCAACCTGGCATAGGCATAATCGTCGACCATCAGCATCTGTGGCCACAACCAGTCAAATAATGAATCGTTATATTTGATGATTGGCCCAGCTACATGTCGAGCCATGAGTTTGCACCACCTCAACATCCTTGGATCCTCTGGAGCTAGTAAACCCCACTCAACCTACAACCTCAGCAAGGGAACCCTCTCAAGAAAGAAGGACACAAAAAGTGATCCATACCCGAATTGCTTCAGGTCACCTTTCCTGCATTTTGTCAACTGCCTCTTTATGCTACGAAGGACTGTGTCTGACCAGTTAAAGACCCGAGGCTCAATACACTCTATGGTGTACTAAAAATAACTCTAGAGAGCCATGTGTGGAACATTTCTCCCATCCATACGATCAATGGTGAACATGATGGTGCAAAGGGTCAAATCTTGGACCCCCTAAATGGCCACCTTTCCTTTGTTTCTTTCCGCATCTAGAACACAGTACTGATGAAAATACTCACTCATATGCAGCCCATGACCTCGACTACCGGTCAAGCTAGCGTGGTACCCACATCATGATAGTCTTGTTAGGAAGTAAACAACCTCGATATCCAAGGACAATGTGTGGACCCCCACGTGGAATACTTGTTGGTCCATGTCCCACATATGAACAAGGTACTCCAACAACCTGACTTGGGCCCTCATACTCAGGATCCGAAACAATTTCAAAAGACCACAGTCTTGGAGAGTGGCAACAGTGCTCAGGTCATTCCTGGAAAAAGCATCATATTCTTCATGCTCTCTTTTGCACCTGTTACACGTGATTTTGGTCATCTTGGTGATGTATTGACAATAGTGTACTCAGGATCCCAACAAGAACTTTCTCCTGAGAAAAATGGCATTTATCTCCTTCCAGAAAACATATTTTCAAAGTGAGTTCGCATGCTGCTTATAGCCTAGGGTGTGAGAATGACCCATTCTCACAGGCCATCTTCATCTAGGGTGAGAACTTCTCTCACTGTTCTCTATACTTAGGGTGAGAACTTGTTTTCAAGCTTGGAAAAGGGAAGAAGTCTCGAGGGTTCTATAAGGGAATCTTCTAGAAAATGGGTTGGCATTCGAATGGTTATCATTTTACTGGTTTCCCTCATTTGGTGGGATCCTTCTCATTCATGTAACCATCTCATCCTCTCCTATATATTGACAGGATTCTCATGGAAAAGGTTAAGCAAGATTAATTAAAGAATTTGTGAAGGAATTGTGTGAAGAACCCAGCTTGAACAGAAGCTTGGAGACTCTAGTACGTCTATCAAGAGGAATTGCATCTTCTTCATGCAAGGAAAAAGCAAGTGTGTGTGTTGGAACCAAGAGTCACCGAAAGGAATCTTGCGACATCAAGGTGATCAAGTTGTATCTTCTACTTTCGATTAATATGATACAACGACATGTCCTTTTCCCATAAAGTCATCCTTACTTTATTGTGTAATTCCTTGATCATATGCATAAGTTGATGATTGAATACTTTTTGCTATCTTCACTTTGGTTGGTCTGTGTTGTCTTGGTCTTGACCTCACAAGAGCACTGGAGCGAAGCGGGAGCAACATAGACCTAAGGAAGTGATACAAAGGTATGTCACTTGTTCCTCCTTCATAGCTAGTTTAATGATCATAACTTAGGGAAAGAGTCATGTCATGTCCTATTTTGTTCTATATCCAGGTGGATCTAGGGAGATCTGTTAGTGTCCGCACCTAGTGATTAGTCCGATAACAAAATTGGCGACTCCAATGGGGATGCAACCCATTTTTTAGTGGTTTTTGGTGTTTTTCCTTTTCCATTTTCTCTTGCCTTACCTTTCTTCATTTCTATCAATCTTTGAGTCTTCAGGAAACCCTGACAGACTCTTTGGGTCTAGAAGTCCCTTCAAAATTCTTATCTTTTTCCAAAATTTTTCCTAGTTTCAGGCATTCTCGCATTGAACCCCATAGTGGCCTGCAAGAGCCCCTTGAGTTCACACTCTGCCTTTCAGTCCAGTGCGAGGTTCTCGCACCTTTCTTAAATCTAGCCTACGAGAATGCTCCATTCTCGCACTGTACATTACTGATCGCCTACGAACCCATTTTTAAAATTTTTGGATTTAAATCTTTGGTATGCTTAGATGCCCAGATCTACATAGGTGTCTGAAAAGAACTTCTTGGACCACTGATTGATTGTTTCTTGTCTTCGGATTTTGTGCACGATAATTCTTCAGAAATCAAGGCTCTTCTTGTCCATCTTTTTCTCAACTCTCATCTCTTGATTTTTTTTTAACAAGGATATAATCTCTGATCCTGGAATCGGAGTACTTGTTTGGTTAGGAGCCGGTGATCGGTTTGAAAGTTGGGATTGTTTGTCGTTGTCATTTTCTCATTATTTGGAAGGTCATTGTTCTCATGCAATTGAAAAGACTAGTCTTGTCTGCTTGTCATTTTTGTCTCCATTGAAAGATTGGTTTGGGCTTTGTTTATTGCTTTTTCGTTAGTTATTGGTTTTCCTTACTTTCACCACCATGGTGTGGATCCTTTTGAAAAGTAAAAAACATTTTTCTTTTTAAAGGCATTTTCATTTTGAAAATATTGGAAATCAATCGTTGAAATAGAACAAATAGAGAATTGTCATTGTTATGTGATTCGTTGAAGACTGCATTTTAAAGAAGATTGTGTATTGTAGTTCAAGATTGTTTCACAACACTTCTCTTTCCATCCTGTACATAGGATTCATCGAATGAAAATTGATATATTTCATTCCTATCTATGCATTGTTGGGTCAGAGTCTCACACAACATCGGTTTCATCTCTGTTTCCTTTGAGTACAACAGCCCTTAATAACATTGCACAATTTTAAAATTTAACTAGTAACTCTTTTCTAGGACTCTATTACACCAACAATTAGCTAGACTAGCACTTTGGAATAGGCAGAGAGATACACTCTCCAAAGCACAAAACAAACAATAGCATCTTGTGTTAAGGAGTGTCAAATTCCATTTACAACATTTTGTCCTGGGAAGCCTTTCTCACACAAGGGTCAAACCCGAGGTCGCATTGATATTGACAGAGTTACTCACTCTGCTTTGTTGATATCGGTGTAGATATTGCACATATTACGGGGGTCACTTGGAGGTATACCCACAATGATGAGTGGAAGCCTCTCGAGTTGATTTCAGGCTAGATACCCTACCCTTGCATGTGGATTGGAATTTCAACTGTCCCCCCAAGATTTATTATTGTCGGTGGTAACCTTAGTGGCCTATCTTCTTAGGGTCTTACACAAGGTGACTGTGAAGGGGCAAGTCTTCACGGTACCTGGAATCAATGTTGGCCAAACTCACTCTGGCTCCTTGGAGGGTATACCCATGATTATGTGTGGGAGCTTGCACCAGGGTGTAATTCCATTAATCATGTCGTCAATGTAACTTTTCAACCCTA
Source organism: Picea engelmannii (assembly GCA_009831015.1). NCBI lineage: Eukaryota > Viridiplantae > Streptophyta > Pinopsida > Pinales > Pinaceae > Picea > Picea engelmannii. The sequence goes on from ML794013.1 coordinate 125,343, forward strand.
GCCCTGCCCCTTCTTGTCTCATTGTTGCGACGTTGGATTTCATCACCAACTAGTGACTTCGAAATTAGAAGGTCTTGTTTGCTTGGTGTTGTTTCCTATATTCTTTTTACTGGTGTGTCTTGTTTGTTTACCCAAGTTGGCCACAGGATTTTCTTTGTATGTTTGTAACTCGTTCACAATAGACCCTCCAAGTCATTCACATAGAATGCAAGGCTTACCTATGGAAAATCTAGAAGGTTCTCAACCCCTGCCTACAAGCTCACCAGAGGGATCTCCTCAACATAGTGAAGTCCAAGATGTCACCACTCCATAAGTGGAAAGAATTGACTCTCTATAATGTTTCTAAATTACCAATTCTCGAGAGGACTTTCGACTTCACCCCGATTATGAGAGACGTATTATGTGAGTGAATTCTTCTCGAGACTTAGTTGTTGTGTCTCCTGGATCACTGACTGGACCCTTTCCAGGACCTAAGGGCCAAGATCCTTTTTGGTCTACTGGCATTTTTAGATGGGATCTCTTTGGTTCAGGAGTAGGCATTGAAATCATCATCTCACCTGCGTTCCTCGAAACCTATGACCCAGAAGTAGTACCTTTTACTATTGCTTATTATTTTCCTAGTACAGAAGCTTCGCGAGCTGACCACATCTTGAAAATCCCTTTAGAAATGGTCCATTACATAGATACTATTATTATTCACACTGGGATTACAACGACTAGTCAATACCCTATTGACACATCGTTCTCGCTCAGTGTCACCCCAACGTTTCCACCAGGATACCGTGTGTTGAATGCTTCTATTCCCACTCCTACTCAAACCCCATATGGAACTCCTAGTGGTCCCTCTTCTTCTGGGCACTCTCCTCCCGGCTTCATTCTGACACTTCCTCAACCCCCTTTCAGAGGACCTTTTTCGTCCTCTATCGGTGGCACTAATCTTAGTGGCACTATTCTGTCATTCACACCAAATTACCAGATTCATGTTGGTGGACAATTTCACCAAGGAGGTTTGACTCAACCCCTCCTTGTAGGGAAAATTCCTATTGGAACACAAATCCAAATTGGAACACATCCCCCAATTGGAACTCAACCCCAGATTGCAGGACAACCCCCACCGACCCCACCGTACAGACAAAACATACCTCCATACTTGGCCTAGTATTGGAACCATCTGATATAACATAATCCTCAATCGACTGGGGGGCAACAACTTCTAGCTACATCCATTACACCCCCTAGTATAGGCCAACCATATTCAGGTATGTCCAATCCTATTTGGGGCTCAAAAGCTCAAACTCACGTCCCTGTTCAAGGATACAATCCCATGAGCTACTTTCCTCCACAAAAACCACCAAATATGCCTAGGTCTTCGCATTATATGCAGACTACTTATGGTCCCACTGGTTTTTCGACGGGACTCCCTCCCCAAAGCCACCAGTACAGGCATGTGAATAGACAGTTACCCTTCTTGGCCACTTTGGACCTCCCGGATCTGTTAAGGATTTTAAATGATCCGATCCGTCACTCTCCCCAATGGCCCACTATACCAACCAAGCTACCATATGACATCCCTAAATTCGATGGAAAAGTGGGAGAGGACCCAAACAATCATGTCATGAATTTTCACCTCTGGCGCTCATCCAACTCCTTGATGGATGACTCTATTCATTTACGTCTTTTTCAAAGAACTCTCATAGGTTCTGCCGCAAAGTGGTATATAGAATTACCACGAGTTTTCTTCGCCAACTTCAACACCCTAGCTATGGATTTCCTCACCCACTACTAGATATCGATCCATTATGAAATGGGGACTGATATTTTGAGTTCTTTCAAACAAAACAATGCCACTCATATATTCGATCACATTCATGAGTGGAAATAGAGACGACGTCTCATCAAACTCAAACTTCCCAATCAGTTACTGGTAGAGTGGTTCACAAAATCATTTGTGAACAACATCAGTCGTAACATCGCCATGGGTGGAGTTGTCACAAAAGAATAGGCCATAAGTCATTCTCAATACCTTAACCTCATTTACTTAGAAATAGGTACTTTTTACGACTTACTCCCTGATGCACCTCGTCCTTCAACTTCTACCACTTCAACTACTCCAACCGCCTCTCATGTAGCCGACAGTGTGATTGGCACTTTCCATGCCCAACCACATTCCACCTCGAGAAACAACCCCAAACCCGCCTCTCCTAATGTTCAAAATGATCCATCTCCTACCCCTCCCACCGGCAAGACTTCTGAGGTAAATGTAGTTCAATCTACCCCAGCTGGTGAAAAAAAATCCAAAAAGGGAAAGGGTAAGAATAAGGAGGAAAAAAATATTTTGCAAGTAGAGAAAACCAAAACCCCACCTGTTGACGATAGGGATAAGCGCAAACCTCTCTACCCTTGTCTTATCTGTGGTGATGATCACTACACGAAGGATTGTCCACGACACATCGAGGTTACTAAGTTCCTTCAAGGGGCTCCGAAACCACCCACTCCGGTCATTTTGTCCCAACCCTTCCCCTCCCAACAACAGGCCCAATTGGTCATTAATGACCAACCTTCCCCTTCTACTACGTCCTATGTATTAATGTGTACTGGTGATTCAAAGAATAATGACATCGCACTTACCACTCGAGCCAAAGATTATTCTCCCTCTAAGGAGAAGGTTGATGATACACCGCCTTCGTTGGTCCAACCATCTCTCATGACTCCACCTACCAATGGTCCTCTTCATCTCGAATGAACAAGCCTTGACGTAGTTCTTCGACCCCCTCCAAAGGGCATCGTTTGGAAATCAGCTTTCAATCCTCATGCTCGTGCTGCCCAGAACTACAACATAGTTGAATATCTGGCCCAAGCACCTTCCGCGATGTCAACGGAAGGTACTGTTAAAACCTATCGATGGAATTGACCCGACGGACACGAATTTAATAATTTTTGACTTGGAATATCACATTCCAAGGTTACCCCCTCAACTTGAATTCAAAATCCAAGTGATTGTCTATGACAAAAACATTTGTAGAACCATTATCGACGAGGGTGCCTCGACATGTGTCATGTCTATTACCTGCTGGAAATCCATCGGCTCTCCCTCCTTGACTGAATCCCATAACACACTCAAAGCCTTCAATGGCTCTGGTTCTAAGCCTTACAGTGTCCTTCCTTCATTGCCAATCATGCTAGAAGGCAAAATGGTCCAAGTCGAAGTGGAAGTCTTTGACGCTCCTCTCAATTACAATCTTCTGCTTGGCTATAGCTGGATTGATTCCATGCACACAGTTGTGTCGACTCTTTTTCATGTTGTACATTTCCCACATCAAGGAAAATTAATCACCTTCAACCAATTAGCCTTCTTTAACTCGAATATGCATACTGGCAACATACCATTCATCGCTAAAACCCCACTTGGTTACGAGAATGTTGGTGTAGGTCTTCTCAAAGACTCTTCGTTAATGGGTACCTTCCCCATTCCACCGCTTGATGTTCCACACTCATTCGTTGCTTCAATCAACATGATATCCACCTCGATTCATGGAACCATTGCGTCTTACGACCCATGGATGGTACCTGACCCTGGCGATCATCTTTGTTATGGTGACGAAATTCCTTTGAGTCTGGTCGAATCTGCCTATCAGGCCATTCAATCGGAAACCCCTTCTACCCCCTCTCTTGGTTAATTATCTCCAGATCCTTTCCATGTCATTTTTCCCACGGATGAGATGATTATGTCTATCATGGAAGAAACCCCTTGGAATGATGGACGTCACCATTCCATCCTCTTCCTGGAACAACACACCATTGAGAGCTACCAATGGATCTCGACTCCGTCGATCGTTGTTGTCATTTCAACCGTTCCCGAGTCCACACACAATGTGTTTTCCAAAGGGAACTTAAGCAATATCTCACCCACTATTCCCCTCAACATATCCATCAAACCTGGAATTGTCGAAAATATGCATATTGGAGTTTTGTGTTCCCCTGATGAAATCATCACCTATAAGTCACTTTTCAAAGAATTTTGTGACATCTTTGCCTAGAGCTATGAATAAATGTTGGGTATCAACCATGACATTGTGATACATGAGATCAAGACATACCCAGACGCTAAACCCGTCCGAAAACACCTTCGTCTAGTTCACCCATGTAAAGCGACCACTATTAATCTTGAAGTCAAGAAACTTCTCAAAGCTGGTGTTATTTACCTGGTGGCCCTCACTGACTGGGTTTCCAATCTTGTCCCAATCGACAAGAAACAAGGCACAATCTATGTATGCATTGATTATATGGATATTAACAAAGCTTGTCCTAAAGACAACTTTCCTACCCCCTTTGTCGATTAGATTGTCGACGATTACACTAGAAGTGAAATCTTCTCTCTTATGGATGGTTTCTCTTGATATAATCGAATCAATATTGTTCCCAGGGATCAACACAAAACCACTTTCATTTGTCCTTGGGGCACTTTCACCTATCGGAAACTTCCTTTCAGTCTCAATAACACTGGTGCAACTTTTCAGTGCGCTATGTCTTATGCCTTCCATGATATCAAGCACATCGTGCAACCATATCTTGGTGACTTACCCGCTCATTCCATGCGCCGATTCGATCATCCAATCCACCTCTGAGCCATTTTCATCTACTGTTCGTTTTACCATATACGCTTGAATCCTCACAAATGCATTTTCTGCGTAGAATCCGGCTGAATTCTAGGATTTATTGTTTCATGTCAAGGGATTAGGGTAGATCCTTTAAAGGTCAAGGCGATTCTCAATCTCCCTCCTCCTTCTACACTTCGCTAATTACAAAGTTTGCAAGGGAAAGCAAACTTTCTTCGTCATTTCATCCCAAACTACATTGAGATAACTCTTGGATTTACGAGACTACTCAAAAAGGGGTTTGAGTTCATATGGGATACCATCGCAAGAAAATCCTTTGAAGTTTTGAAACTATCCCTAACACATGCTCTGCTTCTCTTCCCCCCCAATTACAGTCACGATTATTTCCTCTACCTCACAGCCTCATATTACACCATCGATATGGTTCTCATCCAATAGGATGATTCTCATGATGAACATGTTATCTATTACTTGAGTCGAAGTTTAATGCCTACTGAAACCAAGTATTTACATGTTGAAAAACTGGCCTTGGCAGCCGTCCAAGTAGTTCAACGTTTCCAGAAGTATATCCTCTCTCGCAAGACTACATTAATTTCTAACTGCAACCCTATGCAACACATTCTCACACGTCAATGCTAGGGGGAAAATACTCCAAATGGATCGTGATACTCCAACAGTTTGACTTGGAATTCGAACGATCCATGTCCATCAAGTCCTTATTGTTTGTCGAGTTGATATGCAACTTTCCCTACTCTGAAATGGAAAATGTAGCAGTCGATTCATTACCTGATGAATCCCTTTTCCTAATTAGTTCCGATGATCTTTGGTATGGCGATGTCATCATATATCTCCAAACCCAGACTTTCCGTCCCAATTTGTCTAGTACTGACCAACATCAAATATGCTACCAAGCCCATCAATATATTATCCTCGGGGATACTCTTTATCACTGTGGGATTGACTCCATTTTTCGATGCTACCTCACGTTCGACGAAGCCGAGAAAGCCTTAAATGACTTCCATTCTGGAGCCTATGGTGGTTATATGTTTGGGTATGCTATTGCCGAGAAGATCTTATGAGCAGGATATTTTGGGCCTTCTTTATTTAACGATTGCATAATCATCGTCCAACAATGCCATGCTTGCTAGACCTATAATCATAGGATATGGTCACATCCCTCTCCTCTTCACCCTGTGGTCTCCGTTGGTCCCTTTGCGAAATGGGGTATCGATTTCATGAAATGTCACCCCCACTCGACCAGGGGGCATGGATACATTATTGTAGCCGTAGATTATTTTATGAAATGGGCCGAGGTGATGTCGACATTTGACAATACTGGAAATACCGCAACATTATTCATTTTCAATCACATCATAGCTTGTTTTGGTGTTCCTCGGGCTATTGTCACCGATCGCGGTAGCCACTTTAGAAACTTCATGATGTCCGAACTCACTGAAAAGTTGGGTCTTCTCCATGAAAACTCAACACCCTATTACCCACAAGCCAACAACCAAGTCGAAACGATCAACAAAGTTCTCATAACCATGCTTCGATGAATGATAGGGATTCACAAAAAAAGTTGGCACACAATGTTTTTTTCAACATTGTGGGCTTACCGGACGTCCGTTAAGTCCACTACTAGGTTTACACCTTTCCGGTTAGTCTATGGTTTAGAAGCCATTCTCCCGATTGAATGCAAGATACCCTCTTTAAAACTAGTCATCAAACTCCTACCAAACACTTCTGCAGAGGAAGAACGTCTATTGTACCTCATGCGATTAGACGAAACTAGACGTGACACTACCCTAGTCATAGAAGCCCAAAAGAAACATGTCAAGGCCCAATACGACAAACATTTCAAACCTCACATTTTCTCTGAAGGAGATATGGTTCTCCTCTATGAACAAGATTGAGATATGCTAGGAGTTGGAAAATTCGAAGCCATGTGGCAAGGTCCTTATATCGTTAGATGAGTTTTGGAGAAAGGAGCTTACGAGTTAGTAGATTATGACGGTATCCCTTTGAGTGAACCCAGAAATGGGTTGTACTTAAAGAAGTACTATGCATAAAATCACCTGTGCACGAGTACTTGTATTTTTATTGTATCATACTTCTTGTGTGTTACTGTAGTATTCTTTTTCATTATCTGGTCTCTGCCCTTATGTGATGTTGTGTTTGATTTCCAGATGTCGGAGTCTTCACTACCCCACATTGGCTTCACTGATGGCGCTAGACGTAGTAGTGAGAACCTTGCTTATGCTGCGTGGGAAATTTATGCCCCTACAAATGAACTTATCACTCTACGAGGTGTGTGCCTCGACCGTGAGACCAACAATATTGCAAAGTATCGCACCATTATTGAATTGTTGATTGATTCTATCTCACTTGGTATTCATTGATTCGTTGTACGACTCGATTCGTAACTTATAGTACTACAGTTAAGTAATGTCTATGCTATTCGAAGTCCTACTTTGTTATGGGTATATTTTTGAATTCGTCTCTTGGAATGTTATTTTGATTATATTGAATATCAACATATTCCTAGATGTCTAAATACATTAACTGATGCATTAGCTAACTATGTATTAGATAGACATTTGGGTCATTTATAAATCAATCACATCACAAGTATCACACAACACAAGACAAGCTGGTAGAAGCCATATGTATATATAATGATCAAAAAGTTTTTTTTACAAAGAAGTCTTGTCCAAGGTCCAAAATTTCAAAATCTAAATCTCATAGCTTCTACAAAGTGACGTCATGGATGACATTCATGGTAACACATGACTACTCGGGAAACCCTACGAAGTAGTCGGCCAATAGACTCTGACACCCCCACCGTATGATGCTGATAATGTCGCGGAACCTCTCCAAGAGGCATGTCTGGAATGTCTGCAGTCAAACCCTCTAAGTTTTGTTCCACTGCTTCATAATCTTTAGTGTCCCATCATGGCACTAGAGCCACCTCTCCTTGTTGCTAAATAGGATATGTACCCAGAGGTTGATAAGGCCCTATGTCTATGTCATCAAAAAGGAATTTTGTAATTAGACCTTGGACGAACACAAAAACATTTTCATATGATAAAATTCACAAAAACAATTAAAAAGTAAAAAAAGTATACTTCTTACCGAGATCCCCCCACTGAGAACTCTCGGGTAGGGCCAAGTCTGGATCCTCTTGAAAGTCCAACCCGGCATAGGAATAATCATTGACCATCAGCATCTGTGGTCGCAACCAGTCAAATAAGGAATCATTGTATTTGATGATTGGTCCAGCTACATGCTGGGACATGAGGTTACACAACCTCAACATTCTCATATCTTACGGAGCTGTTAAACCCAAATCAACTTCCAACCTCAGCAAGGGAACCCTCTCAAGAGAGAAGGACACCAACAAAGACCCGTACCTGAATTGCTTCAGGTCATCTCTCATGTATTTAGTCAACTACCTCTTCACGCTACGAAGGACTGCGTCTGCCTAGTTAAAGACCTGAGGCTCAGTACACTCTATGGAATACTAAAATTAGCTCTGGAGAGACATGTGTGGAGAAGCACTCCTAGCCATACGAGCAATGGTAAACAAAATAGTGTGAAGGGTCAAATCCTGCACCCCCCAAATGGCCACTTTTCCTTTGCTTCTTTCTGCCTCTAGAACACAATACAAATGACAATATTCACTCATAGAGAGCCCTACACCTCTGCTACCAGTCGAGCTAGCATGGTACCCATGTCGTGACATTCCTCTCAAGAAATAAATGTCCTCGATATCCAAGGACAATGTGTGGACCCCTACGTGGAATACTTTTTGGTCCACGTCCCACATATGAACGAGGTACTCCAACAACCTGACTTGGGCCCTCATACTTGGGATACGAAATAATTTTAGGAGACCACAGTCTTGCAAAGCAGCAATGGTGCTTGGGTTATTTTTGGAAATAGAAACATCTTCTTCATGCTCTCTTTCACGCCATTCTAGAACCAGGTGACAGCCAAATGCCTGCATCAGACACATAAGAAGAAGGGAAACAACTCCCTTCAAGAATTGGTACATTCTTTATTGATCAAACATTAAAGAAAATTTCCACTTTTTGGTTCTCGTAGGTTCCCCTTTGGCACAGTGTGAGGTTCTCATAGGTGCCTTTGGGGCCACTTGCAAGAATGGCTGAGCGCAAATTTGAGCCCTAAAACAAGCTCAAAAACTTGAATTTTACCGATGAAAATGAAATATTGAACCATGAAAAGATAGAAGACAAGGAGCTTACCTCAGTGCCAGAAATGGTTTGTCAAATGGATTCTCGTCCCTTCCACAATCGAGCACCGAAATTCAAGGGCAAAAGAGGGGTTTTGGGCTAAAATATTGGCAAAGTTACAATGACTATGGTAGAAAGAGATTTTACCCACTTATACCATTTTTGTTTGTTTTTTATAATTGTTTTATTTATTAAACCTAATGCCTAATACCCTTATGAGTGCAACTTTTGCAGACATAACGACTTCGACATTCATACACAGGGATACATATATTTTTTCTCTTTTTCATCGCATGTTTGAATTGTTTTTTATGGTTTTTTGCACAAAACCTCGAGTTTGGTCTTTGTCCATTCTCACACTCGAAAATACATGAGAATGTGATTGAGTACACTTTTATCACTTTTTCAAGATCAACAAGGTTATACGAAAAAGGAACCCCCATGGAGTCCTCTTTAAGCTCTTTTCAGACTCTCTAAACATGAAAAGATCGTCGAGGGACCTTGCTATTTTCACGCTTGTTAAAGTATTTGAAGAAAGCATCTATTGGGTGATAATTTATCTCTTTTTCGGTCTCATTAGTCTATTTTACGAAAAAGGAACTGAGAGAGTTCTCTTTTAAGTGTTTTTCCAGACTCTATAATCATGAAAAACCTTCAAGATTTCTATCTTTGGAATCATTAAACAAACATCGAAAGACCCATAATGGGACCGAACCGCTCCTTCCTAAGGTTCGTTAAACATACTCCGAAGGACTCATCCAAAGGATGAGCTTACATCAACAAGCATATGTTATCCTCCTCAAGCTTTCCAAAAAATAAAGAGGTGCTTGCCAGAAATGGTGGGGGGAAATTTGGGAAAGGGATGTGTTTTCATATTCATATTATTGGCAGCAAGTGTCACTCTTGAACATGACACCCCCCTATTCATTATTTGAAGTTGGTTTGGGAAATCCATTTGTCTTTCATTCGAATTGCTACAAGGTCCTATCCTGAGTCTATTGGCAAATGTTTAACAGGTAACAAATGCTTGTCATTGATGGAAAGTACAACAGTGAAGATGGAAGGATCAGATTGTGCATCGATGGAAAAACAGGAACAACGTAGGCTCAGGAGGAATTAGTGTAGAGTCGAAATTATTCCAAGTAAGAAGGATTTGTAAGCTTGGAGGAGAAGCATTGTTGATCGTTGGATCCCATCCAAATTTCCCGACGGCATGAGGGGCGTCAGATTTGAATAAAGACAAGAAGAGCACACGCTGAAGAGGAGGATAGATATCAGGCGTTATATCTGAGCGCAGGATCCAACCACCGTTGGATCGAGGAAAACTTGCACGGTGTTTAAAGTGCAAGGAGAAAAGGGGCTCACCAAATCCCAAAAGCATGAGGACTATCCATCTCAAGGGGTTATGTGGACCGTTGATACGACTCCCTGTCGGGGTTTCGAGGATTGTGAGTTGAAGAATTCAAAGAATAATAACCATAGGACTCACAAAATAGAGATATGCGATACCCCGATATAATCTCGACCATTGGATCGAGGACAAATATAGACCGTTGATCTCAGTCCTTGTCGGAGTTTCAGGGATCGAGAGTTGGACATGTCAAAGTTTATTGACATCAGGAACCCCGAAATCGCGTTGTGTGAAATCCTGACTGAACCTGAACCGTCAGATCAAGATTTGATCTAGACCGTTGACCCAACTCACGACAGTAGACCACGTCAGCTAGGGACACATGGCATAATCAGGTAATGACAAGTGTCAGACTGATTCAACATTTCAGGCACATGTAAGTCATGAATCAGAGTGACACGTGGTAGTATTCAACACATGGAAATCCACGTGTGACATCAGCAGATGGACACCATATCGGAGTTTTGTGGATCGCGACATCAAGAGGCAAGTAAACAGTGCAACAAAAATGCCGAAATCACGATATGCAATATCGCGACGTATTTTCAACCATCAGATCAATAAGTGATCTGGACCGTTGATCTGACTTCTTCATGGGGTTTTGTGGATCGGGATTTGGAAGTGACAAGAACATTCACCACAGGAATGTCGAAATCACAATATGTGAAATCGCAAAATGATCTGAGCCGTCAGACCAAGCGTATATCAGGACCATTGATCCCACGCAACTTCGGGGTATCAGGGATCGCGACTTGAAGAGTCGACATGCCTCATCTCCAGACTCGTGAAATGCAAAATTGTGAAATCACCTTATGCATAAGGCTGTGGTCACAACACTTGGTCACATCAGCGAGAGATGGACAGATGTCAAAGGATAAGGAGGAGAACGATACAGAAGGTGACACAACAGGAGTGGGGCCCTTCGTCAATACTCCACCATTCCCGACCCTCCCCCCCGTATTAAAGACAGAAAGGCAAGGGGGGTCTGGAATTGCATGAGATTCATTGATCTGGATACTTTAATCCTGACCGCTTGAGAGATGCGTGCCCAATTCCGGACCCCCCCCGGCTTAAAGATAGAATGGCAAGGGGGCTCGGGAATCGAATCCCGACCGTAGATCTGGGAGAATAGATACTGACCGTCTAGATTTTCTTGCCGCATATCCAACATTGTAGATGAATTTAAACAAGATTGGAGGGCTACTAAGGCATGACGCAGTGAGATTTCCAGAAAACCATTGATGACGTCTGCTAGAGAAGTCGAAGAGACCGCTGTGTGATCGCCAGAGGAGATGAAGAGTCTCCAAGATTCATCCGGTGAAGGAAGACTATTCTTAGAAGGGATTGAGAGATGGATGGGCATTGAGGCCTATAACTAAAACAAAGAAAGTGAGTTCGATTGTCACAGAGAAGACGAAGAGTCTCAAAGTTCCAGAGAGGATGAGGAATCTCAAGATAACATACAGTGATGCTAGACACACAGGGCGAACCACCAGAGAAGCTGAAGAGTCACGATGATGATCAGATAGAGCACTCGAGAGGTGGAGGATAACGACATAGAGTCAGCATGTAGAGGAATTGTGAACATTGCATTCACAAGGTGCACATAAGCTATAAATACACAATACAGAGAAGAGAAGGGTGTTGTTGTTGTTGTTGTCGGAGGTTGCTGTGAATGTTGTTGGTGAAGGTGATTCATGTGTGAAGAAGGAGGAGATTACAACAGCTGAAGAGTATAGAGGAGGAACTGTGTAGTGAATGGACATGGCGCACAGAGCATAAAAAGTGAAAGAACAGACAACGCAAGTGATGTGTGCAGAAAGGCAATGAGGCAGACAAAGCAACGAAATGCAAGAGAACAGTGATGAGTCTGGTAAGCTATTGTTGAACATCATATCACTGTAATAAGTTTCAGTAGAAAATATTTATATTTTAGGGTGGTTGGGTGGAGATAGGGAGGACTTGTGTCCACAAAGGTTCAAGTGGGTTCTTGAACACAGGGAGTTGGTGCTTCCTTCTAGTTGGTGCTAGAGAAACCAGGGAGTTGGTGCTTCCTTCTAGTTGGTGCTAGAGAAAATAGAGAGTTGGTGCTCTCAGCAATTTGCAGCTTGCAAAGCTGAGGTTGTAGCCTCATTATGAGTTGGTGCTCATATGTATGATACTGTAAATAATGTAACCATTACTTATCATATAAAGAAAAAGAGGTTTTTACCCTACATGGGTTTCCTCGGGAAATATTTGTCTCTGTGTTTCTCATATATGTGAATGATGCTGAAAGTGCCATTGTTTATTTCCTTGCATTATTGTGATTATCATTCAGTGTCTCTACAAAGAGTTTAAAAGAACCATAATTCTTTAAGCACAGAAACAACTGATTCACCCCCCCTCTCAGATGTTCAACAATTGGTATCAGAACCGGCCCCTTTTTTCTAAGGGTAGATCCTAGAGCTTAAACATGTCAAGCCATGAAGGAAATTCAACCAATAAGGCCCCTCTATTCAATGGAACAAACTTTGCCTTCTGGAAAGTTAGAATGAGAACCTACATAATGGCTTTAGGTGCAGAT
>ML794013.1:139341-170830 GCA_009831015.1 Picea engelmannii
TCCAGGTACAAAGAAATTTTCTATGGCTATTGTTTCTATTGTTCTAACTTCGGTCACAAAGCTGTAAATTGTTCCTTAAGACCTAGAAATGAGCAATTAAGATTTCAAAGGAATAAATACTTCCCACAACAAAGAATGATACAATCAGGTAATAATATTTCACAGACTGCAAATTGCCAAATTAAGTCTGGACACATACAACTAAGGAGGGAAAAGAAAAATCAACAGTCAATAAGTAGGCAACACTGCAACAATAAGTTTGACTTATTGAATAATGAGGTTGAATGCTACACTTGTCATAACTTTGGACATAAATCTATTGACTGTCGGTTAAGGAACTATGAACTAGATTAGAAATCTCCTGTTGAAAATGTCAAGTTTTGGAAGAAGAAGGAAAGTAACAAGTGTGGATTAGTATTATCTTCTCAAAGAAAAACGAAACCTTGGTATATAGACAGTGGTTACTCCAAACACATGATGGGAGACAAAGGCAAGTTTCTATCACTAAGTGAAAGTAAATCAGGAATCGTAACCTTTGGAAATGATGATCCAGGGAAAATAAAAGGAAAAGGAAAAGCCCAAGATTTTCTACTTGTGGATGGGCTGAAACATAATCTGCTCAGTGTAAGTCAAATGTGTGATAGAGGATGCGAGGTGTTGTTCATGTCCAAGGATTGTAAGATAAATTCTGTAAACTTAGGACAAGTAATGGCCAAAGGCATAAGGACTAAAAATAATGTGTATGTGCTGAAAGAAAATAGAGAAGAATGTCATCTAAGAAAACATGATGAAAGTTGGTTATGGCATAGGAGACTTGGACATCTAAACTTTGAACACTTAATCAAACTTAAAAACCTCGAGGTAGTAAAAGATCTTCCGAAAATATCAAAGCCTCAAGATTCAGTGTGTAAACCCTGTCAAGTAGGGAAGCAAAACAGGACACAGTTTAAGTCCAAGAGCTTCACTTCAACAGAGAAACCACTCCGACTAGTTCATATGGATTTATGTGGACCATCAAGACAGGAAGGCACAGGGAAAGAAAACTACTTCATGTTGGTTATCAATGATTACTTCAGACTTACTTGGGTATCCTTTCTCAAACAAAAAACTGAATCATTTGAGAATTTTAAGATATTTAAGGCTTTAACTGAGACCCAAACAGGGAAGAGGTTAAAGGAAGTAAGATCAGACCAGGGAGGAGAATTTATGTCAAGAGACTTCAAGGAATTCTATGATAAGAATGGGATGAAGAGAGAATACACAATACCAACAACTCCACAACAAAATGGAGTAGTTGAGAGGCAAAACAGAACAGTGCAGGAAATGGCCAGGTCAATGATGATTGAGAAGAACATTGGTCAAACCTACTGGGTAGAAGCAATACACACAGCAGTCCATGTGCTTAACAAATCTCACCTCAGACCACAAAGTGACAAAACACCTTATGAATTATGGTTTGGAAGACCTACCTCAATTAAACACTTCAGAGTCTTTGGGAGTAAATGCTACATAAAGAATAATGATGAAAACCTTGGAAAATATGATGACAAGGAAGATGAAGGTATTTTCTTAGGGTATACTACAAACAGTAAAGGATATAGATGCTATAATAAGAGGATGCATAAAATGGTTGATTGTATTGATGTAAAAATTGATGAAGGAATCCCAGCAAGAGAGGTGTATGGTAATGAGTCTTCTCCAGAAGACACAGCTAAAGCTGAAGATGAACAGGTCCAAGAATCAGAAAATGAAGACTTTGAATCAGATGAAGACTCAGACACTCAGACAGACTCAAATTAGCAGTCAACTACAAATTCCTCCTCCAGAATCACTCAAAAGAATCATCCTGCAAGTCAGATAATTGGGGAAAAATACAAAGGGGTACAAACCAAGAGAAAGCTAATCAAAACCACCGAACAATCTCATATAGCTCTCATATCCATGATAGAACCCAAGAATTTTAATGAAGCCAACACAGATGATCACTGGGTTAAAGAAATGAATGAAGAACTTGATCAAATTGAGAAAAACCATACATGGGAGATGGTTCAAAGACCCGAAGCTAAAAACATCATTGGCTCCAAATGGATCTTTAAGAATAAGTTGAATGAGCAAGGACAAGTTATCAGGAACAAAGCGAGGTTAGTTTGTAAAGGCTATGCTCAGATAGAAGGACTGGATTTTGATGAAACATTTGCACCCGTAGCAAGATTAGAAGCTATCAGAATGTTTCTTGCCTATGCTTGTCATAAAAGGTTTAAAGTCTACCAAATGGATGTCAAGTCAGCCTTTATCAATGGATATTTAAGTGAATAAGTCTATATGGAACAACCAGAGGGTTTTAAATTATCTGATAACCCTGACTTAGTATGCAAGTTGAAGAAAGATTTATATGGTTTAAAACAAGCCCCTCGAGCCTGGTATCACAAACTGGATACGTATCTCAAAGACAAAGGGTTCAAGAGAGGAACAATTGACAAAAATCTATATATTAAGATAGAGGATAATGATTTTCTCATCGTACCGATCTATGTAGATGACATCATCTTTGGATGTAATAAGGATTCATTGGTAAAATGGTTTGCTTCTACCATGGAGTCTGAATTTGAAATGTCTATGATAGGAGAACTGTCATTTTTCCTTGGTCTGCAAATTACTCAGAGGCCCGAAGGGATCTTCATTTCTCAAGGATTATATTTAAGAGAAATGTTGAAAAGGTTTCAAATGGAAGATTCTAAACCTGTGGGTACACCTATGGTAACTGGATGTAAATTAAGCAAGGATGATGATTCACCTGATGTTGATCAAAGCTCATATTGATCAATGATAGGAAGCCTATTGTACATCACAACATCTCGCCCAGACATAATGCATGTTGTAGGAATGGTAGGAAGATATCAGGCTGCACCTAAACAGAGTCATTTGCAAGATGTCAAAAGGATATTCAGGTACTTAAAAGAAACAATGACTTATGGTCTGTGGTATCCCAAAAATCAAAGTCTTCAGTTGACTGCTTATTCAGATGCAGATTGGGCAAATTGTGTTGATGATAGAAAAGGAACCAGTGGAGGAGAATTCTTATTACATAACTCCTTAGTAGCTTGGCTTAGTGAAAATCAAGGTTCCATTTCTTTATCAACCACAGAGGCAGAGTACATTGCTGCTGCTACCTGTTGCACACAGGTATTATGGATGATTTAGACACTTGCAGACTTAGAGGTAAAATACACTGCACCGATCCCAATTCATTGTGATAACACTAGTGCCATTAGTGTGTCTAAAAATACTATCCTCCACTCCAAGACAAAACATATTCCCATAAAATATCATTTTCTGAGAGAGCAGGTCACCAATCAGATTGTTCAGGTCCATTACATTCCCACTACAGAACAAATTGCAGACATCTTTACTAAGACCCTAGCCAAGACACTGTTTGAATATCTTAGACAGAAGTTGGGTGTCACTTCGTTTCACACCTAAAATGTCCATCTTGTTAGGGGGAGTTTTGTGTTTCTTGAAAATCTAATGCCTCCTAAAATTACTGCAATAGCTCAGGGGGAGCATGTCTCTTCTTTGACATTGATGTCAAAGGGGGAGAAAAGAATTCGGGTGCCTTAGTTGCCATCAATGCCAAAGGGGGAGATTGTTGGCAAATGTTTAATAGGTAGCAAATACTTATCATTGATGGCAAGTACAACAATGAATATGGAAGGATCAGAGTGTGCATCGATGGACAAATAGGAACAACGTAGGCTCAGGAGGAATTAACGTAGAGTCGAAATTCTTCCAAGTAAGAAGGATGTGTAAGCTTGGAGGAGAAGCGTCGATGATCATTGGATCCCATCCAAAATTCTGGACAGAATGAGGGCCGTCAGATCTGAATAAAGACAAGAAGAGCATGCGCTGAAGAGGAGGATAGATCTCAGGCGTTAGATCTGAGTGTAGGATCCGACCACCATTGGATCGAGGGAAACCTGCACGATGTTTAAAGTGCAAGGAGAAAAGGGGCTCACCAAATCCTGAAAGCAGGAGGACCGTCCATCTCAAGGGGTTATGTGGACCGTTGATCCGACTCCCTGTCGGGGTTTCGAGGATCGCAAGTTGAAGAAGTCAAAGAATAATAACCACAGGACTTGCAAAATCGCGATATGCGATACCTTGATATAATCTCGACCGTTGGATCGAGGACAAATATGGACCATTGATCCCAGTGCTTGTCGGAGTTTCGAGGATCAAGATTTGGACATGTCAAAGTTTATTGACATCAGGAACCCCGAAATCGCGATGTGTGAAATCCCGACTGAACCTGAACCGTCAGATCAAGATGTGATCTAGACCGTCGACCCAACTCATGAAAGCAGACCACGTCAGCTAGGGACACATGGCACAATTAGGTAATGACAAGTGTCAGAATGATTCAACATTTCAGGCACATGTAAGTCATGAATCAGAGTGACACGTGGAAGTATTCAAAACGTGTCAATCCATGTGTGACGTCAGCAGATGGACACCATATCAAAGTTTCATGGATCACGACATCAAGAGGCAAGTAAACAGTGCAACAGAAATGTCGAAATCACGATATGCAATATCGCGACGTATTTGTAACTGTCAGATCAAGAAGTGATCTGGACCGTTGATCTGACTTCTTCATGGGGTTTCGTGGATTGGGATTTGGAAGTGACAAGAACATTCACCACAGGAATGTCGAAATCACAATATGCAAAATCGCGAAATGATCTGAGCCGTCAGACCAAGCGTTAATCAGGACCATTGATCCCACACAGCTTAGGGGTATTGGGGATCGCAACTTGATAAGTCGAGATGCCTCATCTCCAGACTCACGAAATGCGAAATCGTGAAAGTGCCTTATGCATAAGGCTATGGTCACAGCCCTTGGTCACATCAGCAAGATATGGACAAATGTCATAGGACAAGGAGGAGCCAAGCCTTGTCGCATGGTCAGGTGGAGAACGATACAGAAGGTGACACGATAGGAGTGGGGCCCTTCATCAATACTCCACCATTCCGGACCCCCCCGGGTATTAAAGACATAAAGGAAAGGGGGGTCCGGAATCGCATGAGATTCGTTGATCTGGATACTTTAATCCTGACCGCTCAAGAGATGCGTGCCCAATTCCGGAACCCCCCCCTCTGCTTAAAGATAGAATGGCAAGGGGGCTCTGGAATCGAATCCTGACCATAGATCTAGGAGCACAGATACTGACCATCTAGATTTTCTCACTGCATATCCAACGTTGTAGATGAATTTAAACAAGATCAGAGGGCTACTAAGGCACGATGCAGTGAGACTGCCAGAAAACCATTGATGACGTCTGCTAGAGAAGTCGAAGAGACCGCTATGTGATCACCAGAGGAGATGAAGAGTCTCCAAGATTCATCTGGTGAAGGAAGACTATTCTTAGAAGGTATTGATAGATGGATGGGCATTGAGGCCTGTAAATGAAACAAAGAAAGTGAGTTCGATTGTCATAGAGAAGACGAAGAGTCTCAAACTTCCAGAGAGGCTGAGGAATCTCAGGATAACATACAGTGATGATGGACACGCGAGGCGAACAACCAGAGAAGATGAAGAGTCATGATGATGATCAGATAGAGCACTCAAGAGGTGGAGGATAATGACATAGAGTCAGCATGCAGAGGAATTGCGAACATTGCATGCACAAGATGCACAGAAGCTATAGATACACAGTACAGAGAAGAGAAGGGTGTTGTTGTTGTTGTTGTTGGAGGTTGCTGTGAATGTTGTTGGTGAAGGTGATTCATGTGTGAAGAAGGAGGAGAGTGTAGTAGCTGAAGAGTATAGAAGAGGAACTATGCAGTGAATGGACATGGCACACAGAGCATAAAAAGAGAAAGAACAGACAACGCAAGTGATGTGTGCAGAAAGGAAATGAGGTAGATAGAGCAATGAAATGCAGGAGAACAGTGATGAGTCTGGTAAGCCATTGTTGAACATCATATCACTGTAATAAGTTTCAGTAGCAAATATTTATATTTCAGGGTGCTTGGGTGGAGCTAGGGAGGACTTGTGTCCTCAAAGGTTCAAGTGGGTGCTTGAACACAAGGAGTTGGTGCTTCCTTCTAGTTGGTGCTAGAGAAACCAGGGAGTTGGTGCTTCCTTCTAGTTGGTGCTAGAGAAAATAGAGAGTTGGTGCTCTCAGCAAGTTTCAACTTGCAAAGATGAGGTTGCAGCCTCATTATGAGTTGGTGCTCATATGTATGATACTGTAAAGAATGTAACCATTACTTATCATATAAAGAAAAAGAGGTTTTTACCTTGCATGGGTTTCCTCGGGAAATATTTGTCTTTGTGTTTCTCATATATGTAAATGATGTTGAAAGTGCCATTGTTTATTTCCCTGCATTATTGTGATTATCATTCAGTGTCTCTACAAAGAGTTTAAAAGAACCATAATTGTTTAAGCATGGAAACAGCTGATTCACCCCCCCCTCTCAGTTGTTCAACAGAGTCATCTTTGAGTCAATGCTGCCTAATCATTTTTCATGTCATTCATATGTTCAAGAGAATTCCATCCAAAACCTCTATTGAGTCAGCCATCTGCAGTTGTCCATTCTCTTCGTGTCAGCCTTCCCTGTGTCAATTTAAACTTACATCATACTCTGTTCCGCCTTCAAAATATGTTACTCATTTTGTGTCATTGATGAGGGACACATCAAGGCCCTCCTGTGACAAGGTTTGTTCCATCGACTCCAGCTCATTATCCAGAAACAAGACTTAGAAATTCTTTGGTACCTTGGAACTTGCATGCCTCAATGGCAGGTTTTCTCACTTTCGACAGTGGGTTTTCATCATTGACCCCTGATCGGGATATTCCATTGGATGTTCAACCTCAAATCATTTATTCACATTCGGTGGATTGTACTAGTGTACCTTGGGAGTCATTGACATTAATGGTGATTTCCCTCGCACTTGTGAACGGTTTCATTAATGACTGGTAATCAAGTGGTTTCTACCATGTTCAACTTCTGCACATGTAATCACATGGTTAGATTCATACTTTTAGGAGACGAGATTGAATACCCTGGGTCTCATCTCTTTGATCTAGGCTACGATGGAATATGTATAATTTTTTGACACATATATCCACTGTGTATGTCTCATGGCTATGTCATCTTTATTTGAAATTTCTTGCATGGATCCATAGTGTATTCTTGGTGGCTATGCGATATTTTGACAGCATGGATCCATGGTGTATGATTGGTGGCCATGACCTATGTTTATGATGTCATCAGTTTGTGATCTGAGTATGGGAATTCCTACCTCAAAACTAGTATGATATTCTGCAGATGCTTGGTTGTTTGCAGGTTTTCGATTAGGTGTGCTCCTGGTTTCCGACACACACACACACACAGTTTACAAAGTATTTTGACTGTCACTGATTCTGGCCTCATACTTTGGGGGGAATTCTATTACACGTGATTTTGGTCATCTTGGTGATGTATTGACAATAGTGTACTCAGGCTCCCAACAAGAACTTTCTCCTGAGAAAAATGACATTTATCTCCTTTCGGAAAACATATTTTCAAAGTGAGTTTGGAGGATGCTTATAGACTAGGGTGTGAGAATGACCCATTCTCATAGGCCATATTCATCTAGGGTGCGAAATTATCGTACTATGCTCTATACTTAGGGTGAGAACTTGTTTTCAAGCTTGGAAAAGGGAAGAAGTCTCGAGGGTTCTAGAAGGGAATCTTCTAGAAAATGGGTTGGCATTTGAATGGTTATCATTTTACTGGTTTCCCTCATTTGGTGGGATCCTTCTCATCCATGTAACCATCTCATCCTCTCTTATATATTGATAGGATTCTCATGGAAAAGGTTAAGCAATATTAATTAAAGAATTGGTGAAGGAATTGTGTGAAGAACCCAGCTTGAACAGAAGCTTGAAGACTCTAGTAGGTCTATCAAGAGGAATTGGATCTTCTTCATGAAAAGATAGAGAAAGTGTGTGTGTTGGAACCAAGATTCACTGAAAGGAATCTTGTGACATCAAGGCGATCAGGTTGTATCTTCTACTTTTGATTAATATGATACAGCGACATGTCCTTTTCCCATAAAGTCATCCTTACTTTATTGTGTAATTCCTTGATCATATGCATAAGTTGACGATTGAATACATTTTTCTATCTTCACTTTGGTTGGTTTGTGTTGTCTTGGTATTGACCTCATGAGAGAACTGGAGAGAAGTGGGAGCAACATAGACCTAAGGAAGTGATACAAAGGTATGTCACTTGTTCCTCCTTCCTAAGTAATTCAATGATCATAACTTAGGGAAAGAGTCATGTCATGTCCTGTTTTGTTCTAGATCCAGGTGGATATAGGGAGATATGTTAGTGTCTGCATCTACCGATTAGTCCGATAAGAGTGCCACTCCAGAACCATCATGATGTTCAAATGCCTGCACAATAACCGTAATAATAGGGTCATCAACTCTTTTCAAGCCTTGGCACATTTTTCATTGAGCAAAAATCAAAGTAAATTTTCATTTTGCGGCCCTCGTAGGTGCCCCTTTAGCACAGTGTGAGGTTCTCATAGGTGCCTTTGGGGCCACCTATGAGAATCATGCATTCTAACAGGTCCCGTATGGATAGCCTACGATAAATCTTGGGTGCAAGTTTTGGCCCTAAAACAAACTCAAAAACTTGAAATTTTCCAATGAAAACAAAAAATTGAACCATGAAAAGGTAGAAGACAGGGAGCTTACCTCACTGACGGAGATGGTTCGCCACATGGTTTTTCATACCTTCCATAATCGATCACTGAAATTCAAGGGCAAAAGAGGGGTTTTTGGCTAAAATCTTTTCAAAATCACAATGACTATGGTAAAAGAACTTTTACCCACTTATATTTACTTTTTACCATTTTTGTTGATTTTTATAATTGTTTTATTCATCAAACCTAATGCCTAATAGCCCTATGAGTGTGAATTTTTGGAGATATGATGACTTTGAAGTCCACACGAAGACGTACACATATTTTCTATTTTTCATCACATGTTTAATTATTTTTTATGGTTTTTAGACAAAACCTAGAGCTTGGTCTTTGTTCATTCTCGTGCTCGAAAATATATGAGAACATAATTGAGCACACTTTTATCACTTTTTCGGGCTCATAAAGTTTATATGAAAAAGGAACCCCCTGGAGTCCTCTTTAAGCTCTTTTTAGACTCTCTAAACATGAAAAGATTGCCGAGCGATCTTGTTATTTTCACGCTTGTTAAAGTATTTGAAGAAAGCGTTTGTTGGGTGATAATTTATCTCTTTTTCGGTCTCATCAGACTACTTTATGAAAAAGGAACTAAGAGAGTTCTCTTTTGAGTGTTTTTCCAGACTCTATAATCATGAAAAACCTTTGAGTTTTCTATCTTTGGACTCGTTAAACAAACATTGAAAGACCCATAATGGGACTGAACCACTCCTTCCTAGGGTTCGTTAAATATACTCTGAGGGACTCGTTCGAAGGATGAGCTTACATCAACAAGAATATGTTATCCTCCTCAAGCTTGAGTAAAAATAAAGAGGTACTCGCCATAAATGGTGTGGGAAAATTTTGGAAAGGGATGTGTTTTCTTATTCATATTACTGGCAATAAGTGTCGCTCTTGAACATGACACCTCCTATTCATTATTTGAAGCCAGTTTGGGAAATTCATTTGTCTCTCATTCAACTTTCTACAAGGTCATATCCCGAGTTGTCTCTGAGTCAGTGCTGCCAAATCATTTGTCGTGTCGTTCATATTTTCAAGAGAAGTTCATCTGAAACCTATATTGAGTCGGCTATATGCAATTGTCCATTCTTACCGAGTCAGCCTTCGATGTGTCCATGTCCATATATATTCATCCTTTGTTTCACCTTCAAACTCTGTTACTTATTTCATGTCATTAATGGGGGATACATTAAGGCCCTCTTGTGACGAGTCTTGTTCCGTCCACTTCAGCTCATTATCCAGAGAAAAGACTTAGAAATTATTTGGTACCTTGGAACTTGCATGCCTCAATGGCAGGTTCTCTCGCTTTCAACAGTGGGTTTTCATCATTGACCCCTGATTGGGAGATTCCATTGAATGTTTGACCTTAGATCATTTATTCACATTCATTGGATTGTACTAGTGTACATTGGGAGTCATTGACATTAATGGTGATTTCCCTCGCACTTGTTAATGGTTGCATCATTGACCGGTAATCAAGTGGTTTCTACCATGTTCGACTTCGGCACATGTAATCACATGGTTAGATTCATACATTCAGGTGATGGGATTGAAGACCCTGGTTTTCATCTTTTTGACCCAGGCTGTGATGCAGTATGAATGATTTGCATTGACACATAGATCCACTTTGTATGTCTCATGGCTATGTCGTTTTAATTTGAATCTTCTTGCATAGATCCACAGTGTATTCTTGGTGGCTATGCGATATTTTGACAGCATGGATCCACGATGTATGATTGGTGGCCATGACCCACGCTCATGATGTCATCTATTTGTGATTTGAGTATGGGGATTCCTACCTCAGAACTGGTATTATATTCTGCAGATGCTTGGTTGTTTGCATGTTTCCAATTAGGTACACTCTTGGTTTCCAACACACACATGCAATTTACAAATTATTTTGGTTGTCACTGACTCCGGCCTCATAATTTGGGGGGAATTCTGTTACACATGATTTTGGTCACCTTGGTGATGTATTAACAATGGTGTATTCAGGCTCCCAACAAGGACTTTTTGCCTGAGAAAAGTGGATCTTGTCTCCTTCCAAAAATATATTTTCAAAGTGAGTTCGCAGGCTGCATATGACCTAGGGTGTGAGAATCCTTCATTCTCACAGACCACCTTTATCTAGGGTGCGAAATTCTTACATTTTTCTCCATACACAGGGTGCAAACCTGTTTTCAAGCTTGGAAAAGAGAAGAGGTCTCGAGGGTTCTAGAAGGGAATCTTCTAGAAAATGAGTTGGCATTTGTATGGTTGTCATTTTACTGAGTTCTTAGATTTTATGGGATCATCCTCATCCATGTAACCATCTCTCCTTCTCCTATATATTGAAAGGTTTCTTATGGAAAAGGTTAAGCAAGATTGAATGGAGAATTGGTGAAAGAATTGTGTGAAGAACCCTACTTGGACAGAAGCTTGAAGGCTCTAGTTGGTCTATCAAGAGGAATTGGATCCTCTTCATGCAAGTACAGAGAAAGTATGTGGGTTGGAACCAAGTTTCACTAAAAGGAATCTTGCGACATCAAGGCGATCAAGTTGTATCTTCTACTTTCAATTAATATGATACAACGACATGTCCCTTTCCCATAAAGTTACTCTTACTTTATTGTGTAATTCCTTGATCATATGCATAAGTTGACATTGAATACATTTTTCTATCTTCACTTTGGTTGGTTTGTGTTGTCTTGGATTTGACCTCACGAGAGAACCAGAGTGAAGCGAGAGAAATAGAGACCTAAGGAAGCGATATCAAGGTATGTCACTTATTCCTCCCTATTAGCAGATTCAATGATTACAGCTTAGGGAAAGAGTCATGTCCTGTCCTTATTTGTTCTAGATCCAGGTGGATCTAGGGAGATTTGTTAGTGTCCACACCTACTGATTAGTTCAATAACACCAAGGAAGAGATCTATGTGTCAGCCAACAGTGTTGTCTGCCTTACGACATCAAGCCTTTCAAAGATGAGGTACTGTGTGATATTTATCCCCTTGAATTTTGTGATGTTCTTTTAGGAAAACCATATTTTTGGAAGCATCATGTTGTGTATGAGTCCAGACCCCACAATTTTATTTTTACTTTGGGTAGAAAATTGTACAGGATCCCAGAGGTAGCGCCACCTACTGCTATTTCTTTAATCTCTTATAGGCAATGAAGTGAGGTCATTTCATAGACTGAGAAGTTTATCTTCTTTGTGATCCATGCTCAAATTAACTAGAAGGTCACTGCCACATCCATGGCCTCTACACATCACCTCTCTTTACATCAGAATAAAGTGGATGGGATCATGGAAGAATATAGAGAAATATTTTCCTCACGTACATGGGTACCAACACACTGCCAAGTCAAGCATCCAATTGATCTGACCCCCGATGCACCTCTACCTAATGGACTATTCTATCGACGCTCACTAATGGAGAATGATAAAATTAGGTGTCAGACCCATCTCCTACCCTTGCGGAAGATCGATTGTATTGGTGCATGAGAAGGATAGGACTTGGCGACTCTACATTTACTACAGATCCTTAAACAAAATCACAGTTAGGAACCGCTACCCCATTCCAAGGACTGATGACCTTCTTGACCAAATCAAGGGGGAAACGTTCTTCGACAAGATTTACCTAAATTATGGCTACCACCAGGTTCCCATCGAACCAACTGATGTATGGAAGACATCCTTCAAGTCTAAATAAGATCTCTATGAATGGCTAGTCATGCCCTTTAGCTTATGAAATGCACCAGCCATTTTCATGAGGTTATTGGATGATGTATTGGGACCCTTCACCAACTCCTTTTTGGTAGTATATTTGGATGACATTCTCATCTTCATAAGAATGTGGGAGGAGCACATGCAACATATTTAACAGGTTTTGAGCACTCTGTGGTAGCACAAGCTTTATCCCAACTTGGAAAAATGATCTTTTGGCATGAACATGGTCCAATACTTGGGATACATTTTTGATGAGCACGGGTTACATGTTGATCCAGCTAATATCCAATTCATCCATGACTGGCCATCCCCGACCACATTGATCGAGCTTCAGATCTTTTTGGGACTAGACAACTTCTACCAATAGTTCATGTTGGGATTCTCCCATATTGCATGGGCCCTCAACCAGGTTACCAAGGGAAGTGGTGTTAGAATATAATGGATGTGCTCATTTTACCATTGAAAATTTATCTATTATCACCCAACCATAGGCCGAAGCTTCCCTTCGAGCACCTTAAACTTGAGAGAGAATCACTCCAGAAGAAAACCCTAGACTAGATAACCACACAAAGGGTAGCGCACTTTTCCCCAAGGATAGCACACAAACAAAAGCTGATTAGATATTCCAAACCCTAGCCAAGAGATATTCCAAGACAAAACGTAATTGCTAGTAGCAACAGTTGCACCGAAAAATCTCCTCCAAACCTAGGCACAAAATTGGGCACTGCAGTGCACACAAGTGTTGCTATGTAATTCTGAGACTGCCTACCAGAATGAAGACTGGCCTCCTATATTTATAGTAATTCTGGATAACTACGTGGGTTGACTTCTCATTCTGGGTATCTGTCTGTTCAGTATATTATTATTTCTTCTAGTTGAATTCTTCTCTTGGAGGCTAATAAACTAACATAAATTATCTTCTTGAGCCGACAAGTCTTCTAGGGTTATTAGCCAACTCATAAGGGTTTCTTCTTGCTTCCCATAGTATTCTATTCTCATTATTTTTACACATGGAGGTAAATGCCTCCCGCAACTACCATAATATCAACACTCCCTCCTAGCTAGGGAGGTATTTACAGGTAATGGTGTTGAGAACAAAACATACCATTCACCCAATAGCATCAACATATTCATCTAGACTATCTCATGATTAGATCATGAGCATCATCATCACCATCAGTGTCATCAGCTCCATCATCTCTTGAAACCATACTCCATATGAGTAATCATACATGATGTTGGATAAGTCACTCATACCACAGAGTGATACATGAGACATTCTTCTAATCTATACATATGTCCTAGAAGAGTAGATGTTCTGAACCATTTTTCGTCTGGGAAATATCTGTCCTTTAATCATTTATCTGGATGATAATCATTTACCAAACTTTGTTGGTCTTCAAGGTAATTGGAACAAAATAGAACACAATTGTGTCTATGCATAGTAGTACATAACTACAATCCAGTGGTACACTACCACACCAAGTAGCAAACAAGTACTTGATCAATAATGTATAGTCACAAACAGTGGAAGACATCCACCACAGTAGTATACATCTACTGTCATAGAGTCTTCATAACAATCATGTAATATCAACCTACAAAGAAGCAATATTATGATATAAAATGAATCATCTAGGCCAATCTTTCACTCACATCTATGAGATCTTGAAAGAATATCTGCCCTCAGAGTAGAACATCAACGATGGGCTATTTGCCTTATTCTTTTCAAACAAGGAAGAATGATTGTTATGATTTTTTAGCCTGGACCATTCCTCACCCTAGGCCATTCCTCCAACACTAAACAAAGTGTAACCTAGAGAGAATGAATCTTCCCTAAGGAATTCCTGTCCCTAATTGTTGAGCCTGGACCATTTCCCACCCTGGGTCATTCCTCTCCCACTAAACAAAGTGCAACCTGGAGAGAATGAATACACCCTAAGGAATGATCTTCTAGACCATTTCCTCTGTTAACCACAAGAGGAAAAGACTATCCTGTACCAACCTTCAAAATAGACCATTCCTCATGTTAACCACCATGAGAAATCATTGTCCGAGAAGGTGGGTCAGTCTTCTTGAGTAACCCTCAAGAAGATAGACTTCCCTAGACCACTCCCCATGTTAACCACAATGGGAAGTATTTATCTATGGTACATCAACAATATGGACCATTTCCCATGTTAACCACAATGGGAAATCATTGTCCGACAGAAGTCTCAATCCACTTTCCGAACCGAAAAGAATCTACTTGTCTTGGACCATTCTTCGAAATGAAACAATGAATGTCCATCAATAATATATTAGTGCTCCCTCCCAACTTGGGAGTCATCTCTTCCTTTTTAAATAAGGAATTCGTATCCATGATCTCCAGCTTGAGTACACAAAATCTTTCATTTTGAATAGAAGCTTTTACCAAAAAATGTGTGCTTATCTGCTCATCTGTGGAGATATGTATTGGAGAACCACTTTCTCCTTTCTGGACTTCATCACGGATAATGTAATTTTTTATTTCAAATGTACTTCGGTTTGGAACACTATTTTATCTCTAATTAATAAAGTATATCATTGTTGGATTCCTCTTGCTAGCTCACAACATCATGGAAAGAGTCAAATTGGAACATATCCATGTGGCACTTCTTCTGTCATCATTAGATCTTTGTCATGGATTGGCAATTCATCATCCTGATCTTCTGAGTAATCATTCTGATATAATATCTTTTTTATAGAGAATATTCACCATGCTTATGATGTTCACTGGAGGTCCTCCACCAAGTTATCTTATTCCATCTGCACACAAGGGACTCTTTCTGGTATGCCTCAAAGTATTGAGGTTTCTCTTCATATTCTCTTTATTCAATTTCTCTAGAGAACATTATTTTCATTCATCTGATGTTGAAATCCAACCTATGGATATTGCAGATGATATAATGACTCATGTAGATGCATGTCTAGTTTACTGGAACAATAAATCATCATAGTCTTCTCCCTCCATCTGGGATAACCCCTAGTTCTGGATATTGATATGCTTGCATATATACATTGTTCTTCTACACAACTTTTTGTCCCTCTACTTTATTGCTTTTAGTGAGTTCATATCAAGATGGTAATCTTATGATTCTTAATACAATGACTGGTTGATCTGGATTCTCTTTCTTTCTTGGAATCGTCATGTTCTTCCTGATGTTTTTATTTAACTCATGGATTTTCTTATAGATTCCATACCTTAAATATTCCATTTCTTTATTTCATCATAGGATCACGGATGTGGATGGACAACCAGTGATAATTAGAGGATTTTATTCAAAGAAGTTATCTTCGGTGGTTGAACTGAACACATACTATCTTCCATGGTTGTTATCATGGATATATACTTCATCATATTCAATGGATCATAGGATGATATCCCTCATAATCCTTACTTCATGTATGAGTTCATATAATCGGCTCCCGCCGTCCGACAGAGTCCATGCTTCCATATTCATCCTTATTTTCTTCTGTAAAACGTCATAAGTATTTCTCCAATTTTCTCTTGATTGCTGACTTATTTCATTCTTTTCTTCTTCTAAGTCTTTTCAAGATTGATTCTGATTTTGGCTTGTCTTGTAATAGCTTCCACATGATTTATATGATCTAACTTGTATAATGATAGCAATCCTTATTTTGTTTTTTTTCCATAGGTATGGTTCTTCTTGGAGCACATTATCTTCCAAGAGATAGATATACAAGATATGTACAAAGCTGATGTAAACAATATATGTACAAGAACTAAGAAGAGTAGTGTTACCTTCAGAAGAAGCATCATCTTTCATCCTGCTTAGTCTTCTTTGTAGGTTCCTTTTCTTCGGCAACTGATGCTTCACGTTTCTCCTTCCTTTTCTTCATCTCAGGACAATGATTCTTGTAGTGACCATACCTTTGATAGTTGAAGCAATGTATTTCTAAAATATATTTCTCTTGATTTGGCTTCCTCCTTGAACCAAAATTCATTTTGTTCTTGAAAACCTTGAATCTTGTTGTGAAGGCTTGATCATCGTACTTCTTTTGGGGTTTCTCTTTTGCACTGATCCTTGATTCTTCTTGAGCACAACAAGTCCAAAGTTCTTCAAATGTAGGATACTCCTTCCTTGTGTTCATGCTTGCAGCAAATGCATCCCATGTATTGGGAAGACCACTGAGTACTATGTTTACCAATTCCTTATCTGAAATGATCTCTTGAATAGCTTGTAGTTGATATCTTGACTAAGAGATTATCACAAAGTATGATGTTATATTGTCATCATCATTCATCTTCATGTCACGAATCTCATTCTTCAGACTCATGACTTGTCCAATGTTTCTGACTAAGAAGAGGTTTGTTAGGGCATCATACATCTTCTTTGATGATTCAAGATGGGATATGTAGGGTATCAAGTGGTATTTTATAGAGTCGACTATGATACTCATGGAATTGATGTCATTGTCTTTGAACTTCTCCATAGATGCAACATTTTGTGGTTCCTTTTCTTTTCCTTCTTCAAACTCTGGTTTCACGATCTTTCCTTTCACGATATCCAACACTTTATTCTTGGCAAGGATGAGGTCAATCCTTATCTTCCATGCTATGAAGTTAGAAGCTCCATATAACTTGTTCTATGACTTCATAGAGTAAGTCATGGATACTTTGACTTGGTCAACCCTAGATTTTACCAAAAACTCAAACTTCACGTCTTGGTTTGTTGAGAGTACCAGGAGATACAGTAGGCTAGGGTGCACTGATATATCCATAGATTTGGTCAATCCCTTCACTTAAGGTGCCTCAATGAGAGGATTAGGGTTTCTGCAACTACTCCTGCTACTAACCCCAGTGACAGTTCTATGCTGACTTCTCCTGCTAGAAACCCTAGCAACATTTCTTCAACGAGCTCAATATCCTTACGACTATGTTTCCTTCCAGGGGTTAGACTGAATGAAGGAGGTGTGGGCCCATAACTTGTTAGAATATAATGGATGTGCTCATTTTACCATTGACAATTTCTCTATTATCACCCAACCATAGGCTAAAGCCACTCTATAAACACCTTAACCTTGATAGAGAATCACTCCGGAAGAAAACCCTAGACTATATAGCCACACAAAGGGTAGCACACGTTTCCCCAAGGATATCACACCAATAAGAGTTGATCAGATATTCAAAACCCTAGCTAAGAGATATTTCAAGCCAAAATGTAATTGCTAGTTGTAGCAGCTGCACCAACAACCCTCCTCCAAACCTGTGCACAAAACTGGGCACTGCAGTGCACAGAAGTGTTGCTCTGCAATTTTGAGACTGCCTGCCAGAATGAAGACTGGCCTCCTGTATTTATAGTAATTTTGGCTAACTGCATGGGCCGACTTCTCATTCTGGTTATCTATCTATTCAGTATAATATTATTTCTTATGGTTGACTTCTTCTCTTGGAGTCTAATAACCTAATATAAATTATTGTCTTGAGCCGACAAGTCTTATAGGGTTATTAGCCAACTCATTAGGGTTTCTTCTTGCTTCCCAGAGAATTCTATTCTCATCAAGTTTACACGTGGAGGTAAATACCTCCCGCAACTACCATAATATCAACAAGTGGTAGGGTCAAGTTAATGTGTGGGAAGGAGCATCAATGAGAATTAAATGATCTGAAGCATCACTTGTACTCAACTCCGGTACTCTCCTTTCTTGATCTACAACAACCATTCAAGATTGAGACTAATGCATCTGACTATACCGTGGGTGCAGTTCTCACTCAACATGGGCATATGGTGGCACACCATAGTGAGACACTCTTTGATACTGTCTGGAAATACCCCACCTATGACAAGGAAATGTACTCCATTATAGAAGCTTGTTTTCAATGGAAACATTACATTATGGGGAAATATATGATCATACACACTGATCACAAGCCTCTATAGTTCATATAGACATAGGGGAAATTACAGAATGATCGCCATCATAAGTGTTCCACCTAGCTACAACAGTTCCATCTCAACATCAAGTACAATACATGTATCTCCAATCATGTCATCAACTTCCTCAGTCAACCTCCTATGGTTTCACTCACCATTGTGCTTCGTTCCTCTGGACATGAAGCATCTAAGTGGCCCCAACTTTATCAGTAAGATATAGACTTCACCACTAGATATCAACTCTTGGGTATAGGTGAAACTATCACTGATTTTCAAGTTCAATATAGACTCTTATGCCACCTGGGCCATATCTGTGTTCCTACAAGAGAGCATGCAAATATGCAAATATGATTTGGGAATCCCACTGTAGTCGGGTGGTGGGACATTTTGGTGTAGAGAAAACTATGGTCATTCTTCAAAAACATTTTTATTGGCCAAAACTTCGACAGGACATCAACAAGTATATCAGATCTTACACTTCATGTGCCATTGCCAATCCAACCATAAATAAGCAAGGCTTATACACCCATCTTCCTATTCCTGAGAATCCTTGGGAATCCATCTCAATGGATTACATGTATAGCTTGTAAAGTGGAGACATTAGATCTACTTTAAAGAACTGGAAGGAGCGATAAACTGAAAATAAAGTGGTTAACCAATGATCGGGGTTAATGCCCAGAATGGTCATTTGGGCTCTCTGGAAAGAAAGAAAAACAAGAGTCTTTAGGAACAAAAGTTACCAGACCTCAAAGACGGTGGAGACTATTAAAGCACAATTAAGAGAAACAATGTAGAGTAGGAACTTTATGTGCCAGAAAAAAAACGACGTCTCCCTAAGACCTTTGAATCCTTCTGTGGTTACAATTGAAATATTGGAGTCATAACTTACGTGCCCCTCATATCCCATGTATTCTCAATGATGGAAACACCTGGTCCCCACCTCAATCAAACTTATTGAAATTGAATTTTGATGGCGCCTCCAAAGGAAACCCTGGAAAGGACGGAGCAGGGAGAGTGTTTAGAGATAGCGGGGGAAACGTTATCCGACTCTATGTAGCTATCATTGGAAGAACCACAAAAAATTCAACTGAGTTTATAGATTTAGAATAGGGTATAGATATTATGATTAGAAAAGTCCTTACTAGTGTCATAGTCAAGAGAGACTTGGCTCTGATGATAAAAAAACAAAGAAAACTACAATGTGGAACCATAATTGGTAAGGTGATAAGACACTAGAGTCTAGCATAGACTCTACAATGGATCTCAAGGCACTTACAAACCATAGTCACGATAGAATTTAGATGGATTTGTAGATATGTAAATTATTTGTCTGACAGACTAGAAAATGAGGGAGAAACCATGGGGGATAGTCTATTGGATGAGGCATGAAGTGGAATTCTGAGTGGCCAACTTAGATCATAATGTGAACACCTAGAAAACCTGGATCATAGTTCCATATTCAAAGATGATAGTCATATTGGGGAATACATGAGGCAGTCAGACCTGGTGTGGGACCTAGGTGAAGCCTGACTATCCAAACACTTGGGCCTCATATCTCATGATGAGATTAAAATGGATCGAGAAGGGATGGCAGGTGGTGGTACAAAGCACAAGTATGTATTCAGAGGCCAGATCAAGATCTAACTCAGGAAATATGGAAGGTAATCATGAGAAGAGAAGGACAAGAGTGAGGGAGGATAAGGCTGTGCGAATATTGGCTCCTGGGATAAGGTTTGAGTACAGAAAGGTAGATAACACATATGGCAGGAAGGGTTATGGTTAGTTGATAGGTAAGGAGATCATAATGGAAAGAAATAGAGCACCGATGCATGAGTGTAATCACATCCTTCACCTCATGGCACAATTAGTAGGAGGTACGAGCACCCGGGGGAGAAATATTTATAAAACGAGGAACCATAGAAAGGCCCACAATGTGTTGCAGTTAATCCCCTACAATTTTTATAGTCCCAATATTGGCTTACATAAATGGAAAGGTGTCAAGAAGTCAGAGAAAAGAGAAATTTGTAAAACACCAAGCAAGGATAAGGTCATGGCATGCTTAAAACACACCATGAGGAAAGGAAAACCCTCAGGGAGGGAAATCCAAAAATCTCAAGGAAACTCTCGAGGATGGAGAATGTTGCAAGGAAAGCAACGAGGATGTACCAATATTCAGTCCCATGAATAAAGGATATGGATACTATATCCTAGGAAGTGGATTGGATTAAAGACACAATGGCTACCCACACTAGGGAGAAACTCTTCCACAAAACACTAGAGATGGCATGGATCACCAAAATGATAACTGACAAGGTCAAAGGGAAAATATATGAGGTGCACAAGAAGGAACAATTAGAGATGAATCCCTTGTTGGAAGACATACACCGTAGGGTGGGCAGGTTGGAGACCATGTTCAAAATGTTGGTGGACATAGAAAAAGACAAATAGAGAAAATTGGAGAGGCTCGCATCCTAGTTTGAGTTGTACCTGAGGTTCGTCCATAATTTGGAAATAACACCAATAGATGGCATTGGCATGCCAGCCCAAATTTGCAATACTGAAACAACCTCCCCCAAAGAGGAAAATAAGTCTTAGACATGCAAATCGATGGAACATCCCCGGGTTCTCTAGCTATGAATTCTTACCAGTTTCTTTAGCTATGAAGTCTTACCAGTTTCCTTATTTTTACAAGTAAAGGAAACTAAGCCAGGAGTTAGTAGGAAAAATGTCACCCTGTAGTTGGTTAGTCTTGTTTTGTTATCAATGTTATCCTGTAGCTGAAAGTAACTATAATTGGTTTAGTTTAATCTTTTGTTATATGTTTAGTCTCTTGAAAGCAAAAGTAAAACTAGGTTTGGATAGGTCTGGTTTGGTTTCCCTTTTGGGAGATCGGTACCCCAACCATATAGCCTTTAGTCAAGGATAATATTGTTTGGTGACTTAGCTGTTATGGTTTCCTCTTGGAATAACAACAACACCTCCTTTTCTTGTACATTATACACATAGATAATGTAGTTTTCTCATTGATTTACAAAAAAAAGGTTCCTTTGATTTCTAAGGATTCATATTATGTGTCATTCATTTATGATTATTTTAGAAGGATATGGGTACAACTTTGTTCGCATGGGCCAGTTTTGGGAAAAATTGAAGAATTTTTTAAGGAAGTAAAGTAGTGCCGGAAAAAAGGGGAGCATGTTGGGAATAAAGGAAAAGCAGTGCCAGAAAAGGAGGAAAAATCAACGCCAAGAAAAGTAGTTACAAAGTGGACAAACTATTGCAGAGCTATTGAAAATTGGACACACACAGACTTGGAGCAATGGTTGGATTGGGGACCAGTCGAGATTAAGTCAAGGAGAAAGTGGACAAATCAAATCCTCTTAGGGTTAGGGTTTTTGTAAGGACTTTGTCTAATTTTTGTATAAGTAGAATGTATTAGGACAATGAGGGGGTTGTTTTTGTTGTTGTTGTTGTCCCTTTTGTTGTTGGTGGTGAGTAGTGAGTTAACCTTTTTTATATATTCTGATGGTGGATGAGTGAAAAGTTCGCAGTGTTGTGAGAAGAATTGCGATCTATGGAGATCGTGTGTAATGGAGGGAGAAATGTACAGTGCAAAGCACTAGATTTTACAGAAACATGAATAAAGAGAAAAATAAATAAATTCTTTTGGATATATTGCCAAGGGGGTGAACCACAATATATCTTTGTTTTATGTGAATGCATGTAGTTTTCGTGATTGTATTTTATTTAATTAGTTTTATGATGAATATGCTATATGATAGAGGAATGAACACTGCAAAGTACAAATAAGATAATGGAATCTACAAAATAACAATAAATAATAGAATGTTATAGCTAGGTTTTATATCGAAATATCGTGTTACAATAGATAAATGATTTTCATTGAACACATGTGATTATGATGGTTAATGAAATCCTATTATAATAGTTGTGACAATGTTTTAGAGTGATATCTGATGAGGGTTTGAAGGTTAACAATGAGTAGGTTAAATGCCTCTAAGAGAAACACATCCCATCCCCAGGCTACAAACATCTGAGTCCTACAGCCAACCATATAATCCATGTCGGGTGAGACTGCGAAGTGAACTCTATGTGTTGTGTCTTCTTATGGTATCCAGAAGGGTCGATGGTAGAAGGTTTTATTGGTAATATTGTAATTATAACCTAGGTCAGCCTGTAGTAAACCCAACAATGGTTCTATTGTCGGTTGGAACTGAGAAGATTAGATAGGGTGCGATGTATCACATAGTATAGCGTGAAGGATTAATAAAGGGAATTGTTTTAGGTTGGAACCCCATGAAAGAGGATATTGAAATATGGTTGACATTCCAGTAACTAGAGTTTTCCCATAAAGATAATAGAAGCTCAAGGTTTAAGCCAAGATAGTATTTGGAGAGATACGTATTTAGTGAAATACACAAGAGTTTTTTTAGTGAGTTTCCCACACTATTATAGGAGTGGATAACATGGTTGAAAGATACCCATCCAAAAATTAATGTTAGATCAATGGAGTGGACAAAAGAAGGTATTGTGCGGTTGAAACGGGTAAATAAAACATTCACACATGCAATAGATTTCTTGCTAGATAACATTGTAGTGGGGTATATCACTGAGTTTGTAGTAGATACATCAAATTATTATAGTGTAGAAGAGTAGGATTTTCTTAAGGGTACAAGGAGAGGGTACATTAGATCATTGTACACTTCGATAAAGATATTATTTCGTGATAAATTGGTATTAACTATGGAATCAAATAGATAAACTATCTTGTATGCATGGAGGAGTTACGGGAAACCTGAGGAAGGTCTGAGATGGAGGGGGAAATGGATAGAGAATATCACAGTAATGAGAAAGATCCCATTATGATGGATCAAGAGGAGATCTAGGAAATTGTGTAGAAGGAGGGGACGACGTGTAGTGGAAGACCCTACTAGTATAATCTCAATAGGAAGAAAAGATACGTAGTTGATACAAAAGGCTTGGAGAGTGATGAAGAAGAGGTAGAGGATCTTTGTGTTGTGGATCACATTGAGGAAATATTGCACGCAAAATATGAAAGAAAGACTAGACGAGCGAGATCTAATGAGGAAGAAGATACTTGTATCTAGATCTGAATCAATGTAGAACCTACAACCCCATGTATGATTAAGACATCAACAAAGAATGAGGTGTTTATAGAACCAGTAACTGACGATCATAAGAGTCTAGGAGATCATAATAGAACTGAGGGTACAAGTGTAATTACCAGTAGCATTACAGGTAATGGTGCAAGTGGAAGTACCAATAGCAACACCAGTGAGAGCTCAAGTCTGAACAAAAATACACAACTAGTAGTACCGTATGGAGCAGGTATATCACATTTGACAATGGCAGGTGCAGATCCAACAATAAGATCACCATAGTTTCATGGGGATGGATCAAAATACCCAGAGAAGAACCTATTCACGTGTGAGAAAATATGGGAAGCAAAAAGAGTCAATGACGGGGAACAAAAAGTAGCACAGTTAGAAATAAAATTCCAAAACCGCATGCTAGATTGGCACATGAACCTAGTAGTAAAAACTCCATAGGGTGCACCAGGAATAGTGGAAGAGATCAAGAAGGAACTGATCGGGGAGTTTCAGAGGCCAAATTTAGAGGATCAATTTATGAATGAGATGATTGAGTTTAGACAAAAACTAGGAGAATTTGTATGGGACATTGATTAGAAGTTCAAGACATTGAAAGGTAAACTAAAGTATCCCATTTGTAACATGCAACACAGACAATTATTTATCCATTATCTTTTACCACATTTCAAATATCCATTGAGACAACAAAAAATTCAAAAACGGGAAGAGACACTACAAGAAGCGATGCGTTTAGAGGAGAATCGGTATAAGAAAACAAATCCAGCTATAGAAGAGTTGAAGGAAGACCTGAACAACTTGATAATCAAATTAAACCAAAATAAGAGCAAGGAGAAAAGAGAAGAAGTATGGTGTACTATGTGCAAATCAGAGGGACATCACAAGAATGAGTTTCTTACATTTCCTATGGGAGGGACTTGGTGTGAAATATGAAAGACACATGGTCATGATCCTTATCACTACCCTATGATACATAAATACAAGACATAACTAAAGAGTTATTTCTGTAACTTTTGTAAATCAGTGGGCCATGAAGACAAAAAATGTATAACTCTAGAGTGAGTGAAGGAAAGAACCTCATATGCATACATGATGAAGGTTGAGTTCATGTCAGCATAGATTGCACCTCAGCTTGGCAATTCGCTACGAATTCAATTAGTGCCATAGTTTCAACAACCCCCACAGTATAATCAGACACCACATTATCATCAACAAAAAATGGATCCACAGGGGAACATAGGAGGATTCATAGGAAGAGGAAGAGAAGGAATGGGAAGAGGTAGAGTGCCTATTATCTAACATAATTGTCAATAATAAGGACACTCTTCTAGATGTTTTCCTCAACCAACAACACCATGTATGTACTTTCACGCAGAAGATCACGTGATAGAAGAGTGCCTGAAATTAATGACAAAGATCTAGGAGAAGAGAAATCTAAATAACCAGAATGTTCAGTGGATTACTATAGAAATAAGGGATCCTGGGAGGAACATCGATATAGTGACTAGAGGAGGAGTGAAGATAGGATCAGAGGCACATGATTAGAAGAAGGGATCTCAATGTTGGATTCAAAAGAACACTCAGACATAATAGTTGTTTGATGCAAAGAAGGATAAGAAAACTTTCAAGGAAGCAAAGAAGGAATTCCTGAAGGAGAATGAAGAATCCACATAAAAGACCATGTAGAGGCTTGATACTCCTATTTTTTATATGCCCCAGTCTTTGGATCATACTTACAAAGGAGAGGAAAAAAAGAAAGTAAGTAACTTAAATAATTTCCTTGAATCCTGCTTTAAATTACTAGAGGATGATGATGTAGAACATGTTCCTCAAAGTATTCTAGAGGATGATGTCAATGAGTTGTATAGGACTATTACACGAGAGGAAAATTTTTTGAATCCAACTTTAGATGGAATGCTCAGTTAGAGGAGTATCAATTCTGTTATGTCAAATTCAAATACTGGAGTAGAAAACTCACAACAAAGATTCCATGAAGTCTCTACTAGGAGGTGCACCAGAGTTACACACATAGTAAGATGGGTTGGGACATAAGTAAGAAAGTTTCCCACATTTACTAAAGAGGAAAATTTAGAAAACTTCCTGACAAAGTGTGAATCAGAGGTTTTTGATAGTCATATATTACTAGTGTTGGATATAGAACTAAGCGACACACCTACACGATGGTGGGGTGTGCATAAGGAGGTAATCCAAGAATGGTATCAGTGTAAGGGACTGAT
Organism: Picea engelmannii; assembly: GCA_009831015.1. Taxonomy (NCBI): domain Eukaryota; kingdom Viridiplantae; phylum Streptophyta; class Pinopsida; order Pinales; family Pinaceae; genus Picea; species Picea engelmannii. Next base: position 165,105 of record ML794013.1, read on the forward strand.
GCACATAAGATTTGGTAGGACTCAACATGATAAACCTTTACATAACTATGATGAAAGTGGGAACATAAGACATCATATAAATGATTGTGTCACTAACTAGATATTGGTACCACCAGGGGAATGGATGCATTACATTTTTCAAACATTGGAAGAAATACCTAGCAACTGGTACAAGGAGTAGGAACTTTGTAGAGAAACTGTGAGTTGGGTCACAATGCATCAAAAATTTATTAATACCTTTTCATTTTAAATTGATAATCCATGGGTGGATCTGTAAATACAGAGGATGAAAAGGAAGATATTTGAAGAATATGGGGTAGATATAGTGATAATATACAGAGACTACATAAAATAAACACTTGAACAATTAGTTTACTTCTATTAGGTTGCAAAGGATGAAGAAGTAGAAGAAAACCCACATGACATACATATAATAGAAGGGGAAGGACAAATAGGGTTAGAAGGACCTTAGTTACAATCATAAGAAATTACTTCACCAATGAGGATTAAGAAAGTCAATATTGGGACTGAAGAGAAACCCAAGATAGAAAACATTGGATAATAATGGGATAGTGAGACAAGGGAAAATATAACTGAATTACTATGTGAATACAATGACTTATTCCCAACCACATTTTAAAATATGAAAGGGGTAGTAGGATAACTTGGAGAGATAGCGAAAACCATGGTGCAAATCCATAGAAACTAGTGATCTATAGGAAGATTAATTCCAGACCGTCAGATCAAGGTGGAGCCATAGGTTGGAATAAATAAGTCCCAACCATCAGATCAGGAGAGATAATCCTCAACTGCATATCAAAGCCAATCAGATTTTGACGATTTCACCACTTCAGTGACTATTGAATATAAGGAAAAGGAATGAATATATGAAGTGTGGAAGCCTCAAAATCCCACAAACCATTAGATCGAGGGAAAAATTTAGGAGTAATGTGAGTGATTAGATCAAGTAGTGGAAGGATAGTGTAAGCACTTCGACAGGTATAACTCTGGGGAGTTAAAGAATGTTAGAGTTGTAATATCTCGAAGTCCCGCAGTACCGAAACATAGAAGACCATTGATATAATATCCTTTGTGATATTTCTAGACCATCCTATCAATGGGAAACATCGTGAAAAGGGATATTAAGTCACATTCGTTGATTTCACAAATATTAAATCATAGCCATTGATCGTGGTCATTTGGAGTTAACCCAAGTACTTAAAGAAAATTGAGTGGATTAGAAATAATGAAGGCCAAAATTATGAAATAATGTTGGTCATTGATCGAATATCCTCCAGGATCTTTCTTGACCATCCAATCGATTACTGTGGAAGGATATTGTAATGGGTACTATCAACTAGTAGAAACTGATCACCTACACTTTATGACTACTTCGACAGGTCAAACTCTAGGAGAGTTGGAAGATTTTAAACAAAAAACATCCTGGAATCCTGAAGTGATTGTGGAATGTCCATTCAATGAGATATTAAGTCATGATCATTGATTTATTTTAAGCCTCAAGATAAGCCAGTATTTTCCATTCAACGAGAGATTAAATCTCAACCGTTTGATCTACTAGTGGAGATAATGTAAGTTCTTCAATGAAGTTTACTTCGAGAGGTATTACTCTAGAAGAATGAAAGGATAGACCGAGGGCCGAACTCAGGAGTACTTGGTTCCACTACCAATCTCATGGTAAGGTAAAGGAGATGATTAAGGGTGCCAAGGGCCTAGAAGTAAGTAAGCTCACAAACATTTGAATAAGGTCCTATGTAGAAGAATAAGAGGGGAAAGAGAAAGAGCTAAAGGAACAACTATTAAAGTGGATAATCCTATGATGTCGAGCCCATGATCACCAGGAAACTAGATTGAAGGAAGAACCTATTTAATGTTGATTAAATGAGGAGGTGCAATGGTTCATTACTAAAGACACAATGGTTCAAATTCATACCTATTGAAATACTATATAAACCATAAACTATGCTAGAAAGAAAATGTCTTTGTAGTATACATCAAAAGATCAAAAGAAGGAGCAGAGTCCAAGAAAAAAAATTTAAACATTTTATGTAGTGAGGGTGGTAGGGAGGACCTTGGGAGGATTGTAGTCCTCTGCAAGTTAAAACTTGTTTCAAAATGGAGTCTGTTCTTTCTAGAGTTGGTTCTCTGAAAACAAGGTAGTTGGTGCTCTTAAAACAAGGGAGTTGAATCTCTGAAAAAGGTGAGTTGATGCTTCCTAGAGTTGGTTCTCTAAATCTGGGGAATTGGTGTCTCCTTATTTTGGTGCTTAGAATAAGAATAAATATTAGTGTCTCTCACGCAATTGTAACTTGTACATTTTATTGTTGTATTTAAATTTTTGTATTCACTACATTCTTGTTGATCAATTGTTACAATTAATTAATTTTTTAATTAATAATTGACTAAACTTTTACAAGAAGAAGAAATACTACTTCATCGCCCCCTCTCAGTATTGGCCAATATTTAAACATGTGAGACATTTTCTCATGTTCCTATGGAGAAGTGGCTGAAGTTGGATAACAAGGAAAACAAATGTAACTTCATTGGTTGTGTCATTGGTGTGAAAGGGTACAATATTTGTGATCCTATGTATGGAAAATATTTATATATCAGGAATGTTATTTTTAAATAACTTCATCATTATTGCATAGTGGTGTGATAGAAGAGGATAAGAAGAAGTTAGTGGTTCAACTACCACCGAAGATTATGTTAGAATGATGAACCAAAAAATGGACTAGAAGTTCATGATGGACTTGATGAAGAGGAGGGTTTAGAAAGTTTTGAAGTTGTGGAAAAAAAATCACCTTAAACTTTAAGGATATCCACTTATACAATAAGGAAACTAAACAAGTATAATTCTAGTCTGTCTAATTGTATATTTATATTTTCTTTAATCGTTAACACCAATGAGGCTGGAACTATGAAATATGGAATGAATATGGAAGATAGGGTGTCTTGGATATTGTACATGGATGAGGAAATATATACACTTATAATGATACATGTGACTTGATACCATTTTTTGATGGAAAAAAAAATGGCTGTAAATGGGTGCTCAAAAACAAGAACAATTCCCCGGATGGGGTGATAGTGCGTGCTACGCGGCGATCGACGGGCATGGGAAATAGCCACCAGGACACGGGGGCACGTGAAGGGCCCGTTCCACCCTCCTCCTAATTTATTAAACCTTCAACTCGATGCATTTGAGCATTAATGCGATCTTTAATACATGCGTCCCTCCCTTCTGTTTTTTTTTTTTTGATATGGATTGGATGGAAGTGTTGTGTATTCGTTATTGTCAACCTCCCACAGAGCCTGCTTTACAGTGGCATTGGTGTGAACCTGTTCTAAGTGCTTTCGGGCCCGAGCTCAGCCCTGTCTACTCCTTGACCCTTCGTCCTTGTTCTGCGTTCGGGACAGTATCTGTTCACAGTGTGGGTCGGATCATGACTCGTCCAAGGGGAAGACCGTGACGGGGCTCGCCCTGGAAGCCTCGGTGCCCATCAGTCTCCCCTTTCGATTCACCCTCCATTAGCTCCTCCCCCCAGCGCTACCCTGGGCATCTTCCGGCTTACTCTCGTGGCAGAATAAACTTTCTTTCTACTAGCAGATCTTTGGTGCCCAGACTCTCTAGCCCTCCCCTACGTTATGCCCACAGTCCTTCCATCTCGATGTCCGACCCAGACTCCCACTCTCAGCATTCTTCTCGCGGGGCTGGGCCTCTCCCCCGCGGCCCCTTCACCAATTTCCAACTGTGGGATAGTCCGGCGGCCCTCTATGATATAGTTTTTGGTATTCGCCAGGAAGTGGATGATCTCAATTTTCAGCTACAGGAAATCGGAGCCAAGGTGGACCTTTTTCTTCGGACTCTCTCCTCTTTGCAGAGCTCACTAATCTCTAGCTCGGATGAGGATGCTCCAATGGAGGATCCAGACGAGGCGACGGATGAAGAAACAGACACAGCGCCAGATGCAGTACCACGAGCAGCGCTGGGAGCAGCAACAGATGCAAATCGAGAAATCACAGTCGAGGCTATGGACGATGTGGAACATGAGCGCAACTGGGTAGCTCAACCAGGTGTCTATCTTGTTTAGTTTTGTTTTGTCATATCATATATGGTTAGAAGCTTTTTGAGAATTAACCTCTCTCACCAGTATATGGATGACATCGATGTAAACTTTGTTTCAAACGCTAGACAATAGTTCTGTTAAGTTTTCAAACTGCTTGGGTACAACGGACTGGTTTCCGCTTTGTTGGGGCAGTCTTGTACTTCAGCTTGGATTTCTATGTACTATGTCATAACACTCTGTTTCTAGGAGGATCTTAATATATACTTTTCTTACTTACAAAAAAAAAAAAAAAAAGAACAATTTAGATGGAAATGTTGAAAATAAAAAGGCAATTTTGGTTGTGAAAGGAAATTCCTAGGTTGAGATGATAGACTTTGGTGAGAAATTTTTCCTGTTACTAAGTTAACATTTATTAGGTTTCTATTACTTGTAGAAACTATTTTTTTTATAGATAGAATAGGTTAATGTGAAAACAATATTTTTCCATGGTGACTTCAAGGAGGAGATCAATATGATACATCAAGATCACTACACTAATAAATATTAAAATTTGTTGATTTGAAAATTTAAACAATGTTTATATGGTCTGAAATAGTCTCCCAGAATGTGGTACTAAAAATTTGATTATTTTGTATTGGGTGTTATCACTGAAATTTCGTCTGCATGTGGCGACAAGAACTCCACATCATCAAAATAGGACTGGAGTCATTCATGGCACAGGATTAATGCCACAACATTACAAAAAGGGTCAAAAACTATACCAAATGACCAAAAATTTGAAGGGCGCTTTACATCATCTGAGTGTGCGCGTGTATGCGCGTAATAGCATCGTACAAAGCGCACATATGTGCACAAGGCACGACTATTGGGCTAAAAACCCGCGCGTCTGCTAAACGACGCATTTATTGAAATTGGTCGGCCTCCCAACCACTAATGGATCAACTCCCAAGTCGATTTGACACCAAATCCGAGCTCAATCCTCATGGTGGGCTGCTCAAAGACCTAATTGTGCCCTAAAGAGCCTCTTTTCACATTCAAAAGAGGTCACATAATAACCCAATGCTTGGCTATAAAAATCCATGAATGACCACCATTTTTTCAAGGAATTCTTCATACTGTTATGCTGCTGAGATTGCTAAGGACCCATTCTTTGGCAATAAACACCATAAGCTGCATTTCATAGAGCTATTCACCCCTCACTTGAGTGAATAAGCTTGGATTTCTTTCACCCACATTTTCATCTTTTCATTGTAAAGGAGAGCAAGCTTTGAGGGCCACAAGAGCCTTTCATTGGAGAAAGAAGGGACCCAAGTCCCCTTTCTTCTTTGTGTCTTTGGATTTCATCAACAGATCAACTTATACATTGGTGATACTGGTCCATTTGTCTCTATTTTTCATTTTCTCATATGCTTTTAGTTTTTATTTGTTTTAGTTTAATTCTTGTTAATAGCTTTGTTTCTTTTCTTTCTAACCTTTTACCTTACAGCTGTCATGTCTAGCAGAGCCCAACTGGGCATGTAAGCACTCTTAATTTGCTCACCTAGTGACGAATTGGGTGCAAACAGATTGGCGACCGTACTGGGGAGTAGGTATCAATTCCTCCCTCATTTGGGCTTTATTTTCTTTCCTTTTGATTTC
>ML794013.1:183032-225643 GCA_009831015.1 Picea engelmannii
CATACTTCAGTTAAGTATAATCAAAATAATTAATTAATAACTTATAATCACTTAAGGTTATTTAATAATTAATTATAATTTAGCCAATGTTTAGGTTTATTTATGAGATTATTCATAGTAATAAGAAAAGGGTCATTACAGGAAAAAACATTTTTCCTTGTTAAGAATGATGATATGCATGCTCTGAATACTGCACCACTTAGACCCCTCAACTTATAAAGGGGATAATCAAGAAAACATAGGCACTTAGGTGGATAAAAATAATTTTCCCTTATTTTTCTTTTAGCCACATGGATGGCTTTCTTTGGTTTACAAATCTAAGTTGAGACATCAAATCTAATCACATCTAAGCTCACATTTTGGGACTAGAAATTGCAAGTAACAATCTTGAGTATGCTCTTCTCTTGCGCTATCAAGCGATCGTGAGAACCAACAAAGGATTGTGAAAACGATCTCATCTCCCTTAAACAAAATTTCAAAAACTTTTAGGAGAGGACAACGACTCTTTTTGAGACCCCTCTTAGTTTCATTTTCTCAAAACACACTCTTGTAACGGGCCCATACATGCCCACATGTCAACAAAACTAGAGTAGTGTTTGAATTTCTGCTTTATTAGATCAAAAAACTAGGAGAGTTTAAAAGTTTGTAATGGGCCCACACATGCCCACATGTTCAATCTAGGACTAGTTTCATGCTTTTTCTAGATTAAACTCACACATAGGGAGATAAAGGATAGTAACGGACCACAATGTCCACATGCTAGTTTCTAGGGCTTTTACAATTCCGCAAGGTTGTACCAATGACATCTAGCTTATTTAGGTAATCAAACTCTTGTAAAGGACCAAGCGATGTCCACATGTTGCAAGGTGACATCTAAATAACTAAAATTTGGTACACTTTCACTCACACACAAAAGTCACTTTCTCACTCACATAGCCTCGTCTTGAAACATGGTGGTCTAAGTAAGTCTCCTCAAAAGGGATTCTGAAAACACCCCATCTTTTCTTGATTGGACTATCCACTCCCACTTTTAATCAAACGACGTTGGTTTTCACCCCTAGCCCCACAAAACAATTCATCTAAAATATTTATAACAACTCACTAAGTTTTCCTCCACAGGAGGTGCCAAAAGAAAATTTTAGTCTAGGTAGGATTTCGGGGGTAGGCATCCAAACAACCCCCCGTTATCTGGTTCTCACAAATTCAAACATAGAAGTTGACAAATAGGGAACTTTCAAATCCTCCAAGTCCAGCATTCCAATCACCATAAGGCAGGGAGATACCCATGAAGGGTCGAAGGTCGAGGTCCGGTTGTTCTGTGCGTCCCCCCTTGAGGCACCCAGCTCTTGGACGGGATCCAACCCGTGACCCATTTCTTAGGCCGAAAATCTGAATGCCATGCTTGGACCGAGGTTCCTAGTGGCCAATTTTAGGACATCTACCCAGGTGGCGGTTGTGGGCTGCAATCGCACCTTGATTGGATTTTGTGTGGCTATTGGGAGGTATCGCCAGCTCTTTCGGGATATTGCACCCTATACCCCTCATTATAACCAGTTATTTCATTCTTCACTAGTATCTCTTCCGGTGACTTCAGACCCCACTGTTGAGAGCTATTGGAAGATCCAGTGTTATTTGAGAGGAAGGACGTTACGTCTTCTAGGACATGAGCATTTGCTTTCTTTTTTGATTCCCCGACGTGGAAAAAAAACCCTCTTACCCACATATATGCTTCTTTTTCATTTATGTATGATGCACATCTGATTACAGTTTGACTTTGATATATATATTGTGAAGATCATCACAGCAAACAGGCTCTTGGTTCTATATTTTCTCTCACCACTTGTTGCACACATCACACACAATTAGTCTGACATCATAGGGGAACCACAGAACCCCCGTCATTCACGACGTCTGCTCAACCTTCCTCCTATTTTAGGGGGGGTATCTGGTCGTACTCATTCATCGGTACCGCCTTCACACACTCCCATGAGTGCTACCATCTTAGGATCAACTTTACTTGGTTCTACCTTACTTGGGTCCAATTCCCAAGGTCACATAGTCACTCGCTCTCCTTTGCACGGAAGCGGGGGACCCACTTCCTCTCAAGGAGGGAGCACCAACCCACCTAGTCCCCATCAAGGGTCAGGTGCACAATACACTATGGCTGGAACTAACATTCCTACCCCCTTACAGATGCCATACTTGGCCTCTCTCAACATTTCAGATCTCACCAAGCTCACCAATGATCCTATATTGCATGACGCCACATGGCCTGCAATGCCAACCAAACTTCCTTCAGACATACCAAAGTTTGAAGGGAAGGCAGGGGATGACCCCGCCAATCATGTCATGAAATTTCATTTATGGTGCTCTTCCAATAGCATCATGGAAGACTCTATTAGATTGCGTCTTTTTCAACGCACACTTACTGGCCCATCAGCCAAATGGTATGTCGAAGAAAAATCAGGATCCCACACGACCTTTGAGTCATTGGCCAAAGCCTTCTTAACTTTCTTCCAATTACCCATTCGACATGACAATGGTCTAGAACTACTGTCTAATTTCAAACAGTCCTCATCCACCCACATTTCTGACCACATTCATGAGTGGCGTAGGCGACGTAGTTTGTGTAAAGCAGAAACCACCAAGCAGCAATGTCTCAACTGGTTTCTTAGATCACTTGTCACTCTCCTTGGTAAGGATGTAGCTTCTACCTTCCCACAATCTGAAGAGGAAGCCATAAGAAAGGCTCAACAATATGACCTCATTTATGCACAGTCAGGATACTTATACATGGTACTTCCTGATCTTCCGAAACCTGTGCCATTTGGTCAAGACAAACCTGGGATGTCTCACTCAGCAGACGGACTAACAGGTACCACTACACACCATGGTCCACAACCCCAACCACCACCGATGTATGGAATGCCTCAGTACCCACCAACATATGGGGGCACTTCTTATTACCCCCCACCCCCTTACCAACAACCATACCCTGTTGCTTCACCTCCACCCATTAATGAACCACCACCGATACCTCCCATACATCCACCTCTTCCAACCACCAGTGGTCCCCCCTCCACATCACCTTACAATAATAGTGAAAGCACCACGCCTTCCTATGTACCTTATGGAGCCGCACCACCAAAGAACCCTTACTTTCCCTTTCCGGGTCCTCAACAACCCATGGCGCCCCCACATCCTCATACGGGGGTCAATTTTGTTCAACCCTCTGCTGCTCAACAATATCAAAATTTTGAACAATTAAACACAGCCAATCCAACTCATCCATCAAACAACACTAGGAGGAAAGGAAGGAACAGGAATAACAACAATCCTGGTCAAGGCGGGAATCAACCCTCACAGCATCAACCCACTGGGGGCAATCAAAACCAAGGGAACCAAAACCCCCAAGGGGGAAACAACAACAAACGCCAAGAGAAAAACACTGTGAAAACTATCCACCCTTGTGCTCTTTGTGGCGTATATGGTCATTACACTCACCATTGCCCACAGATCGCTGATTTCAAAAGGTTGAAGGACTCTAGAAGTCTTCCTCCTTCTCCTGCGCAACCTGCACCGTAGCAGGCACAACAACAATATGCGCAACAACCCCCTCCCGCCATGCTGCAAAATACTATCCCACATCAAGGTGTGATAAACACCCAACAGGATGCACAACATCCCCCACCTCAGGTGGGCCAATACCATAATCCCAACCATCCAGCCGAACGAACAATTCTCCTCACCAGTGAGGAAGAAATCCTTCTGCAAACACGCAATCATCAGTATCCTGCAATAGCTGAGTCTACATCTACAGAAACACACCCTACACTGACAGGACCTCCATTGATGATCCCTCACCCTTCAGCCGAACCACCAGTACGCATCCCTCGCATCCCATTGCGCAGGAATGTCCATAACCCACAGGCTAGGGCCGCTCATAACTACATCTTGGTGGATGACTTAGCATGGTCCCCGACTGCCATGTCAGTTCTAGAAGTCCTCCAGACTTGTCCTACTCAGCGAAAATCACTACTTTCCGCTCTGGGCGCAGTCGACCCTGTCGATACTCGACTCATCACCTTTGACCTTGATAGTTGCGAACCGCGCCTTCCCGCCGCCGTCGCTATTCAAATACCAGTAAAAATATGGAACATCACCATCCATCGATGTATCATCGATGAAGGGGCATCTACATGCATCATGTCCAAAAAAGTATGGCAGAAACTTGGTTCCCCAAAACTGATACCTTCCGCCATCACCTTACGAGCTTATGATGGACGACCATCATCTCCCGAAGGGCTCTTCCAAAATGTCCCTGTAGAACTCGGGGGAAAAACTATCCTCATTGACATTGAAGTTATCGACGCTCAGCTTGATTACAATATCTTGCTGGGACATAGCTACATGTATGCCATGAAGGCAGTGGCATCATCCGTCTTCCGGACAATCATGTTCCCCCACAATGGAAAGATTGTAACCATTGACCAAGTCTCACATTACGAGCCTAATCCATTTGCCAATCTCGATAACATTCTTCCTCTTATTCACACCAACCAAGACGTATATCCACTCATTGAGATGGGTCCTGGTATTTTCAAAGATCCATCCTTGTTAGGGACATACCATGGAGCACCACCACTCCTTCCCCCTAGCCAAGTATGCGTCGTTTCCTCTAAAGAAACTCTCCAAGAGGATGATAGTCCTCCTCAGGAGGCTTCAGTCATTCCCGACGTCTCAACAGTCGCAGCACCACTCTCACAGGAGCCTCCTACGCATTTTTCGACACCTATGGTCCACGAATCCACATCCCCTCAGGGGCCTAATCCCATTTGGGAGACAGTTCCCCGACCCCTCACTCAAATTACCTTCTTTTACCCTCCCCCAGGTATAGAAGCTTTTCAGGTAGCCGCAATGCTCACACTACCCAATATGGTGTTAGCAATCCCAGTGTGGTACTTACATCCACCTGAGATGCTCCCTCACCCACAGGTGGGACTCCCCATGATGATTCCTATCCTCACTCCCACTACCTCCACTACCCCCATACTCCCTACCCCCCCGGCTGCAGCCGGGGGCAGGCGACAGAAGAAGGAGCCCACAACTCCACTTCCTCTGCGCATCCTACCACCTTGCGCCTTGTGTGACAAAGAGGGTCACAAAACCAACAACTGCCCATCACTACCTGAATTACGGAATTTAATTCCCCCTGATCCAACCCCCACACCATCCATTACTACTGCTACCACTCAACCTTCCAGTAGTAAAGGGTTGAAAACCAAATTTGCGTGTGCCATCTGTTCTGAGTATGGCCATTATTCCCATCATTGTCCAGCACTGCCTCATTTCCGGTAGGCATTGGCTATCATAATCCGGGACTTTCAGAAAAACCCACGCCCGGCTACATCATCCACAACACCTATCACTGACATTCGCTATGTCACTACTTTAGTCAATGAACGCATGAGATGCCCTTGCTCTCTTTGTGATTCGTTGGCTCATTTTACATACCAATGTCCGATGATCATCGAATATCGGCAGTGTCAACTAGCCCTGCTTCACCAACCCACAGAAGCAATCATCAACATATCTTCACCATTTGAAGATATCCATATCATCTCTCCCGAGCCTGAGGCACTCCCTACGCCTCCATGGTTCTTATATGACCTGTCTGAGGATTTACCCCGTAACCCACCCAACTCTCCTGCTCATCCCCCCGCGGAGACTCTCCATCCCACTACTACGAGTATCCCTCAATACCTCAATATATGGTTTATGACGAGTGAACCCTCAACCTCTCCTAACATTATCTCCTCTGTTTCTACAACAGGGGGCAAACACACGGTCACTGAGATCACTCCTCACGATCCATTATATTCCCGTCGTTTCCAATGCGACGAAGAAATAGTAGAAGAGCTACAACACCCGGACTCTCCCTGGGATGCACTACATCATCGTGCACTCTTCCTTCCACAGGAATCCCTCATGCCTCCTAGCCACAATCCCATTTACGGGGTTGAAACCAAAGATTTTATCCCATCAAGGACTATCGATTGGTTCAACAACCCTATTCCTACACCCGATGCTTTTGAAGAAGGTAACCTGGCTAACATTTCCCCCACCATCAAAATTGACATTTCCATCAAACCGGGGATCATCGAAGAGATCATCATTGGAGCTGCTTGCACTCCTCAGGAAATCGCCGCATACAAATCCCTCTTCTAGGAATTTAGAGATATTTTCGCCTGGTCATACACAGAGATGCCTGGCCTCGACCCCTCTATTTTCGAACATCGCATCGACACCTGGCCCGACATCACACCAGTTCGCCAGAAACAACGACCGCTACATCCATCCAAGGCCGTGGATATCAAAGCCGAAATTGACAAATTGCGTACGACCGGATTCATTTACCCCATTGCTTATACGTCATGGGTTTCCAACCCTGTACCCGTCGACAAAAAACAAGGATCTATCCGCGTTTGCACCGATTTTCGCGATCTCAACAACGCATGTCCCAAGGACAACTTCCCAACACCTTTCATCGATCAGATTATCAACGACTGCACCGGCCATGAAGCTCTCTCCTTCATGGATGGATTCTCTGGCTATAACCAAATTCAAATCCACCTAGCCAATCAGTAAAAAACCGCATTCATTACCCCTTGGGGTACGTTTGCGTACCGTGTCATGCCCTTCGGCCTCAAAAATTCCGGTGCAACTTTCCAGCGGGCCATGACATACATCTTTCATGATCTGGCTACAATCATCGTCGCTTACTTGGACGACCTCACCGCCCGATCCAAGAAGTGCACCCAACACCTCGATGATTTACGAGTCATCTTTCAACGGTGTCGTCAATACAACATCTGCTTGAATCCTCTCAAGTGTGTATTCTGCATCACTGCAGGACGCCTCCTCGGTTTCATCATTTCCCAAAACAGTATCACCGTGGACCCCCTCAAATTCCAAGACATCACAGAAATTCCACCTCCTCGGAATTTGTGACAGCTACAGAGTCTACAGGGCAAAGTCAACTTTCTTGGATGCTTTGTTCATGATTACGCTATACGCGCACATGGTTTCCTTCGCTTACTGTGCCACGACATCCCTTTTCATTGGGATGACTATGCCCAACAGTCGTTTGATGATCTGAAAGCAACACTTTCAAATGCACCTTTGATTAGTGCACCTGACTACAATCGCGACTACATCCTCTACGTATCAGCATCAGTTGTATCAGTAGCAGGCGTCCTCATCCAGCTCGGAGATGACAATCGTGAACACGTCATTTACTACGTCAGTAAGAACCTCTCAGGACCACCCCTGAAGTACAAACATGAAGAGAAACTTGCTCTTGCAGTTGTCCTCGCAGTCCAGAAACTGCGCCACTACATTCTGCTTCGCACCACCAAGGTAGTCGTAGATTCCAACCCTATGCAGTATTTTCTCAACCGTCGCCAAGTCAACGACAAATTTTCTCGATGGATCGTTATCCTTTAGGAATACGACCTCGAGTTCTCAACACCCAAGAGTAAGAAGGCCCTCGTTCTCACTGAACTTGTCACGACTCTTCCCTCTGACACACCTAGTGACCCCGTCAATACTGACTTTCCTGACGAACATCTCTTTTACATCGCTTCAGATGATCCCTGGTATGGCAACCTTCTCGTCTACCTACGAACTCAAAAGTTCGGTAACCACCTATCACGAGATGATCGTCGGCACATTCGCCATCAGGCCCCCCGCTATCTTCTTATCGGTGACATTCTATATCGATGGGGCATTGACACCATTCTTCGTCGCTGCCTGACTATTGACGAGGCTGACAGAGTCTTAAATGACTGCCACAGCGGCGCCTGTGGGGGCCATATTTCGGGCATTGCCACGACTCAAAATATTATTCGGGCCGGCTACTTTTGGCCTACCCTGTTTCATGATTGCATTCATGCCATGAAACGATGTGAGCAATGTCAGCTCTATGCCAACAAAGCCCGTGCACCCCCACTCTTCTACACCCCGTCATCACTACAGGCCCCTTTTGCAAATGGGGCATTGACTTTATGACTTGTAATCCTCCCTCCAACAATGGTCACAAATACTTTGTCATGGCTGTCGATTACTTCACCAAATGGGCTGAAGCTATGCCCACCTTCAACAACACCACTGACACTGCAGCGCGTTTTTTCTTCAACCACGTCATATCCCGGTTTGGAGTACCACTCCAACTCATTTTTGATCATGGGAAACATTTTGAGAATGAGATCTCCGTCGAACTCTCGTCCCGGTTAGGCTTCTCTCACGATTTTGCCTCACCATACTATCCTCAATCAAACAGACAGGTCGAGGCAGTGAACAAAGTCCTCAAGACCATGTTACAACACACAGTTAATAAACATAAAACCAATTGGCATCATATGTTATTTTCCACGCTATGGGCTTATCGAACGGCAGTGAAGAGCGCCACAGGTTTCACACCATTTCATCTAGTCCATGGGATCGAGGCAACTCTTCCCATCGAGTGCGAAATTCCCACCCTTCGCACCGCAATCGAGCTTCTACCTGACACTGCTCCGATGGAGTAGCGCTTGCTGAACTTGGAGTCTCTGGATGAAGATCGTCGATCCTCATTACAGAACAACGAGGCAGCTAAAAAATGATCCAAAGCTACCTTTGATCGCCATGTCAACCTTCGCTCATTTCGCGAAGGCGACCTTGTCCTCGCCTACGATATCGCTCATGATACCTTTGGCCACGGCAAATTCGAATCCCTCTGGCATGGCCCTTACGTCATCCAACATTGCCTCACCAAAGGCGCATACATCCTGGCCTCCCCCGAAGGCCTCACGCTCAAAGAACCCGTTAATGGGTTATACCTCAAGAAATTTTATGCTTAAACGTAGTCAAGCTACTTTAGGTTTTTTTTTTTCTTTTTTAGCATTTTTAATCTTTTTTCCCTCATCTAAACTATCCTTTGTGCTATTGACAGATGAATCTTCCACCAGATTACCAAATTGGTTATGCCGACGGCGCCAGCCGTTGGACATAAAATCTCGCTTCGGCTGCTTGGGCTCTCTACACCCCTTCACATGAAATGCTACATTCCAGTGGCATCTATTTAGGACCAGCAACCAATAACCAAGCCGAATACACTGTTGTCATTGGCCTCTTGACTGACGCCCAGCATCATCACATTCGTCACCTTAGCGTTCTCCTCGACTCTCAACTGGTCGTTCTCCAACTCAACAATGTGTACCATGTACGCGATCCATGCCTCTTTCGCAAATACCTGCAGGTTAGATTATTATGTCGACATTTTGATTCCATTACATTTACACATATTCCCAGAAAATTGAATCAAACAACAGATGAAATAGCTAACATGGTGCTAGATTGAAATATTTCACATCAAGCTACACATACATAAAACATCTCATATAACCTGTCACAGCATATAGATAGCATCAACATCAACACAAAACAACATATGTAAAACTCATTTGGATCCAAAAAATGTGTATACTCATATATATATATATATATATATATAGGCCTCTCCGGACATCCGAATGTTTACATATACAAAAATACATTGGTCCACAGGCCCGTGCCACATCATGGTACAAAAATCGGCTCACCGGCCTATCAAAACTGTATGCAAATACAATCAGGGGGCCTCTATCGCACCCCCAGCTGCCCCTCCCTCATGAGGAGGTGGTGGCCCACCCCTACCTGCCCCAGGTGGTGGAGGTGGTGGACCTATAGGACCCTCCTGCCCAGGTGGCAGGCGTCCACTCGTCATAGCGGCGAGCACAGCTGCTCGTCGCATAATCGACTGCCATGGTGGCGGTAACCTGATGCACTGCTCCAGGAACTCCTCATCCTGGATACGAATCCACATGCCCTCAGGCACGTCCTGAAACACCATCTCAAACCGACGGAGTATGTCATCCAAATCCCCTCCGACTGTCATCGGAGGAGCATGAGATGGCCCCGCACCAGGGTCATCAAAACGGCGCCTCTGCGCTGGTCTCCCAGGCCCTGCTGGTCCCCCAACAGCCTCATCCCGCAGACGCCTCCCTCCACGTGGCGGCCTCACCTCTGGCTGCACCGACGGTCTGTACAACTCCACCTCGCGCTCACGAGGTGCCAAATCTGCACATGCACCAAACAAGAAACAACAAATGGTATCAGTGTCTATACATCAAAACATGTGCACTGTTATATCAAAATCACAATACATAATTACACAACATACCTCTGTGGTCAAAAACCTCCCCAGGAGGCAGTACCATATCCGGGTCCCCACGGAAGTCCACCCCATCATAGGGGAACTGGAGTATAACCTGCGGCATCTGCCGCCATATCTGCGCTGCCTGCGCAGTAAAATAGTGTCCGCCTTCGCCAGCACCGTGGTGAACCAATATCTGTGGCCACCACCTCAAGCGTGGCTCTCGTACCCCTGGTGCCTCCAGTAGCACCCTCGGGCGCAACATCGACACCCTCTCCAAGAAAAAGGCCACCAGGATGGAGCCAAAAGCAAACTTCCCGGCACCTCTAGACCGACAGTGGTCCAGCTGCGCAATCATCTGCGCGTGTAGGGTTAGCCCCCAGGAAAACCACTCGCAGCCCACCACTACCCTCTCCATCAGCCTCAACTCACCACCACTAATCTGGTGGGGCGCTCGGGATCCGTACACTTGCACTATCATCGCTGCTATGCAACGATCCAATAGGACATCTATCCCACTAATGCTCACTACTGACCCAGTCATATAGTGATCGCCTGAGCAGTATCGCTCAGCGACATCACGCAGATCAGTGTCTCTCGGTAGCACAGGCACTGCCGACAACGGTGTTCCCCGAAAGGGGAGCCTAGTCAAGAAGTAGATATCCTCCACCGCAGTGAAGGCGATCTTCTCTCCTCACACGAGGAAGCAGTGTCGATCTGGGCTCCACATCTCAATCAGGAAATGGAGCAAGTACTCCTGTGACCGTATCAAAGGGCACTCAAAAAACTTTAGCAACCCACTGGCTACTAAAGACGCCCAAACTGCAGGCCTCGCCTCGACCACCTCATCTCGCAGATGCGACCAGTCTTGCTCGCGCCACCGCACATCCATGGTCATTGCTCACCACCTACACACAACCCAGAGTCTTGTATTAGCTTAGGAAATCACCCAATACATCAAAAAAGCTAATTTGTTACCCTGAAACCTTGCCTCAAAGGCGCGGTTTCACCACCCACAGGCGCACACACATGTGCACCTGTTCACTATACAGGCGCGCTCATGAGCGCGCCTGTCCAACCCACAGGCGCGCTCTCGAGCACGCCTGTTCACCCCACAGGCGCGCACTCATACGTGCCTGTCTACCATACAGGCACTCCCCTAAGGCGTTCCTTAATTTCCTTCTCACGCGCACACATGCGTGATTTTTCCGTGTACAGGCGCGCACTCATGCGCACCTTCCACTGAGTCGCCCGTGCGTGTGGGCCCACCCTCTACCCAAAAAACCCCTAAAACTATCGTACGACCCCCCGTACCTACCCTACCCAAAAATTGGAAACCTACAGCTATGCAGGATGTTCATACCAAGAACTTGTAACTCGCATGCCGTGGATCGAGTACCTCGTGCTCCCGGAATCACTCAATCTCCTCTGAATCTACTCGAAAACTCACTGTAGCAGCAGGTACAAATGAGGTGGCAATGTGGGCCCTATAGCTATATATAGGCCTTTTTTCCAATCTTCCACTCACCATTCCGAGAGCCCACGACGTCCATTTTTCAAACCGTCTTCATCCACGGGATCAACATCCTGCCACCTACATCATGGTTGTCCCTGGGCCACTTTTCACCCTGAGCCCCCGGGGCTCCCTTTTTTTTATCATGGCCAGGTACGCACGCACATTGTCACATTTATCTAATACATGTTCATATTTGTTCTTCTCTTCAGATATGGTTCACTTTGGGTATTTGGTTGTTCTCTGTGCAGGTACTTGGTCATCGTCTCTACATCATTCCTTCAGGTATATACTCAGCACTGGCATGTAGTCTCTCCCACTGTATTGCATTTACATTCCCAGTCACAGCCCCTGATTTTGGCCTTTAGGATACCCTGTTTCCAGCTCTGCAGTACTCACACCTCCATTTTCATTTTTGGTATTGGTACCCGGTGGTTTTCTTACCCACATGAGTCGTCTCATTCATAGCACCTTTTTTCACTTTTGACACTCATGATTCTCTTTATTACCCTTTAGGGATGGGAGTCCCGGTAGTCTTTCATCATGTCGCAAATTAACCACATACTTCTTCTCCTCATTTTGCTAGCTTCCCATATGGACTCCTAGCACATCGCTTTATGGTCATGTTCTTTTCTTTACCTGCACCTCCGCAGGATCATGAACCCACCATTTCATCCACCATCAGTTTTCCCATCTGCGAACCTATCTTTATTTCACCTACCTCATACAGAAACTCGCCAATGGGGCCCCCACCCTTCATCAGTTTTCCAAGAAATTTATGCCATCCCTGGGGCACCCGTTTCTGTATTTTGTATATCTTTCCCACATTTATTCATTATTTGTCATACAGACGCCTTTATTTTCCATCCTTTACTTGTGTTGTCACCATTGGCAACCTGCTTTCCTTTTGGCCACACGCACCCATGTCACCCTTGGTTGGAGCATTACTTCTCATTTTCCCCCGCCAACATCGTCTATGTTTTCAGAATACTACCCAGGTCACTTACCTTTCTCCTCTGAATTTGTTCACCTTGTCTAGCCTCTGGCACAACTTATCCCTGATCTGGTTGTCCCCCTGACACTTGATCTTGTCACATGGTTGCGGCCATTCATTCTATCATATACCCTCCAACCAAGGGCAATCTTGAATCCTCCCATTTCTCGACTTCGTCTACGTACCTCTGCCACTTCTCCACCACAGTAGATTCCACGAATCCCTTTGCTTCTGGGAGTCGCGTCATCCTTTTGTCGACATCAGCACACTTTTCCAAAAGGGCGACAGTATCTTGATTCTCATTTCCCATTCAATGAGATATCTCAGACGACACAGGGGGAAACACCATTGCTCACTGATGTCGTTCACCCCCATAACATTCGACGCCAACATTTTCTCATGTTACGGTGGGTCTTACTTTGCGACTATTGCAGTTTTTCTTATCAGTTTCCGAAGACCTTTGAACTTGGTAGGGCCCCCAATGCCCACATCACCGTTGTTGGTTACTTACACGACCATCACAACTGGTTCAGAGTATGTTCCTTTGCATAATTGTCTTCTGCCTTTATCATTCCACCCCCGAGGGCACTGCAGTTGTCTACATCAACACTTCCGACATTTTTCCTCAGAGTTACATTATACGAGCATGGGGCATGCCTGCCTCATTTGTACACACTTGTATATTGATACACACCTGGTGGAAAGCCAGGATCTACAGGTTCCTTTCTTCTCCAAAGGATTGCTCTACACCATCCCATTCTTTCTCTCCCATACAACACCATCCTCAGCAAAAGAAACATTGATGAATTTCGGCTCTACGTTTTTCTCCTAACCTCATCCATCAGGGGGCATCTGTTATCACTGAAATTCCATCTGCATGTGGCGACAAGAACTCCACATCATCAAAACAGGACTGGAGTCATTCATGGCACAGGATTAATGCCACAACATTACAAAAAGGGTCAAAAACTATACCAAATGACCAAAAATTTGAAGGGTTCTTTACATCATCTGAGTGTGCGTGCGTATGCGCGTAATAGCATCGTACAAAGCGCGCATATGTGCACAAGGCACGGTTGTTGGGATAAAAACCTGCGCACCTGCTAAACGACGCATTTATTGAAATTGGTCGGCCTCCCAACCACTAATGGATCATCTCCCAAGTCGATTTGACACCAAATCCGAGCTCAATCCTCATGGTGGGCTGGTCAAAGACCTAATTGTGCCCTAAAGAGCCTCTTTTCACATTCAAAAGAAGTCACATAATAACCCAATGCTTGGCTATAAAAAGCCATGAATGACCACCATTTTTTCAAGGAATTCTTCATACTGTTATGCTGCTGAGATTGCTAAGGACCCATTCTTTGGCAATAAACACCACAAGCTTCATTTCATAGAGCTATTCACCCCTCACTTGAGTGAATAAGCTTGGATTTCTTTCACCCACATTTTCATCTTTTCATTGTAAAGGAGAGAAAGATTTGAGGGCCACAAGAGCCTTCCATTGGAGAAAGAAGGGACCCAAGTCCCCTTTCTTCTTTGTGTCTTTGGATTTCATCAACAGATCAACTTATACATTGGTGATATTGGTCCATTTGTCTCTATTTTTCATTTTCTCATATGCTTTTAGTTTTTATTTGTTTTAGTTTAATTCTTGTTAATAGCTTTGTTGTTTTTCTTTCTAACCTTTTACCTTACAGCTGTCATGTCTAGCAGAGCCCAACTAGGCATGTAAGCACTCTTAATTTGCTCACCTAGTGACGAATTGGGTGCAAACATTGGGATTGGGATTTTTGAGATCCAATTTAGATGACCATGTTTATTACAAACATGATGGTGGTAATTTCCATGTTATCACTCTAAATGTATATTATATTTTATTATTTGGTAACAATCATGATGTTATTTTGTATTTGAAGTCAAATCTTTTAGCGCAATTTGATATGAAGGGAATCGGAGATAAAAAAATATATCTTAGGAATTGTGACCTAGAGAGATAGATAAAATAGAAGCCTTTAGTTGAGGTAGATTAAGGATGTAAACCTTGTTTGAATTTTTTTCTCATGGAATATTGTAGACCATTGAGTGTTCTAATTTCTATGGTAACTAAGATTAATTCAGTTGAGAAATTTCTCGTGACACCTGTGGACACATAGGATATGAATTCTACTCCTTATGCTAGTGTAGTTAGTAGTTTGATATATGCTATGGTCTGTACTAGAATATATTTCCCAAGTTGTGGGAGTCTTGAGTTGATTCATGGTTGATGTTGGACCTGAACATTAGGTTTCAGTGAAGTGGGTCTTAGGTATTTGTGAGGTACTTTTGAATATTCCATTGTATATCATAGTGATGTTTAAAGAGACCCACACTTAGTGTATATATAAGGTTACATGAATTTTGAGTGAGTGGGAGATTTAGATAGAAGGATATGTGGAAGAGGATACATTGTTTTAATTATTTGATGGAGCAGTAAGTGGGATGATAATGAAACAAGTTGTCTACATGTTTTCCACTATAGAGGAAATATATATGGAAGATACCCATGCCTATAAGGAATCTATTTGGATTATGAATCTATGTTCAGAAGTAGAGAAAAGTATAAAATCTATTATAGTTCAATGTGATAGTAATAGTGACACTTTCTTGACAAATAACTTGACCTTTCATGTGAAGGACAATAATATAAATATCCAATACCATTTCATTAGGGACATGGTATATGATAGAAAGGTGATACTAGATAAAGTTGACACTTTGTAGAATGTTATAAATGCATTGATGAAACCAGTGAACATGGGTAAATTCAAGTGATTCTTTGAGTTTGTGGACCTTAAGGCTCCTAGCAATTAGTTCATAGTTTGATGCATTCTACCTTATACATTTGTAGTGTATATGATAAATGGGAGAATGTTGGTAGATGAGCATCATATACCTTGCAATCCTATAGTAGAATAAGTAATTATTTTTCAGCACTAGTAGGGAATACATATTTAGTAAATAGAAGGAAATAAATGCAATTAGTGACAGGGAATAAACGAATATCACTAGAAGATAATGAATTACAATCAAAAATAATTTTCCAACTAATTGTTGGTGATTTCTAGCATGTAGAATTCGATTACCATGAATCATCTATGTTTTTTTTATACCTATTTATTGAGTTCTAGGGATGGAGGAAAATACATGTGATTTTTAACTTACTCTTTTGTGGAAAATATTCTCCAAAATCCTTACGCTACTTCCTAAAAATCTTATTAAGAGCATAGAGACACAATAATGTATTGTAACTATTTAGTTGTTGAATAATACATTGAGTGTTCTTTAGAGAGTGGGGTTTTTATCCTAGAAGGGTTTTCCCTAAGAAATAGTTGTGTCATGGTTTGATATTTGTATCATTTGTCTTCTATTTATCATTTGAAACTATTTGTTTCTTGTTTTCTATGAATTCACATCTCATTTCTTATCTTAGGAATTGTATTTTGCACCTCTACTTTATTTCGGTTACTTGTCATAGGAGAAAGATAAAACTCTCCTTAGTTCACAAGATTACTTGTGATAGAATACATAACCCAACCTATAGATGAAACAATTTGAGTTTGTAAAATATAACCATCCAAAAATGTCATATACATAGGAGAGTCAAATTAAATTTTCCAACCAAGTTCAATGCATGAAAAGAAGTGATAAAAGAATAAAAACAAATATAATAATAATAATAATTAGAAATTCTAGTTATATTCAAGATGTACAAAGGTATTTCCCTAACATCATTATATGGGCATAATACTTATTGAAATAGATCTTGTTATGAGGCTCAATCAAAACATTCCCATCACAATCTTCCAACTCATAATATTCCTTACTAAGAACTTGCATACCAATATAAGGATTGTTCCACATAGGATTCAACTTCCTTGGTGATAATCCAATACTAGGACTCCTTTAGAGAAAACCTGGGGATGGATATACGTGTCATATTTATCCTTAACATGTTTTGTTTTCACCTCACTCATAGTAGCATCATCTCTACAATGTTCATAAAGTCATTCTAGGTAAACAAGGTTCTCTTCCTTACAAGTTGAGTCATGAAATAACTCAAAAACTAATTTCAATGAGGGAATTTCATATTCAATTCATAATCTATCATCGTGTACATGGAAAAGATGAAATGGAGTTTAATCTAAAGTAGTATTGACTGGAGTTTAGTATGCCCGTAGAGCTAAGAAAAACATTATTAAGTGCCAATTAGTTTTACTCTTGTTAATTATCCTTTGCGAAATATTTTTCAAAGCCTTACTAATGAATTGTACTTGTCCATTTCAGTGAGGATAGTAAAGGGATGAGTGTTTTTTATTGAACCCCAACTTAGTTTCTAGCTTCATCATCATTTTATTAAAAAATGAGAGGCATGTTCAGTGAAAAATTCTTTAAGAACTCCAAACCTAAAGTTGAGATGATTGAATATGAATAGATAAATTATTTCATCATCATTTATAAATATATGCATAGCTTCATCCCACTTAGTCAAATAGTCCATCCACCACAATAATATACTTACAAGATTTCATCAAAATTGGATGGAAGTCATAAATCAACCCCCAATAGGGAATAAAGGATCGGAATGTGCATGTATATTTTTTATGTACACTTGAAAAGGATATTATTTCTTAACTACTGCAACAAAATACTTAAAAATAGAGGGCAAAAAAATCTTGCATGCAAAATATTTTGATTAATGGCCAACCCAAATAGTTGCCTACCACATCTACCATTGTGATTCATTAATAAACTTCTCTACCTATTCATGATTCAAACATCAATGTAACCCAATATCATCCCATTCATGATACAAAGTGTCACCAATAATTAGGTATCTTTTCATGTGATGTTGAATTTTCCATTAGTCACTATAAGAGAGGTGAGAAGGGCATTGTTAAAATTGTAGATATAACATGATATCTTTATACCACTAATCAAAAGTGACAATGACGAGTAAATGTTCATCAAGTAATGGCTCAGTTTAAAATTTATCGTAATAGTCTCTTGGTAACTCTGACATCATCTATATGAAAAATATATATTTCTTCGATTTGTCATAGGTACATACTCTAAATCAATTTATTTCAATATTACTATCCAAATGGAATATTTACCTATAATTATTCCTCAAGATAATATATGCTACATGGGATTTACATTTTCAATCACTATTATGTGTTGAAGAAGGATATAATATCAAAGTCTTTCAATAGCATGTATTGTTGCCAAGGCCAATATTTCAACATGAGAGTATCATAACTTAGGCCCAACAATGAACTTATTTAAATTGTATACCACATGTTGTTTATGCAATTAATCCTCCTAAACCAAATTCATGTCAATGGTTGATTCATATGTCACCATATATAAAACAAAGAACTATCTATAATCTAGTGGACTCAATAATCGTGAAAACATTGACCCCTTTCTAAAGACATCAAATGATAATTGAAAATACTCATACCATATAAAATGAAATACATTATTAAAAAGACACATGAATACTTTTGTCATGTCAAAATAATTAGCTATTAATCGATGCAAAAAATACTCCTTTCCTTACAGACTTTAGTATTCGAAAATATTACACGGGGGAGGAAATTGAACTATCAATTCCACCTTAAAGGGATCAACCATGACCCCATACTTGGAAACTATGAAACCAAGAAATTTCCTAAACATGACACAAAAGTTACACTCATGCAGATTCATAGGAATTTTCTAGACCCCATCTTTGAAAAACTACATGAAGCTCCAAATACTATAATACACTCACTCTAGCCTGCATGACTCACTAGAGCTACAAAAAAGGTTTCTTCTCCATCCTCTTGTGAATATTTTTTCATAATTATGACAAGAATCGGTCTTTTCCTTCTTATTCTTGTTTTTCTCTACCTTCTAGTCTCTTTCGAAATGCTCAAGCTTCCCATAGTTCCAACATTTTAGCTTATATTTTCTTGGAGACTTATTTATTGACTCTCCCATGGGATTTTTATTTTCCTTTTAACCTCTTATTTCCTTTCCCTCTCAAGCTTCCATGAAAAAACAGGCACTCATTAGTTGATTAAGAATATTTCCACCTAACCTCCTTTGAGAGTAAACTATCCATCAACTCATCAAGAACCATTGTATTTATAATGTTTCTAATGGCCATTACAATGTTGTCCAAAACATTTAGCAGATAACAAAAAATATTCATGCAATGATGCTCCTCATCCATGTAATATCATTTGGGCCCAATAGTATTAAATGCACTCAGATGCTTGGCTATAGAATCACCATCACTCATTCTCAAGTTGAAAATATTTTCTCATGGAATTTTTTTATAACAATGGATTTAATCTCATACAAATCCAGAAAAATGTTCCATATAGTTGCTATATTTTCTCCTTTAGAAACATTCAATAACATTGAAATGAAAAAATAGAACTTGACAAGTCTTATCATCTTTCTTTCTAACTCTACCCATGCTTTACTCTTCATACCAGTGGGTTTGGTTCCAAGTAAGGTATCTCGTAGATATCAATATATGAGAAAACCCTTCATCTTGAGCTTCCATAGCTCAAAGTTAGTGTCATTAAACTTCCCATTTCTAATTTAGACATGCTCACCATTTCCATAGAACAATATTTACGTTTCCATAAGCACCCACTCAAACTAGTATTAGATTTGAAAATTTTGTCCCTAACGCCTTGGGTCCAAAGTGATCAATCTTTGATTCCAAACAAAGGGAAGAAAAGGAAAAATATATTCTTTTTTCACTAATCAATGAGAAAAAAAATGTGCAGAGAAAAAAAAAAACATACTTGCATTGAGAAACAAAACAAAAAAGTAAAACCATTATGTAAGACAATTTCTTGTGTAAAACCTTTCCAAGAGAAAAAACACACACTCCAAAGAACAATTAATGTATAAACCCACACTCCAAAGAACACTTAATGTATTATTTGAAACTGACAAATGGTTACAATATATTACAAATTCTCAATTCTTTAGGAAGGACTATTTGATAACATAAAGGTTTTGGAGAATTTTCTATAGCATAACAACATGTTAAAACCGCTCTCACAACCTCTAACCCAAACATTAAATAAATAGACATAAAAAATCATAAATCATTTATGCTTTTTTAATTTTACATGATAGAAACTACCAACAATTAATTAGCCAATTACTTACTCAACATTCATTGCTTATTTATGATCAAGATTTATCGTATACTATTGCTCAAACTTTTTACCATTTTACTTAAATTATTATTTCTTATTATTAGTGGTTACAATTTTTTTTATCATTTTACTTAAATTGTTATTATTATTAATTATTTTGAGATGTTTAAAAATAATTACAACCTCTTGTATATTACATGTAACTAAATAATAAATATGAAATCTATTTTAATTAAAATAACAAACAAGTACTTCAAAGCTCAAAAATTAAAATAACAAATAGCTACTGGAAGTTCAAAATACGAAAATCCATTTTATTTAAATTTTTATTGATGTAACACACAAATTACTAATTCTAACTTTTTTTTTACTATTTTATTTAAATTTTTATTAAATTCTTATTATTAGTGATTTAAAAACTTATTATGATTTTACTTTAAATTTTTATTGTTAATGGTTACAATTTTTTTATCATTTTACTTAAATTATTATTTTTTATTATTAGTGATTATAAACTTTTTATTATTTTACTTAAATTATTATTATTATTATTATTATTATTAATTATTTTGAGATGTTTGAAAATAATTACAATCTCATTACATATAACTAAATATAACTAAATAAGATCAATTTTTCAATTATCGATTTAACTCTTTCAAATATTTTTAAAACCAAATTCTATAAATTTAGACATTTCCCATTACCTAGGGTTCGGGTGAATGAATAAAGAGCTCCTAGAGTTCCAAATATTCAAAATTCGATGATGTTATAACGACGACGCTTTGAAAGTAAAGTTCCTGGTAATATGGAGATGGGAGGTTTAAAAATGAATGACATATATAATTACAATGTGATCTTGTTCGACCTTCGAATGGGGTACTTGGGGGAATTACATTACAAATACTTCTTAGGAGTTTGAAATTAAAATAGAGATAATCCAAGTTATCATTATGCATTTAGATGTTATGATGCAGGAGCATCGCCAACTTAGCAAGCGAGCCAGCGCGAAATCGAAAAGACAGTTGGACAGCGCCAGCACAAATTTTGAAAAACACTTTGATATTGTTGCGCAAACATTAATATTTGATTTAATGAAGTGCACTTTGTAGATTGTAATGGACCTTGAGCCTTTAAGCTCTCGTCCTTAGGTAGATGAGGCATTTAAGATAGTTAATGTAGGTAGATAGGATTTTTATTTTCTAGATTTGATAGCTTTAGAGTCTGAGAGGGAAAACGGATATAGACACCCTCGTTGTATCATTGTAACATTATTCAGAATCAAGCATTTAGAAGAGAAGAGCAAGCAGAGAACTTGTGGAGAACACCCATGTATAGATGTTGAATTAATAGAATGGAATTCTAATTCAAATTCATGTCTGGTGTTGTTTCTCTGTGTATGTTGTTTAGGTGCTCATGAATGTTTGTTTTCTGGTGATGCATTTGCTTTGTATATGCTGTGCATGTGATTTCAGGTTTTAGCTGAAGTCTGAAAGGGAAGAGGATAGGTTTCAATTGTTTCTCTATCTGAGCCGGGAGATTCCTGGAAGGTGTGCAGTCGAATTCATCCACAAGGAGTGGGTCGATGAAGGCTCAGTAGCTGAACCTTCTGATTTTATTTTCCCAGGAGTTGATTTGGGTTATTGAGGTCCTGCAAGGAGCATGCAGGCTAGATAAGAAGAAGTCTCAGCTGTTAGTCTGAGTAAAGGAGTTAGACGACTGCTGCTGTAGGGAGTGCGTAGAGTCTGAAAGATTCAACACTTAGAAAGTGTTGAATGTTGAGCGCGAGTAGTGCGCACAAGATCAAGAGGGGTAGTTCCTTCATAGTATGGTTGAAAGATAGCTAGGAGGTTTTGGGTCAAGGAAGGTTTGAGAAGGAAGTACAAATATAGGAGTTGGAGAACACGTTCTGAGAAAGAACCTATAGTTTCTCAAGAAATCCTCAAAGGGGAAGAATCAACGGTCAGGGATCGCAGGAGAAATCAGCGAAATCTCATCAGCCATCAAATCTCTGGAAAAGTTGCGCAGGGGTTAAGTCCCCAGATTAGAGGAAGAACCCGAGGAGTCATCGAGACATCAAGGTCATCGGGATTTCTGTAGACAAGAGTATCGAGCATATTGAAATCAAGATCCGCGATTTCCCAAGAGGGTCGGAACCGTCGATCGCGGCAAGGACACGTGGCAGGAGATCCCGAAGATTCGGGTTCAAAAATTCAGGGTTCTTGCTCACAAAGGAATTGTTGAAATAGAAATCGCAATTTTGTGATCCCCAATAAGCAGAGAAAGGAGCACTGACGTGGAGGAGAGAGACCGCACGTGTATCGAGGTTCGACATCTCGGAGTTTCTGGGAGCGTAGGTTCTACGCATATCAAAACTGCAAAGTCCGAAACTCCGATGGGTAGCAGGTCGTGGTCTCATGGAACGACAGGTCATATGCGGAAGGGGATAACCTAAAGGAGCTTGGGAGAGAGAGACAGGTGCCATCGCTAATCGGGGTTCGGAGATTCATGGTGCCAGCAAAACGCGATATCGCATATGCCCCCGACAAGAACGAAGAAGCATCGACATTGAGACCCATCGGATTTCGGGGTTTGTGTAGCACGAGGAACGTGCCCACGAGTTTCGCGATAACGCAAAACCTGATTTCCCGATAAGACAAAGGTGAGATCGCAGGGAGAGAGTTCTGTGGGTATTGAAGGGGTCCCAATAAGGGATAAGAAGAGTATTTTATCTCTTCGGGCCTGTGAAAAAGAAGGTCCTGGTGATCGTGGACGTGTGCCGGGTGTCGTCTGTGTCAGAGTGGTATCAGAGCGAGTCTCTATTTGTATACTTTAGAAAGAGGGAGAAAATAAAAAATTCCACCATGCTATCGAGAAGAGAAAGACAATCGCTTGATCCATAGGACAGGGATGTGCGAAGAAGAGGTAGGCCAGTAGGAAATCCAGAGATGGAAAGGTAGATACATGATCTCAGAGCGAGATTGGAAGATATGGAAGCAGTTCAGAGACACACAACAAATGTTGGAGATATGAGCGACTCTGAAGGCGAAGTGGAAGCCGAACAACAAGGAGAATTTGCAGTTGGAGATGCAGCCAATGAGTAGTTAATTAAGGCTATCGCTCAGATGATTTCGAAGACAAAAATGGACATTCCAGCTTACGAAGGAAGTCTGGATGCAGAAGAGATTCTAGATTGGATTAGAACTCTTGACACCTACTTCGATTATGAGGACATCGAAGAGGATAAAAAGGTAAGGCATGTTATCATGAAATTGAAAGGACATGCAGCATTATGGTGGGATGAGCTTCAAGCAGATAGACGTTCCAAAGGAAAACAAAAGATCAAAATCTGGGATCGAATGATTACAAATATGAAGGCAAAGTTCATCCCAAGGGATTATCAGATCACACTGTTCAGGAGAATGCAAAACCTGAGACAAAAGTTGATGATGGTAAAGGAGTACACTGAAGAGTTCTACAAGCTCAATATCAGAGTAGGTCATCGGGAGAGCGATGATGAAAAAGTTTCCAGATATATCAATGGCTCAAGATACGATATCCAGGATGAGATGAGCATGACAACCATCAGAATGGTTGAGGATGCGTATCAGATGGAATTGAAGGCAGAAGAGAAACTAAGCCATAAGGCAGCACAGCGAGGGCGAGGCAAGAGCCAGCCGAGAGGAAAATCAGTTGCCCAAGACAGGTTTCAGAAATCCAAAGATGACTGGAAGAAGCCTCAGACCCAAATGGAAAGAGGTGGAAGTTCTCAGCGAGGCCAGCATGCTGAACAACGAATGCAGCAAGTAGAATAAAGTGGAGGATACGCTGATGTTAATACTTTTCCTCGTACCAGAGGTAGAGGAAGAGGCAGAGGAGGAATCATCACATGTTACACATGTGGGAAAAATGGACATAAGGAAGTTGACTGTCCAGATAGGAAGACAGATAAAGGAGAAGGTCACATCGCCGAGGCACAAAGGTAAGTTGTTGAAGCAGAAGACGCAGAAGATAGAAGGTGATTGATGATGCATAAAGTTCTCGTAACACCCGAGAAGGAGGTGGAGGACACAGCTCAGAGAAGCAGACTGTTCAGAACTGCATGCAAGACCAAAGACAGGAAATGCAAGGTTATTGTGGACAGCGGAAGCACCGACAATCTCGTTTCAATCGAGATGGTGGAAAAATTAGAGCTAGAAACAACTGATCACCCAAGTCCATATAAAGTATCATGGCTACGGAAGGGACATCAAGATAGGAGGATATAATGATAAAATACTCTATGATGTTATTCCTATGGATGTGTGTCACTTATTGCTAGGCAGACCTTGGCAATATGACAGGAACGTAATTCATGATGGGAAGATGAATACATATACTTTAGAGAAGAATGGGAGAACACATATGTTACATCCGATAAAAGATAAGGAGGTGACACCGGAAGTGAACAATAGGATACTTCTCATGAGTGGGAAGGAACTTCTGGCAGAAGTTAAGAAGAAGGAAGATCCACAATTCTTTGTGGTCAGGAAACCGAAAGTTGTTTTGACCATCACAAGAGTGGATGATCTACCCAAGGAAATTCAGGAACTGTTGGAAGAGTTCGCTGATATTGTGGTAGAAGAATTACCTCATTCGTTTCCGTCGATGAGGAGAATAAGTCATCATATAGACCTCATACCAGGAGCTAGTTTTCCAAACAAAGAAGCGTATAGGTTGACACCGCAGGAGAATGAGGAGGTCAAAAGGTAGGTACAGGAGCTGTTGGATAAAGGACTAGTCAGGGAGAGTCTAAGTCCGTGTGTCGTTCCAACGGTACTAAGTCCAAAGAAGGATGGAGGTTGGAGAATGTGCACTGATTCCAGAGCCATCAACAAGATAACCATCAGGTATAGGTTTCCATTGCCGAGGATGGATGACTTGATGGACTGCTTGAGTGGAGCATATTTTTTTTCAAAGGTTGATTTAGAAAGTGGATACCATCAGATTCGCATGAGGGAAGGCGATGAGTTGAAGACAACCTTCAAAACCAATGAAGGGTTGTACGAATGGCTAGTCATGCCATTTGGTTTGACGAATGCACCAAGTACATTCATGAGGCTGATGAATGAAGTGCTGAAGGAATTCATTGGTAAGTTTGTCATTGTTTATTTAGATGACATATTGATTTT
Source organism: Picea engelmannii (assembly GCA_009831015.1). Taxonomy (NCBI): domain Eukaryota; kingdom Viridiplantae; phylum Streptophyta; class Pinopsida; order Pinales; family Pinaceae; genus Picea; species Picea engelmannii. The sequence goes on from ML794013.1 coordinate 208,156, forward strand.
CAGCAAAACGAAGGAAGAACATCTGAAGCATTTAGTTGCAGTAATGACGAAGCTACAGCAAGAGAAGTTTTTGATCAATGTGAGGAAATCTTCATTTATGAAGACAAAACTCATTTACTTGGGGTTTTTCATATCGGCAAATGAATTGAAGATGGATCCAAGTAAAGTGGAGGTGATTTAAAATTGGCCATCACCAAGAAATGTTTTCGAGGTGAGAAGTTTCCACGGATTGGTAATTTTCTATAGGAAATTCATTAGGAACTTCAGTGGAATTAGCGCAGTGATGATGGACACAGTCAAGAAAAGACATAAATCTTTTCATTGGACTGAAGAGGCAGAGAAAAGCTTCAATTTGTTGAAGTGAAAGATCACAGAACAACCGGTTTTGGTGTTGCCAGATTTTGCAAAGGTATTCCAAGTGAAATGTGATGCAAGTGGCTTTGCCATAGGAGCAGTCTTGAGCCAGGAGGACAGACCAATTGCATATTTTAGCGAGAATATGGATGAGGCAAATGTGAAGTACTCAATGTATGATAAATAATTTTACACTATCATACAAGCGTTGAAGAAGTGGAGACATTATCTGATCCCAAGAGAGTTTGTACTGTATAGTGATAATCATGCATTACAGTTTGTGACTCAGCAGGAGAAGCTGAATCAGAAACATGCTAAATGGGTAGAGTATATGCAGAACTTTACATTTGTAATTAAACAAATTTCAGGGACTGCTAACAAAGTGGTTGATGCTTTGAGCAGGAAGTGTTTTTTGCTGCAGGAGTTGAGAGTCAAGACATTGGGTTTTGAAAACCTTAAGGACATGTATGCAGGCGATGTTGATTTTGCAGAGGCATACAAGGTAGCTGAGAATCCAGTTCTCAGAGTCAGAAGCCCGTGGATGGATTACATGATCCAAAATGGATTTTTGTTCAGAGGCAATCAATTATGCATTCCGAATTGCTCCATGAGGGAGAATCTGCTAAAAGAAAAGCACAATGGTGTCTTAGAAGGGCATTTTGGCCACGAAAATACATTTGCAAAGGTGAGCGAAGAATACTTCTGGTCGAATATGTAAACAGATGTCAAGAAGTTTATTGACAGATGCAGAATTTGTCAGCATTCGAAGGGCCGAAAGCAAAATGCGGGATTCTATCAATCCTTACCCATACCTGAGAGGCCGTGGGATGAAATCAACATGGATTTCATATTGGGATTACCGAGGATGCAAAGAGGTGTTGATTCCATCTTTGTAGTCGTGGAGAAGTTTTCAAAGATGGCACATTTTATCCCATGCCATAAGACCAACGATGCAACTCATATCACAAACTTGTTTTTCAAGGAGATTGTTAGACTTCATGGTTTACCCAGAAGCATTGTATCGGATAGGGATAGAAAGTTTATTGGACATTTCTGGAGGACACTCTGGAATAATATGGGAACTAACTTGATGTTTAGTTCAGCCTATCATCCTCAAACAGATGGGCAAACAGAGGTTGTAAATCGAAGCCTTGGAGATTTATTAAGAAGCTTAGTGACGGAGCACCACAACAGTTGGGATAATGTGTTTCCACAGGCAAAATTCGCTTACAACGATTCAGTGAACAAAAGCACAGGGAAAAGTCCATTTGAGATTGTATATGGAAGGAAACCGAGAGGAGTATATGAACTGAGGGACTCAGAGCATATAATCACAAAGAGTGCAAGTGCTGAAGAATTTGCAGAGGCGGTGGAAGATCTTCACAGTAGAGTGAAGCAGCGATTGCTGGAATCGAACCAGGAATATAAACGCAGAGTGGATCAACATAGAAGACAACTTCAGTTCGAGGTTGGTGATCTAGTTCTGGCGCATCTGAGGAAAGAAAGGTTCCCAAGGGGAACATACAACAATTTTAAGATGAAGAAAATTGGGCCATGCAGAGTCCTAAAGAATTTGGGAGAAAACGCTTATGAGATTGAGTTGCCGGATGAGAAAGGAATATATCTGACATTCAATGTTTCAGACTTATATCCATATAAGGCTGAGGAAACAGGAACTGGAACTGATGAACAGCCAGAGGTCCAGTGGAAGAAGTAGATTCTGATTGCATAAAGGCCACAGATGGAGTGTATACTAGACAAGAGAGTCAGCAAAAGGACCAGACGGAAGCAATACTATGAGTATCTGGTGAAATGGAAAAACCATCCAGTGGAAGATGCCAGCTGGGAGACTGAAGAAGAGATTCAAAAGCATGGATAGACCATGCAGGAGCTCATGGATAGGAGCCCATGAAAATTTTCAAGTCGAGGAGTATGATGCAGGAGCATCGCCAACTCAGCAAGTGAGCCAGCGCGAAAGCGAAAAGATAGCTGGACAGCGCCAGCACAAATTTTGAAAAACACCTTGATATTGTTTCACAAACATTAATGTTTGATTTAATGAAGCGCACTTTGTATATTTTAATGGACCTTGAGCCTTTAAGCTCTCGTCCTTAGGTAGATGAGGCATTTAAGATAGTTAATGCAGGTAGATAGGATTTTTATTTTCTAGATTTGATAGCTTTAGAGTCTCAGAGGGAAAACATATATAGACACCCTCGTTGTATCATTGTAACATTATTTAGAATCAAGCATTCAGAAGAGAAGAGCAAGCAAAGAACTTGTGGAGAGCACCCATGTACAAATTTTGAATTAATAGAATGGAATTATGATTCAAATTCATGGATGGTGTTGTTTCTCTGTGTATGTTGTTTAGGTGCTCATGAATGTTTGTTTTTTGGTGATGCATTTTCTTTGTATATGTTGTGCATGTGATTTCAGGTTTTAGCTGAAGTCTGAAAGGGAAGAGGATAAATTTCAATTGTTTCTCTATCTGAGCCGGGAGATTCCTACAAGGTGTGCAGTCGAATTCATCCACAAGGACTGCGTCAATGACGGCTCAGTAACTGAACCTTTTGATTTTATTTGCCCAGGAGTTGATTTGGATTATTGAGGTCCTATAAGAAGTGTGCAGGATGAATAAGAAGAAGTCTCAGTTGTTAGTCTGAGTAAAGGAGTTAGATGACTACTGCTGCAAGGAGTGCACAGAGTCTGAAAGATTCAACACTCAGAAAGCGTTGAATGTTGAGCGCGAGTAGTGCACGCAAGCTCAAGAGGGATAGTTCCTTTATAGTATGGTTGAAAGATAGCCAGGAGGTTTTGGGTCGAGGAAGGTTTGAGAAGGAAGTACAAATACAAGAGTTGGAAAACAAGTTCTGTGAAAGAACCCGTAGTTTCTCAAGAAATCCTCAAAGGGGAAGAATCAACGGTCAGGGCTCACAGGAGAAATCAGCGAAATCCCGTCAGCCGTCAAATCTCTGGAAAAGTTGTGCAGGGGTTAAGTCCCTAGATTAGAGGAAGAACCCGAGGAGTCATCGGGACATCAAGGTCATCGGTATTTCTGTAGACAAGTGGATCAAGCATATTGAAATCGCGATCCATGATTTCCCGAGAGGGTCGAAACCATTGATCGCAGCAAGGACACGTGGCGGGAGATCCCGAAGAGTCAGGTTCAGAAATTCGGGGTTCTTTCTCACAAAGGAATTACTGAAATAGAAATCACAATTTTGCGATCCCCGATAAGCAGAGAAAGGAGTGGTGATGTGGAGGAGAGAGATCGCACGTGTATTAGGGTTCGACATCTCGGAGTTTCAAGGAGCATAGGTTCTATGCATATCAAAACTGTGAAGTCCGAAACTCCGATGGGGAGAAGGTCGTGGTCTCGTGGAACGACAGGTCATATGCAGAAGGGGATAACCTGAAGGAGCTTGGGAGAGAGAGACAGGTACCATCGCGAATCAGGGTTCAGAGATTCGTGGTGCCAGCGAAATGCGACATCGCATTTGCCCCCGACAGGAACGAAGAAGCATCGGAATTGAGACCCATCGGGTTTCGGGGTTTGTGTAGCACGAGGAACGTGCCCACGAGTTTCGTGATAACACGAAACTCGATTTCCCGATAAGACAAAGGGGATATCGCAGGGAGAGAGTTTTGTGGGTATTGAAGGGGTCCCGATAAGGGATAAGAAGAGTATTTTATCTCTTCGGGCCCGTGAAAAAGAAGGTCCTGGTGATCGCAGACGTGTGCTGGGTGTCGTCTACGTCATGTTACAACAAGACATATTTTTCATTAATGGTATAAATGAGGTTTTAAAATAGATTTGACCCACCATTAAAATTGAATATAGAAAATTTAATTTTTTTTTATATTTTTTTTAAAGGATTTAAATTTATTTTAAAATAATAATTCAAGGAATATTCTAAAAAAATAAAAGTTTTGAAATGATTCATTATTTATGAAAATTGATAAATGTTATAATTTTTTTTTAAAATGGTCACATTTTCAACAACTCATCAATGTTTAGATTCAAATTTTGATTTTGAATAACACAAAAACAATTAGTTATGGGTCACAATTATATTGACATCAAAAATGTAGAAAAACGATTAACTGCAAATGTGTGGTTCAATGACAATTTTGAAAACTTAAAAAATGCGATGAGTTTATTTCTCTTTTTATATGTTCACATATTCCATATCTCCAGAGGTATCTATATGCTATTCATAATTATTATGTTGCAATGTTAATGCACATTTCTTCTTTGATTTGAAAAAAACTATGTTAATTAATTTGTTTGGGATAAAAAACTTTGCTAATCTCAATGAATTTTTTAAACTTATATGTTATTGGTTAAATTCATATGTGAACTTACACAAAATGGACATTGGCGACATGAAAAAACCAAAATTAGATATCACAATTTTGTACATTCATTTTTTTGCATCATCATATCCTCACTCCTGTGTTCTCTAAAATTATTATTCCCGTTTTCCTAATTCTATGCATATTTATCTATCATGACCTTTCAATTGTTCTTGTTGTTTCTAGTGAAATTTGCATGAATGTGATGATAAAATATGTGCCTGAAGATTTTTTTGGCTTCACCTCATTTCTTTTTAATCAATGTTTCAAACCACACTAATGCAGTGCATCATGAGGATGGATAATCAAGATAATTTGATCAACTTAAAGCATCAAAATCTCATCATTATTCATCCTAATGATGAACCACATTGACCAACTTTGGAACATTAATTGAAAAAAATGCAATGGATCTGAAACAATATTCAAACATTGGTATCGATCACAGTAGTTTGAAATTGGAGAAACATTGTGTCAAATATTTGGAGAATTCCACATAATGATGTTTCCCTTTGTCTCATCCCACACCTAAGATCAATGAGATGTATCATTTGCAACATTAATGCTTAGGGAAACACTATCCTTTCCTAGATGGGAATCTTAAGAAAATTACAAAACATGTAAGGGATTATGCTATGAGATCCACTTTGTTAAAATAATTTTTGCAAGATTTGAGATATCAAGTGAAAAATCAATATCCTCAATAAGAATAACACACTTAGTGGTATTCCCCAGATGGGGTGCCATGCATACCTCCCAATACACATGGTGTGGAGCCAGGTCGGGCCTTAAATGAGGTTGGTTGACTCCCATCCCCTCAGCATTAAGGATGGGAGCGGGCTCCAGCTACCGCCCTCCTAAAACAAGACTTGCCCCTCACGTGAGAAGTCTAGTTATGACACTCATTCACGCAGAGGACTTAATGGCGTTGACCATCTCATTAGACCTCCTGCTCTTAGTGCGCCCACACCATGTCTTTCTCTACTTCATTTTCTTTCTGCACCAGAGATGTAGATGGAAGCTTTGGAGAAACCATCTTCCAACCATCTACAGACCTCCCACCAGTATCCCTATCTTTATGCCTCGTGAACGAGGAAAGCCTCGCCGAGGCTCTGCCTGGCATTCCTATGCTACTCGTTGAAAACGCTTGCAAAAAATGGAATGGGCACTCTCCGTTGCTCGGACCCAACTTCAATGCAACAAAATTGAATGTAATATGCCTCTGGTTGCAATATTCATCGTGGAGCCTCCAATTGCAGCAGTCATCCTAGAGCCTCCCATGGCATATGTCGAAGAGGAAATCCTAGAGGAACCTTTCCAGGAGACTTCAGAGCTTCTCCTTTTCACAGTGCCGGACAATTGGGATCCACCAAGTGATTTTAGAGTGGGAACCTCCTTTCCTGGCCCTAAGAATTATCATGGTGGTGAAACTGTGGTGACATAAGAAGAAGGCTTCACCTGTTATGTGAAAGAGGAGACCCCAATAGACACGACCCCTCAGGAATAAGACCCCAATGTTGAAGCCACCTTAGAAAACAACATGCGAACAAGAGAGGAGAAACTAGACCAGAAGTGAATCGAGAATGAAAACTCAACCGAGCCAGTGGAAGCAGAGCCAAACGAGCACAGTGGAAAGGCCAATGAGGATGGAACAATCCTAATTCCTCCTATTATCTTCTGCATGAAAACTCCATGGTGTGACCCCCACCTCTACTCCATCCAGACTTTCTTAGTTTGGTTTTCGATTTGAGGAGCCAGATGGCAGACCATGCCTATCGTGGCATGCTCATGGGCCAACGGGTGGACATGCTCTTCGATGCCTATTCCAACATGCCATCGGGACAAAGATTCCCAACCTTCCTTCAACACTTTTTCACTCCATCCAAGGCACATGCTTTGGACATGGACACCAGCCCAGATGCCACCGGGTAATAGCTATGGCTCTGTTCAAATCTTACAGTCTTTTTTTCATAATTTTTTATGCGATTCTAGTTACTTCTTGTAAGATTCTAAGTACATTTAAAACCATGAAACACCATCAATCTTGGTTTCCTTTGGGTAGGATTGATGGGAAACTAGTCTGCCTTGAACAAGGGTTAACTCTATTTTGGTTTCCGATTATTCAACGGAATGGTGGGCAATCTAGAAACATTGGTACTTTTTGCTACTTAATATAGAAGGAACTTCCCTGTTTTTTACACACTTAGTGGTGTTGTTGAGTAATTTAATTTATCTTTATGTTTGTATGGATCTTAGAAATCTCCAAATCATAGAAATATTAGCCTAAATAACAAGAAACAGATGCAATCAAGCTAAATTTTCATGTTTCTAGAATTCTATAAAAAAGTAGTTTCTCTCTATGGTTCTTATAGTGTTTTCATGAAATAATCTCTTTAACAAATGAATTAATGTCTAGTACAATTTCTCATTTTCTATTGAGATTACATTGAACATGATTATCATTGTTAATAATGATTATGATATGATTAAGATATGAATATTAGAAGTAGATCTCATGCTTCGAAAACAAATTTCTCTCTTATATAGTTGTCCATAAAACTATTTATTTTGATATTTGTCTCGAAATATTTATCTCCACCTTTTTAAGACTTTGAAATACCTTAAAAAAAATGTGACTAATAATTTATAAATTTTTATTTTTATTTTTTAATGTACATATAACCCATGAACAAGATACATTTAAAATTATAGATTTTGATTATTATTAGTTCCTATTGAAATCACTACTTATCTTTTTGTTTTTTCATGAAATTTTATCATTGAAAAAGAAAGGAAGAGATTTGTTTCGACATATATATTTGAGCCTTGTATGACTATTAAATTCAATACAAAGTCATGCAACGTTTACCCAAATTAAAAGACATTGAAATTTAGATGTTGACACAAATAATTCTTTACTATATTTTGGAGCTAATCTAAAAAATAACCTCATCAAGCTCTAAGTGACCATTTGGGTTTCAAGGACAATTTACATGAAGTCATTAATAATCAAATCAAATATGCCTTCTTAAATATGGTATTTTACATAAGCTAGGAACCTAGAGGCAATGTTAACCATCAATGTAAATAGTTCATCTTTGAGCATTTTTCTCATCAAACAACTGTTTTGTCAAAAAACACTTTCTACAATGTACTATGAGAGATATGCATAATTCCTTCCATTCTCAAATTGGATCTGATTCGTGGTATTTAAAAAAAGTAATAAGTTTTTTTTTCAATTTCATCCTTATAAAGTTGATATAAAATTAGCCTTGAGGGTTAGCTCACTTTGTCATGAGCCAAATGTGAGAACCTCCCTTGGTAAAATGGGGAGGTCACATGTTTGACTCTCTTAATCACCTATTAATACTTTTTAAATATGACTTATCAATTTTATGTTGAGTAGTGAAACATACTCTTATCTATAAAAATATTTCATATTTCATATCTATAGTAAGTTGAACAAAGTCTTATATGGTTGGATTTTATTTTGGAACTCTTTTGTGTCAAGTGTTTAAATCTCAATGATGCCACTCTTAAGAAAATATTGTTTCCTAATCCTTATACATTGTTTTTTTTTTGTAAGTTAGTTGTTATATTGGATCCTGAAAAAGTTACAGAAGTATTAAAATCCATATCTTACGTGGGAGCAGTGCCCTTCTGGGAAATCACCACTGCCCCGAGTACCAAAAAAATATGTTTCATATACCTACTTGGCATCGGTGCCCTTTCGGGAAACCACCGTTGTCAATTGTTCAAAAAAATAAGGTATGCCATGTCAATGCCACACAGGGCATATACTATTGTCTAAAAATATATAAAATAACAGAAAAATTTGGCTAGCCTTTTTTGGCTTCATGTGAACCGAGTTCATCGTAAACATGGAAACAAAGAGAAATAGAAACCTGGCCCAAGTCTAGGCCCAGTGTAGACACGTCACGCCTATGACTTTCCCTTGTCATGGTCCATCATTACATGTCAAAGGTCTTGGAGGAAGGGAATTAGCTTGTCGACCTGGCTCCAACGATCGATGTCTCGATTCTGCACATCGAGCATGATTGTCTTGAGCTCCCTCAAGTCCTGTTTGATGTTGCTCAGGTCCCTTTGTGGTTTGCACATGATGTCCATGTCCAGTTCTCTGTCTCAATAGCCATCGCCCAGAGAGGTTGGAGAGGTTGAGGAAGTAGAGGGGGAGAGGTCGGGGTGAGGTGGGTGGCGAGGGGAATAAGGAGGAGATGGAGGGTGACGAGGGGGGGGGAGGGAGGGGGAGGCATATATCCCAATGAGTGGCCATAGAAATCAAACCACTTGACCCTACATCTGTAGGGGTTCGAGTGGGGAGAGAGACCAGTGACAGGGTCAATGAGGGGTTGAGAAGGGAGGGGCATTTCAATTGGGGCTAGGATGGTGGGGAGTTCTGCTACATGAGGAGGAGGTTGAGGTGTCGCATCCTTAGGGCCCAAGTCGGGAAATAAATTCACATCAAGGGGATGTTCTTGAAAGGTCACATCAGTTGGTTGAGTGGCTAGGGGAAGCTCAGCCTTAGAGGGATGGTTGAGGGTGGGTGGTTTTCTTCTTCTGGCCTCATACCAGGAAGTGCCCCATTTTGGTTTGCCTCTAGGATGAGGCATGTCAAGAGCCAGAGTTGAGCTTGGGGGGGAACTTAGACCCGAGATAGGAGTCCAAATAAAGCTGCACTAGGGAGTAGAGAGTGAGTTTTTGAGCAGGGAGAGGAAACGTAGAGCACTTGGGAGCGAATTGTTCACCGGAGTGTGAGCAAGGAGGTGATGTACAGAGAACTTGCGAGTTGAGAGTGAGTGCCAGAGAGGATTTTTCACTAGAGACTGAGCATGGAGAATGTTAAATGATCCTAGAGAAACCTCGCGCAGCGCCATATAGTTGCCTGCATTCCAGAGCATCAGACTTGTGCGAATGCAGGTGTGCATCGAATGAGTGGAGGGTGGCGACGGTGTGCTGACGGTCATGAGTTGATGGGGAGGTTGTGATTTGACTGGGTGGGCACCAGGTGGTTGGTCGCCCATCCAGATGGCCTCCCTATGTCCTGGATGTCTGTTGGGTTGAGAAGCACCCCATCCAAGGGAATCCTTATACATTGTTCAAAAGGGTATGCCCTTCTTAAATTAAATATATATTATGTACGCGTATGGAAATATCGAGATGAATGCATATTATACAGGTTCTTAGATATATTTTCAAGAGATTTTTAACTATTAATTTCTAGTTTTAATACTATTAATTTCTAGTTTTATTACCATTAATAAAGTGTCTAGTTCTTATAATATAAGGAGACAATTTTATTACTATTAATAAAGTGTCAAATGCTTATAATATAAGTAGAAATACATATGGAAATATCGAGATGACTGCATCTTATATAGGTTCTTAGATAATTTTTTCAAGAGATTTTAACTATTAATACTATTAATTCCTAGTTTTATTACTATTAATTTCCAGTTTTAGATACTTCATTCTTTTGCATTTGCGCTGGTTTGGTCCTCACTGATCATTGGATTTTTGGATATCTCCACTTGACTAAACACACTATAAATACATTGAACTCAAATCATGTAGCATTTAAATTTAAATATCAAATATTAAATTCTATTATGTTCTAAGTATTATTTTATCTTTAGTATGATATGGATATATATTTTATTCCTTATGAATTTTAACTTTTATTTTTATTTTAAACAACAATTGACCCCACTCCGCCCAACGATTTGACTGGTAAAGTCTATGAAGGTATACATACCCTACCCCCCTCTAGATTTGAACCTGTGACCTCTTAAGAGGAAACACATATTCTTAACCATTAGGCCCACTCAAGCTATATTAATAATATATTTTTAAGGTCACAGGTAAGCCACACCAAATCGGTGTATGAGACCCCCATTTTTGTGGGACAAGGGACCCCCTCTACCCAACGATTTGACTGGTAAAGTCTACAGAGGTATACATACCCTATTCCCCTCTGGATTTGAACTTGTGACCTCTTAAGAGGAAACACATGTTCTTAACCATTACAATTAATTAAAAAAAATTATCATTATTTTTAGTTCTTTTAGAATTACCAATAACCTATGTAACTATCTTTTGATTACAATTTACCACTAATTAATATATATATATATATATATATATTCCATTTTTATTTTATGTATATTTTAAATTGTTTTAGAATCATCGATTTACCAATAATTTGGAATGGATTAATGAAGTGGCCAAACTCCAACCAAATGACCTGTATTCATGGGCTAGGTAGCAATGTTGTAGAATATGTGATATTTGATATCCTTGTTTCCAACCAAATAACTACTTTTGACCTTTTAAATGACCATGAGCCTGACTCTAATCATAAACCTTTAACCCTAACTCTAAAATGTTTCATGCATAGGAGCACCATTGAAGAGAATTTTGATAATCAAAGGAATTTTCACTTTGACAAAAGTAAAGTTGACATTTTCTTAAAGGATTTAAATAGTAAACTAAACCTCCTAACTTATAAGGAAAACATTGAAGACCTCTATCATAATTGTACAACTACCCTTTCCACTTCTATTAAAAAGTTCTCTTTCGAGGTGTCCCATAAAAAGAATAATAGAACAACCAACCCTTGGTATGATAAAGAATGTAAAATTTCTAGGAAAGCCATTAGGGATGCTTCTAATGAACCCTTAAAAATTGATAATATCAATACGTACAAAGCCCTAATTAAAAGGAAAAAAAGATACTATATCATTAAAAGGCAAGAGAAACTTTCACAACTATACAAGTTGGATCCTAAGACGTTCTGGAGCCAAATTCTAAAATGCAATACTAAAGAAAATAACAGGATTCCCTTAATGGACTCGAAATCCTACCTTAAAAGTATTTACAATTTCCTTAATGCCATGGACACCATTCCTATTGTCCCTACAAAGGAAGAAGTTTTTCTATAGATGACATAGAGATTTTGGGTTAAGAGGATCGCAAATGGGAAAGCTAAGGACATTGAAGGCTACCAAGATGAATTTTTTAAAATCGAAGGGCCAATCCTTATCCCTCACATACAAAAGCTCTTCAATTTAGTAGTCAAGCAAGGCTTCCCTACACCCTGGACACAAAACCTCATTGTTCCTATTTTTAAAAATGGGTATAAAAACATTCCCTCTAATTATAGGACCATTATGATTAGCCCGATTTTGGCCAAGCTTTATGGAATTATTTTGGAAAAGAAGATTAGCATTTGGCTATAAAGTCACAGTAAAAGAGATAAAGGCCAGGCTTGGTTTAGGAGATATCATTCAACTGTGGACCATATTGTTACCTTTAGTATCATTATAGAGGAGTTCCACAATACTAAAACCAATCTTTTTTGTTGTTTTGTTGACTTTAGAAAAGCTTTTGACATGGTTCCTAGGAAAAACCTTTGGAATAGGTTGGAAGAGATAAAAGTGCCTCTCGATTTGAGGGCTACTACAATAAGGATGTATGAGAACGTGATTTCTAAGTTTAAAAAATTGAGGGCTGGTCAAAAGAGATTAACTGCAATATCGGAGTCAAACAAGGTTGTCCCTTGTCCCCTACCCTTTTTGGCATATACATTGATAAGTTAGAAGAATTCTTGGAAAAAGTAGGTTTTTTCGGCCCTACCCTCACTGGTATAGTCATGAATATTCTTCTTTGTGCCAATGATATCGTTCTTATGGCAAGGGGTCCCCATGATCTTGAAAATCAACTAAGAATCCTTAAGGATTTTTTCTCCAATATGGGTATGACTGTTAATACTGATAAGACTAAGGTCATGATTATTAAATCCAATAAGATCCCTTATGACACCTTTGTATATGACAACAACAACTTGGAGGAATTGACTTCATACAAATATATTGGAATTGATATTCACCACAAGCTCAATTGGAATTATTGCATTGAGAAAATGATTATTGGGGGATGGAAAGCTTATTATGGGCTTGAAAACAATTGTAAAATAGTTGATCTTTGGAGTTGGGATAAGAAGAAACTCCTCTTTGAGACTCTTGTTAGACCTATTATTCTTTATGGATGTGAAGTCTAGGGATGTAGTATCTCTCGTGAATCCTAGAGAAAGATAGAGAAAATACAAAAGAATTGTGTAACCTATAGTCTCAAAATTAAAGGAAATACACCTTATCCCATCCTCTTCGTAGAAACAAGCCTCTCCCCCATTGAGAGCATGGCTATGACTAGATACCTAATGTATAATAACAAGTTAAACAACATGGAAGACAAGAGGCTACCTAAAATTATTTCAAAATCAAGTCATAACCACCATCGACTCAAGCGAGGATGGCATAAAAACACCTGGTATTGGCTAAACTATTGGGGAATCATGGAATAAACCATTTTACAGAATAAATATAGTATTAAAAAAACATCAAATCAAAATTTAAGGAAAAAATCTAGTGTGATAAAGAGTTAGAGGAAAAAAAAAATTAAGGTATTATAAAGATGCAATCAACCCTAATCTAGAATATCAAAATTATCTATCTGTTTTTCCAAGTGTAATGAAAAAAGTAAGCATTGTTGAGATAAGAACAAATTCTCACAAGCTCCATAATGAAACTAGGCATTGGTCAATTCCTAAAACACCTTGGGATGAAAGAGTGTGTCACCTTTGTGACACTAAGAAGGTTGAAGATGAAAAACACTTTCTCTTAGATTTTCCAGCCTATACCCATATTAGATCTCATTTTTAAAATATTGATCACACTACCAACCTTCCTAACCTTTTAACTCAAAAAAAGTATGGTGATCTTGGAAAGCTTCTCTTAATGCTCTTCGAGCACAGAAGCTAAATTCTAAAGAATCACAAGTAATCAGTTACCCTCTTAAGGTCTGATAGACCAATTAGGTCTTAGTGTACGTTAATCATTATTAATAAATATTGATTTTTATTATAGTTTTATGTTTTTGTTTTAATTAATATTATGATATTATGTTTCATTCAATGAGATAAGATTATTTTGGATATTATATTTACAAATATTGTTATTGTTCTGTTTTTATTTTATATATATTTGTAATACATTATTAATAAATATTGATTTTTATTGTAGTTTTATGTTTCTATTTTATTTAATCTTATGATATTATGTTTCATTCAATGAGATAAGATTATTTTGGATATTATGTTTACAAATATTTTTATTGTTCATGGAAGAGATATAATTATTTAATTTTAATTTTGATTATAAATGTAAAAAAAATAATTTTAATTCATTTTATATAGTTCTTCAATTTAGCTATTAAGTAAGACTTTGCAAAACTTTTGACTCAAATTCTCATTGTACTTATTTTTCAGATCGCGCTAAGCTATACAGAAGTACTTTTTTAAAACAAGATCCATACATTGCTAGAAATCCATGGGAAAAGAGCTAGAGGCTAGGCTAGGTTTAAAGGTTATCATTCCACTGTGGACCACCTTGTTACATTTAGGACCATTGCAGAGGATTTTCATAATGATAAAATTGTTCTCCTTTGTTGTTTCATTAATTTTAGAAAATATTTTGAGAATGTTCCGACGACTATGGAATAGGTTAGAAGATCTTAAAGTCCCCATTTCGAGTTAAGAATTGCTACAATAAGGCTATATGAGAAAGTTATTGCCAATTTTAGGAACACTGAGGGTTGGTTGGAAGAAATTAATGATAATATAGGAGTCAAGTAAGGTTTTCCCCCATCCCCTACCCTTTTCAACATCTATATTAATAATTTAGAAGATAATCATCCTCCTTGTTTATGCTAATGATATTGTTCTTATGGAGAAGATTCCCTATGATCTAGGTAAACAACTGATAATCCTGAAACACTTCTTCTCTAGCATGGGAATGACTATGAACACTAAGAAAACAAAGGTTATGATAATTAAATAAAAAAGGATCACCTACAATACTCTTTTTTATGACAACAATAGCTTGGAGGAATTTCCTTCACACAAATATCTTGGAATCTATATCCATCACTAGCTCAATTAGAACTATAGCATTGAAAAAAGGATAAATTGAGGGTCAAGGTTATTATGGGCTTGAAAACAATTGTAAATCAACAGAACATTGTCTTTGGGATAGAAAAAAATCCTCTTTCACACTTTGGCCATTCTGGTGAGCTTTTATGGATGTTAAATTTGGGGTTGTCATATATCTAGAGAATCCTAAAGAAAGATAGAACATATCCAAAATAATTTTATAATTTGATTTAAAATATCACCAAATTCAATCCACAATCACGGAGTTTTCAAAACTGTCATAGTCAATATTTGGGCTACTAATCTAGCCTCAAATTAACACGAATATGCACTCATTTTTTTACTTTTTCTACCACGTTGAATTGCGATATGTTATAGATAACTCTGTGAGGAATTAACACTACACCGTTATCCCTCTATGCACACTCATCAAAAAACCATTTTGATGAAATCTGTGGCATACAATTATGTGAGAAATTCAACAAACAATGCAGGTGTGTCGCAGGTTACTCTACACGTGGAATCATGCAACAATACTAACGTGTCACGAGTATTTAAGGGTTTTTCCACTATGCCAAATAGTGACTATTTGTTCCTGTGAGGAAAAATACTTAAAATATATTCTTCTAAAAGTAATTTTAGAACTTTCTAAAATTAATTGTGCATGGTATTCTTGCAATCATATAAAATTGTCACTCTGCTAAGATAGCTTATACATAGAGTTTAACAATTCAAACACACAACGTTAAAAAATGAAAACACACGGTGTTACAACACCACACGCTCTACTCCTTTTTTTGTCAACAAAGGAGTAAATTTACATAGGAAATCACTTTCCTTCTTGGTCTCTTGGACCCTTGCGATCCACAGTTTCACATATTCGGTCTCATGGAGTCACTCTCTCCTATGCCTATGACAAAGAATTCAATATATCTCGAGCTCTTAGAAAGCTCAGAAGAAAATGAGTCCTCAGTTATATTAACAAATTCCCAAATTAGAGATCTACTCATAATATTTAGCAACAGACTTAACACATATGATAAACAACTTGATATCTATCAAACAAACTCAATGGAAATTTCTTCTAGAGACATTTCGTAATTATTATAGATACAATAAAATAAATTAGGGATTCAACTCTCTTGGTAAATGTATTTGATCCTTGAGATCGATTCTAGAACTTTTTGTAATATTCTCTCACATCATACTCATGGGGAAGAAAGCAATTATTCATCAGGTGTTCAAGGTCTAGACCATACTTGGAAATTTCAGTTATTGTCATCCAAGTAGCATCCTTTTTTGGTTGACCTTTCCATTTGACTAAGTACTGGAAATATCCATTGGCTTTGGTTTTATTTAGTGGTTTCATATCTAATATTGTCTTGATATGCTTTTTTCGTTCCCTGGGTAGTTTCTCTTTCCATCCTACGTTATGATTTCTATCAGTTATAGGTTCATTTGTTGAAACATCATATGCCTCCTTGAAGGGATACAAATATGAAACATCAAATATTGGAGAAATTCCAACACCACTTGGAAGTCCTATTTCATAGGAATTGGAAGAAAATTTCCTTATAATTTTACATGGTCCAATCTTCTTAAGATTTAATTTGCTGTAAGTCCCTACAAGAAACCTCTATTTCCTCAAATATTCCATGACCAAGTAATCATCCTAAAAATCCATTGTTCTTATTTTGATGTATTCTCTTTTCCTATACTTGTAGTTCCTCTCTTACAATTTCTGCTTGACCCTGTCCTACAACTCCTTAAGTCATAAACTCCCTTAGGATGCATTCCATAAAAATTTTGGAATGGAATCCTCCTTGTGCTTCTATTTGGTGAGTCATTATATTCAAACTTAGCTTGAGAAAGACTGTGATCCCACTTCCAAGGGTTCTCATTCACAAGGCTTCTCAAAATATTTTCTAGATTTTTATTTACTACCTCGGTCTTTTGATTAGTATGTGGATGATAGGCTAAGGTAAAACTGAGATTAGTGCTAATGTTTTTCCATAAGGTTCTCTAAAAGTGTCCCACAAATCTAGTGTCTCTGTCATAAAATATACTTTTTGGTAAACCATGCAACCTTACAACATATTTAAAGGAAAATTTTGCAACATATATTGAATCATTAAATCTCTATATTCTTGGCAATCCCAACATAAAATACATACTCACTACATCCCATGGAATGCTTGGAATGGGTAGTGACCTATACAACCTTATATTCTAACTTCTCCCTATAGAATGATGACAAATTTTACACTTCTCCACAAACTTCTTCACTTGATTTTGCATACCTAGCCAATAATAAAAACAGTTACATGAGAAAAGGTTCTATCTTATTCAAAATTTTGTGACGGTCCTCCACGTGTTTTTCTTTGATCACATTTTTATTAGATAAGTCTCCATCTCCATTGGAAAAACCAAATCGTTTTAAAAAAGAAGGCCAATCCTCTCAACTTACTTAATTGAGAATTAAAAGAGTTTTAAGGGCCCATACACCCACAAGCATGAAATTATAGGATAGTTTTCAAATTCTTAGAGTAAGTCACCTAGCGATTTTAAATAATTTATAAGGGCCCACACATGCCCACATGCTCACAATCTAGGACTATTCTCAAGTTTTCTAGATTACAAAACACCTTAGGAAGATAAAGGGTCCAAGTAAGGATTATCATATCCACCATGACAACTTATGATTTCCTTTTGTTTGCAAGGGTTATTTTTAACAAATCTATTAAGTTATATAAACAAGGAAAGTAAAGG
>ML794013.1:226010-278318 GCA_009831015.1 Picea engelmannii
TACCCAAGGTGGCGGTTGTGGGTTGAAATTGCACCTCAATTAGATTTTGAACTGTTGTTAGGAAATATCATTAGTACTTCTAGGATATACCCCCTTCACCCCTCATTATAACTGATTGATTGTCCCTTTACTAGTTTCTCCTCAAGTGGGTTCTGGCCCCATTGTCGAGATATTTTTTGGAGGTACGGATATTTTGAGAGCAAGCATGTTACATCGGATAGGACATGTGAATTTGATTTTTATTCCCCCATGAGGAGTTACAAAATATCAAACCTCTTTTTACATTGTCTTGATGTATTCTTTTTCACCATTTGGAGTACATGAAATTTTATGAATACATTGTTTAAAGTAATATGAAAGTACATTGTCCTACCATCCCTCATCACCATTTACACACATTCACGTCTACACTAGAATCATAGGGGAACCATAGTATCCTTGTCATTCTAGATGCTTGAGAAATTGTTCCCCAATTTTGGGTGGTGTTCCAAGATTCACCAAGACATCAACAGTACCATCACATACACAACAGTTAGTGCCACAGTACTAGTCTCAAGTTTACTAGGAGACACTTTTATTAGAACCCATATCTCAAGTAGCCCATAAACAAACCCTCCACCACAAGGATGCGGAGCCCAAACTTTCCCACAAAGCACAAGCTCAAGAGGAACCACTTCCTCCCATAACATGTCAGGACCCACTCCTCTCATTCCCTTTTTGGATTCACTCAATATTCCTTATCTAAAAAAACTAATTAATGATCCCATATTACATGAACCCTCTTAGATGAATATTCCCACAAAAATACCCTCCGACATCCCTAAGTTTGAATGGAAAACCGGGGAGGACCCTACTAACCATATCATGTCCTTCAGTTTGTGGTGTTCTTCTAATAGTATAACATAAGATTCCATTTGGATATCATTGTTTTAGAGAACCCTCACTAACACAACCACCAAATGGTATGTGGATGAAATGTCTAAAGCCTACTCCACATTTGAGTCAATAGCTAAAGCATTCCTCTCATTTTTCCGACTTCCCATTCGTCACGATGTTGGGTATGAAATAATGTTAGAATGAAAATAGAATATTTCTACTCACATTTCAGACCATATCCATGAGTGGCATAGAAACAAAAACCTTTGTAAAGTGGACACCACCCCACAACAAAGGCTATATTGATTCCTTCGATCGCTCATTTCCACCCTTGCGAAATATGTTGCCACAACCTTCCCTTAAACAGAAGATGACGACATCACTAAGGAAAAATAGTTGGACCTAATATACTTCCAATACGAGTACTTGTACATTATCCCTCTAGGTGCTCCTCATCCCTTTCCATTTGGTCAAGACAAACCAGGAACATCACATGATGTTGATGGGTTGATTGGCTCCATGGCTCATACTCAACCACGAATGCAGTCAATACCCACATATGGGACCAACCCATACTTACAACCATATTGGGGAGTGTCATATTACCCTCGCCCACCCCCTCCACCACCATTCATGGCACCTTCTTTCCCCCCCATGGGTACCCAATTACTCACATCCCTTCCCCAACTAGTTCCTATCCTGCAGTCGGTCCCTCAACCAACAACATCTTATCCACCTAGTAATAACAGAGAAACCTCCACTTCTTACAACCCATATGGGCCCCCACAGGGTAAACCATAATATCCATTTTCTATTCCAACACACTTTATTATGCTCCCACATGGACTAAACCAGACAGGTGTCAATTTCATCTAACCTTCCCCTCTTCAATAGGTTCAAACTTTTGAACAGTTAAATATAGCCAATCCACCTCATCAACCCAACAATAACCAGAATAAAGGAAAGAATAAGAATCAGGGAGAAGGAGGGAACCCCCCCAACAAAACACCCGAGCTTGAGGCAACCATGCCAACCAAACCCAAACCCCCAACGGGGAAATCATAATGTTCAACCATGAAAAGGGAGAAATAACAACCTTTGAACTAATTACCCTTGTGCACTATGCAGATAACATGTCCATGGCACTCACCATTTCGCCCAAATAGTTGATTTCAAACATATGAAGAATACCATGAATCCCCAATGGGCCCCCAACCCTCAACATCCACCTCAAGGACCCCCCACTTATATACCACCACCTCCATCAACAGTGTTACATAATTGTATCCCACATCAAGGCGTCATTAATACACAACCAAAAGGGGTTCAACTCTCACAACTACAAGGGAAATTCCCTCCACCTGAGAAACCTCACCAAGGGAACACCACTTACCACAATATGCTCCTCACTTCGAAAGAGGAAATCCTCTTACAGACACATAATCACCAATATTGTACGTCCCCTGATCCATTACCCACTCCTAGGAATACTCCCCAGCCACCAACTGGGAAACCATTGATGATCCCTCATTTTAACACTAAAGCCATCCCTCGCATGCCTCATGAACCTTTGCGCAAAAATGTACACAACCCTCATTCTATGGACACCCATAGCTACATTCTTATTGATTACCTCGCTCAATCACCCAATGTCATGTCATTTATGGAAGTAATTCAAACATGCCCTTCCCAACAAAAGTCATTACTTTTATAATTAGGGGTAGTCGATCTAGATGACACCTAGTTAATCACATTTGACTTAGACAAGCTAGATTCGTGACTACCATCATTAGTTACATTTCATATTCCGGTGAAAATCAGTAATATCACGATCCATCACTGCATCATCGACAAAGGAGTGTACACATGCATCATGTCCAAATCAATTTGGCAACAAATTGGTTCACCTGAGTTGATCCCCTCTACCATCACGCTTGTATCTTATGATGGTCGACCATTCCTACCTGAAGGCCTATATCAAAACAACTTGGTCAATTTAGGGGGGAAAATGATTCTCATCGACATCAAATTTGTTAAATCCAAATTATATTATAATATCCTCTTTGGACTAAACCACATGTATGTTATGCAGTTGACAAATTCATCGGTCTTTCATACCTTGCTCTTTCCCCACAATGTGAAAATTGTCATTATCGATCAGTTATTCCGCCATGAACCCAACCAATCAGGACAAATTGATTGATGAAATTACTAAGGCAACTTAGAGGGGGGGGTGAATCAATTGTTACTGTGCTTAAACAATATTAAGTCTATTAAGCCATTTTTAATCTTTCATCAAGTGACCATCAATATTGGACATAATATGAACAACATAAATAATGAGCATCAATCACACATAAGATATACACAGAGACGTATTTTCATGAGGAAACCCATAAAGGGAGAAAATCTCTTCTTCTTTGAAATGATAGGAAGTCTTTTAAGTTCTGTACATCATCTATGTTTGAGCACCAACTCAAAGTGAGGCTACTACCTCTGTTTTACAGGCTCCAAATTGTTTATAGGACCAACTCTCTGGTTTCTATAGCACTGACTAGAAGGAAGCACCAACTTCTTGAGTGTTCCAGCACTGACTAGATGGAAGCACCTACTTCCACTTATACAAGCACCAAATTGTTTGAGAGCACCAACTCTCTGGTTTCTCTAGCACTCGCTAGAAGGAAGCACCAACTCCCTGAGTGTTCTAGCACTGAATGGATGGAAGCACCTACTTCCACTTATACAATCACCAACTTGCATATAGAAAACTCTGTGTTTTCCCAAGCACCACCCTGCCACCCTGTTTTCTAGCCACAACTAGATGGAAGCTACAACTCCTAATATTCAAGCACCAACTTGAATATCAAAGGACCACAGTCCTCCCTAGCACCACCCTACCTCCCTGATTATAAATAAATTATTGAATAACTAACAACACATATAAATCGATTCTTACCACTTCTTCTTTGTTCTTTAAATATGGTCTGCTTCTAACTGTTCTGCAATTCTTCTCTTCCACTGATTGTTCTGCAATTCTGCTATGCTTCAAGCTGTTATGCAATTCTTCTCTTGCTTCTATCTATTCCTCATCTGTTACTCATCTCTGATTTTTAACTCACACTGTGCATACTATCGGTCTCACACTGAGCATACTGTAATTTTCCCTTTCTTACAATTCAACTCATTTTTCATTCAGAATGACCAACCCCGCACAGTCACTGTGTGTTTCTTTATACACTACCACCCCTTCAATTACCCCTCAAATCCCTAGAACAACGCTTCAGCAACTGAAACACCAACCATCCAAGAAACATGATTCGGTTCTGCTAACTGAATCGTAACTGAAAAATTAATCATGAAGAGCAACAATAGCCCTTTGATCATATTTCCAAGTATCCAACACCATTGGATTACAAGCACAAGGTCTCGCATTTATTTTTCCATTTTGCATTTTGGCATTTCGGTATTTCAGCATTCCTATGGTGAAGAGTCTTGACTCTTCATGTTACGATCATCGAAAAGGAGCTTAGCTTGGTGTTGGTTCCTCCCTCTCACATGACCACTGACGGTGACCACAGCCTACATGAAAAGGTGTTTTTCCCTTCGAGTCATCGTGACTCCAACATTATAAAATTCATGATCACAAAATCTCTGAAGTGATCGGACGGTTCACATAACCCACTGAGATGGATGGTTGACGAGATTTCAAAGTTTTTCCTTTCGGGTTTTCAAGACTCACAATACTCCCTTTCGGCATTTTGGAGTTTGAGAGTTTGTGATGGTGGAGTTTTTGCTTGCTATGTAAAAACCCTGAAATAGAAAGTTCTTATGTGACGTACACCTGCTGACGTCACATGTGGATTGACATGTTCTGAATAGCTGCCACATGTCACTTTGATTCATGACTTACATGTGCCTGAAATGTGGAATCATTTTGACACTTGCATTGCCTGATTGTGCCATGTGTCCTTAGCTGACGTGGTTTGCTGATGTGGTTTGTTGATGTGCTTGTTTCGAGATTTTGGGGTTCGCTACTTCAAAGGTTAAAGTTCCTTTGATCTTTGATTTCCCAGTCTACTAAACTCCGAAATGGAGTCTTTGTTGATGCTCTGATATTTTTCATTTCACGATTTCATCATTCTTGTCATGAGTGTCCTTGACACCTCCAACTCCTGGTATCCGAAACTCTGAAATGGAGATTAAGTCATGGTTTCGCATATTGTGATTTTCTGCCGTGAGTTGCTTCCTTGACTCCTCCAACTCCCAGTATCTAAAACTATGAAATGGAGTTTACGCTTATGATCTATCCATGTGAGCATCGTTGCACTGCTGGTCTTGCCACTTTCTCTTGTTCGTCATTGTTGGGCTGAGCTTACCATCAATGACAAACAAATACTCTGCCTTCTGTCTGCCCGTAATAAATATTCCAACAATCTCCCCCTTTGGCATTGATGGAAACCTTGAAGACACTACTCATAGCATCCTTACCATTACACTTTATCCCCCTTTGACATCAATGTCAAAGAAGTAACACACTCCCCCTGAGATGTTGCAGTAAATACTCCCCTTGTCAACTATGAGCAACATATAAATACAACAGATATTCAAATAAGTACTCCCCCTGATCAGGTGAACAGATTAGACGAAAGAAGTTATAACCCCCAACTTTTGACGAAGATATCCAAAAGGGGTCGCTACTAATGGTTTAGTAAATATATCAACTATATGTTCTATGGAATGAATATAATTCACTTGAACAATTCTGTTTGTAACTTTTTCTCTGAGAAAATGTTATTTTATTGGTATGTGCTTAGATTTTGAATGAAGTACAATATTCTTAGAGAGACTAATGGCACTGGTGTTATCACAATGAAGTGGAATGGGATCAGTGTAATTTACCTTCAAATATGAAAGAGTTTGTATCATCCATAAAATCTGAGTGCATCAAGTAGCAACAACAATGTACTCGTCTTCTGTAGTTGATAAGGAACAGATCCCTACTTCTTACTAATCCATGTTACCAATGAGTCACCCAGGAAGAAAGAACCTCCACTGTTGCTCTTTCTCTCATCCACACAATTTGCCCAATCTGCATCTAAATAAGCATTTAACTGAAAATTCTAATTTATGGGATACCACAGACCATACATTGTTCCCTTCAAGTATTTGAATATCCTTGTGACATCTACCAAGTGACTTTGTTTAATAGCTGACTGATAATGATCTACCATTCCAACAACTTGCATTATATCAGGACATGATGTTGTGATGTACAAAAGACTGCCTATCATTGATTGGTATGTCCTTTGATCAACATCAGGTGACATATCATCTTTACTAAGCTTGCAACCAACCACCATAGGTGTACTAACAGGAGAAGAATCCTCCATCTGAAATTTCTTCAACATCTCTTTCAAATATTTTTCTTGAGAGATAAATATTCCTGTAGAACTCTGATTTACTTGTAAACCAAGAAAATATGATAGTTCTCCTATCATGGATATCTCAAACTCTATTTGCATAGAGTTAGCAAACCACTGGATAGATGATTCATTAGTACAACCAAAAATAATATCATCTACATAAACCAAAACAACTAGTAAATTATCATCTTCAGACTTAATATAGAGATTGTTGTCAACAATACCTTTCTTGAACCCTTTGTCTTGTAAAAAATTCTCCAGTCTATAATACCAAGCTTGTGGTGATTGTTTCAGTCCATATAAGGCCTTCTTCATCTTGCAAACATAATTAGGATTATCTGTCAATGAGAATCCTTCAGGTTGCTCCATATATACTTCATCCTCTAGATCTTCATTAAGAAAAGATGACTTAACATCCATCTGATACACTTTAAAGTTCTTATGACATGAATATACAAGGAACATTCTGATGGCCTCCAATCTTTCCACTGGTGCAAAAGTTTCATCAAATTCCTGACCTTCAACTTGTGCATACCCTTTACAGACCAATCTGGCTTTATTTCTAATAGCTTGTCCTTTTTAATTCATTTTATTCTTGAACACCCATTTGGAACCTATTACATTCTTATCTTTAGGTCTAGGGACAAGCTCCCAAGTATTGTTTTTCTCAATCCGATCAAGCTCTTCATTCATAGCTCTAATCCAATCATTATGCTGGTTGGCTTCATCAATTTTTTTTTGTTCAGTCATAGATTAAAAAGAAACATGAGATTGTTCTTAGTCTTTAATCAATTTCCTTCTTGTTTGAACTCCTTTATTTATATCTCCAATTATCTGATTTTCAAGATGATTCTTTCTAACAATTCTGAGAGGTGATTTTGCTTCTTTTTGTTGATTTGTGTTAGTTGGAGTATTTGTATCTTCATCTGATTTAGATTCTTCTCTTTTTGATCCTTGGACCTGTTCATATTCGTATTCAACTATATCTTCTATGCTTGGATCAACACTGCTTACATTTATGATCGAGATTTCTTCATCAACTTTTATGTCTATACAATCAACCAGTTTATGTAGTCTCTTATTGTAACATCTCTATCCTTTACTATTTGTAGCATAACCCAAGAAGATACCTTCATCAGCCCTATCATCATATTTGCCAATATTTTCATCATTATTCTTAATGTAACATTTACTCCCAAAGACTTTAAAATGCTTGATTGAAGCAGGTCTTCCAAACCATAGTTCATAAGGAGTCTTGTCACGGTGTGGTCTGAGATGTTCTTTGTTAAGGATATGAACAGTTGTATGAATTTCTTCCACCCAATATGTCTGAGGTATATTTCTTTCATTCATCATTGATCTTGCCATTTGTTGTATTGATCTATTCTGCCTCTCAACAACTCCATTTTGTTGTAGATTCATTGGAATTGTGTACTCTCTTTTGATTCCATGTTTATCACTGAACTCTTTGAAGTTCCATGAGATAAACTCTCCTCCTCTATTAGACCTTACTACCTTCAATATTTTTCCTGTTTGATTCTCAGATAGAGCCTTAAACACTTTGAATTTTTCAAATGCTTCAGATTTTTCCTTCAAAAAGGAAACCCATGTTAGTCTAGAATAATCATCAATAATCAACACAAAATAATTTTCTTTTCCTGTACCTTCTTTCCTTGATGGTTCACATAAATACATATGTACTAACTGGAGAGGTTTTTCTATTGAAGGAAAGTTTTTAGATTTGAAAGGAGTGCGAGTAAGTTTTCCTATCTAGCAAGGTTTACAAACATAATCATATGGCTTTGATATCTTCGGAAGATCCTTTACTGCCCCACTATTTTTGAGCTTGATTATATGATAAAAATTTAAGTGTCCAAGTCTCCTATGCCATAGCCAAATTTCATCATACTTGCTTAAGTAACAATCTTCCTTTTATTCTTTTAACACATAGACATTGTTTTATGTTCTTATCCCTTTTGCAACTAGTTGTCCTGAATTCACAGATTTTATTCTATAATCTTTAGAGGTAAAAACGACTTCACATCCTCAGTCAAAGACTTGACTGACACTAAGCAGATTATGTTTCAGACCTTCTACAAACAACACATCTTGATCTTTCCCTTTGCCATTACTCAAACTTACCATTCCTTTACCTTTTATTTTTCCTGGTGCATGATTTCCAAAAGTTACATTCCCTGATTTGCTTTCACTTAGAGTTAGAAACTTACTTTTGTCTCCAGTCATATGTTTGGAACATCCACTATAAATATACCAGGGATTTGTTTCTCTTTGGGTTAATAACACTAGTCTACACTTGTCTTCTTCTTTCTTCTTCCAAATCTTGAAATTTTTAGCAGTAAGATTTGAGTCTGACTTAAAATTACTTAAGTGACAATATGCAGCTTTATGTCCATAGTTATGACAGATGTAACATCCTGGTTCACTAAATAGAAAATCATAGTGATTGTTATGCTCGTAACTATTGTTATGCTTAACCTGTGTCCTTTTCCCAGCCATCATATGATTTATAGTCTGAGGTTGTTTGTTGCTTGGTTGTCTCGATCTTTTTTGTGGAAGATGGTTATTCATTGAATATCTTGATTGTTCATATCTAAATCTTAAAGAACAATTTATAGCTTTGTGACCAAAATTAGAGCATAAAAAACAATAACCATATAAAAAACATTTGTACCTTGAAAAATTCGGTCTTCTTTGAGGAGGTCAATTTCTTTCATGCCGATAATCTCTTTGATCTACAGATTCGGTTTTGGTACTTTTCCTTTAATTCCTTCTTGGTGGCTGATTCTCTTTCTTTGTTTCTGCAGAGTGATTGTTGTCAATGTTTGAGGATTTGACAAACTTGATATGTTCGGTATTACTTGGATGATCACT
This sequence comes from Picea engelmannii, assembly GCA_009831015.1. Lineage (NCBI taxonomy): Eukaryota > Viridiplantae > Streptophyta > Pinopsida > Pinales > Pinaceae > Picea > Picea engelmannii. The sequence goes on from ML794013.1 coordinate 235,202, forward strand.
ACTTGATCCTTCTTCATACCCCAAGACATCTTTCAACTTTGGGTTTCTTTTTTGATTTAGAATGGAGGTTAATCCTTCTGAGGCTTTAATACTTGGCAGATTTTGGTGATACAATCCCTTAAACATCTCCATTTCTTTTTTGTTTTTTACTATATCTCCTTCTAAGGCTTCACACCTCACTTTCTTCTCTGACAAATGTTGTTTCAGTATGTCTTCTATTTTCTTTGCCTCTTCTAACTCCACTTTTAGTAGAGAAAAATTTTCATCATGTTTTTCACTATTCATTTCAAACTGCTTCAACAACTGTTTTTGTTTTCTCTTCTTACATATGAGTCTGTCAATTTCTTCCAAAGCACTGATTAATTCACCTTCCATATCCACCACAACTTCTTCATCATCCATTTCACCTCCTATGTGTTCATCATCAATATCTCCCATAGCCATAAGCATAAAACCATTCACTTTGTCTTCACATGATGAATCACTATCTATGTCTTCTAAGGAATTGTCATTATTTGCACACAAACTTTTCTTTTTACTATATTTCTTGAATGTGTAATTCTTTTCATCATCAGAGTTCTGGTCCTTTTTCTGATGGGGACACTTAGATTCAAAATGACCTATCTTACCATAGTTAAAACATTTGAAGGGAAGCTTGCCTTGATATTTTCTTGATCCTTTCTTTAACCTTCTCACAAATTTTGCCTCAATATCATCTAAATGAATCAATATTCTTATCTTATTTAAAAGATGCTTCTCTATTAATGGATTTATCTTTGTTGATTCTCATTTCATATGCAGTTAATGTTCCTATGAGTTGATCAATGGACAAATTTTAAAGATCATTTAGTTCTTCTATTGCAGAGACTTTTAGATTAAATTTATCAAGCAAAGATCTTAAAATCTTCTGAACTAAAATTGATTCTTCAATCTTCTCACCAAGACCCTTCATGGCATTCACAAGTTCTTCAAATCTTAAAAAATACTTACTAACTGTTTCATCTTTATTCATCTTTAGTTGTTCAAACTTCAACCTAAATGTTTGAAGTTTGGCAACTTTTACTTTCTCATTTCCTTCATAGTTGTTAATAAGTTTATCCCACATTTCTTTGGCAGTTTGAAGATGCATCACCTTTACAAACTTGGATTCTACAAGTCCATTCAAGATAGCATTCATTCCCTTAGCATTAAAGCTAAATTCTAACTTATCATCCTTGGAAGCTAGCACAACAGGATTTACATATCCAATCTCTACTACATCCCAAACATCAACACCTAAGGCCATTAGGTATGTTCTCATTCTAACCTTCCAAAAGGAAAAAAATGTTCCATCAAACAGAGGAGGCTTAGTGGTTTAAGTCCCTTCATGAGTTGTCATGTTTAAGCTTACATATCTACCTTTAGATAAAAGGAACTGGCTCTGATACCAATTGATGAAATTACTAAGGCAACTGAGAGGGGGGGGGGTGAATTAGTTGTTACTGTGCTTAAACAATATTAAGTCTATTAATCCATTTTTAATCTTTCATCAAGTGACCATCAATATTATACATAATATGAGCAACATAAATAATGAGAATCAATCACACATAAGATATACACAGAGACAGATTTTCACAAGGAAACCCATAAAGGGAGAAAACCTCTTCTTCTTTGAAATGATAGGTAGTCTTTTAAGTTCTGTACATCATCTATGTTTGAGCACCAACTCAAAGTGAGGCTACTACCTATATTTTACAAGATCCAACTTGTTGAGAGCACCAACTCTCTATTTTCTCTAGCACCTACTTCCACTTATACAAGCACCAACTTGTTTAAGAGCATCAACTCTCTAGTTTCTCTAGCACCCACTAGAAGGAATCACCAAATCCTTGAGTGTTCCAGCACCAACTGGATGGAAGCACCTACTTCCACTTATACAAGCACCAACTTGCATATAGAAAACTCTGTGTTTTCCCAAGCACCACCCTGCCACCCTATTTTCTAGACACAACTAGATGGAAGCTACAACTCCCAATATTCAAGCACCAACTCGAATATCATAGGACCACAGTCCTCCCTATCAGCACCCTACCTCCTTGATTATAAATAAATGATTGAATAAACAACAACACAGATAAATCGATTCTTACCACTTCTTCTCTGTTTTGTAAATCTGGTCTACTTCTAATTGTTTTGAAATTCTTCTCTTCCTTTGTCTGTTCTGCAGTTCTGCTTTGCCTCAAGATATTCTGCAATTCTGCTCTTGCTTCTTTCTATTCCTCATTTGTTACTCATCTCTGAGTTTTATCTCACACTGCGCATATTGTTGATCTCACACTGCGCATACTATAATTGTCTCTTTCTTACAGTTCAACTCATTTTTCATTCAGAACGACCAACCCCGCACAGTCACTGCATGTTTCTTTTATACACTACCACCCCTTCAGTTACCCCTCAAATCCCTAGAACAATGCTTCGGAAACTGAAAAGTCAACCATCCAAGAACCATGATTCGTTTCTGCTAACTGAATCATAACTGAACAATTAATCATGAAGAGCAACAATGACCCTTCGATCAGATTTCCAAGAATCCAACACCTTTGGATTACAAGAACAGGGTCTCACGTTGATTTCTCCATTTCGCATTTCAACATTTCGGCATTTCAACATTCCTGTGGTGAAGAGTCTCGACTCTTCATGTTATGATCACCGAAAAGGATCTTAGCTTGGTGCTAGCTCCTCCCTCTCACATGACCACTGACGGTGACCACAGACTACACCAAAAGGTGTTTTCCCCTTCGAGTCATTGTGACTCCAACATTATAAAATTCATTATCACAAAATTTCCGAAGTGATCGGACAGTTCACATAACCCACTAACATGGACGATTGACAGGATTTCAAAGTTTTTCCTTTAGGTTTTTGAGACTCACAATAGTCCCTTTCGACATTTTGGAGTTCGAGACTTTGTGATGGTGTAGTTTCTTCTTGCTATGTAAAAACCCAGAAATAGAAAGTTGTGATGTGACATACACCTGCTGACGTCACACGTGGATTGACATGTGCCGAATAGATGCCACGTGTCACTCTGATTCATGACTTACATGTGCTTGAAATGTTGAATCATATTGACACTTGTCATTTCCTGATTGTGCCACGTCTCCTTAGCTGACATGGTTTGCTGACGTGGTTTGTTGATGTGTCTCTTTTGGGATTTTGGGGTTCTCTACTTCAAAGGTTAAAGTTCCTTTGATATTTGATTTCCAAGTCTGCTAACTCTAAATTGGAGTCTTTTTTGATGCTCTGATCTTTCACATTTCATGATTTCATCATTCTTGTCGTGAGTGTCCTTGACACCTCCAACTCCTAGTATCTGAAACTCCAAAATGGAGATTAAGTCGTGGTTTCACATTTCATGATTTTCTGTCATGAGTTGCTTCCTTGACTCCTCCAAATATCGGTATCCAAAACTACGAAATGGAGTTTACACTTATGATCTTTCCATGTGATCATCGTTGTGCTGCTGTTCTTTCCACTTTCTCTTGTTCGTCATCGTTGAGCTGAGCTTGCCATCAATGAAAAACAAATACTCTGCCTTCTGTCTGCCTGTAATAAATATGCCAACATTGATAACATCCTCCCACTGATCCACTCTAACACTAACTTAGTCCCCATGATACATGTTGGACCCTTATTTCAGGATCCATCTTTGATGGGTACATACCAAGGTTACCCCCCCCATTACAACCTCATTGTGCACCATCACAGTCGATGGGATCGAGATACCTACCCTCCCAACCTGTGAGAGCTCATCCAAATCCACTTCCCCCATCCAGATACTCCATGATGAACTCCCAATATAGAATTCTCAATAAGGAACATCAGAGAACTCACCACCCACAGGTCAAATCCTCATTTGGTAGACGGTTCCTCAGGCCATCACCCAAATTCCCTTTTTTTACCCTCCCCTTGGGGTAACAACATAACAAGTTGCAACTACCCTCACTTTACCTAGCATTGTCATTTCTATCCTTTTAGAGTACCTCGAACCACCTGCTATGGTACCGGGTTTATCCCTTCCACCCCGACCTATGACCTCATTGTTGCAATTAGGGGCTCACCCAATCACTTACCCAGCTAGTGCCATAGTTGGCAGTAACATCCCCACTGCAAGACAAACCACCTCTAGAATAGGGGGCACTACCACCAACCAATGAGGAACACATAAAAAGAAGGAACCTTCCCTCCCTTCCCCACCCCACATACCACCCCCATGCACCTTTTGCAAAACCATTGGACAACCTACCAATCTCTTCCCTGCTTTACCCAAGTTCTGAAATCTCATTCCAACATCCATAAATACACCACTACTACCCACCACAATAGCACCACCAACCTCACCAGAACCTTCTGCCTCGAAACCTCCCAGTTTTAGAACCAGGCATGTTTGTGCCATTTTTTTTCAATATAGTTATTGTACACATCACTTCCCAACCCTCCCTTAATTTTGAGACACCTTAGTAGCAGTACACCAAACCACACTACCTAATTCATCCAAAACCATCTCATTTGTACAACCCATTACTAATATTTTATATATCTCTATGTCAATGAAGAAGCGCATATGATTCCCTTGCATGATATTCTATCAGATGGACCATTACACATATTGATGTCCACTCATCATCAAGGGATGCACACACTGGAGGTCCTTCCTCTCACCCACTACAAAAAATGTATCATCCACGGTGCACATGACAATAAACTATAATCATCCAAACAATTAGGATAGGACCACTTCCCTTCCATTAACCCCTCTGACCATCAAATCACAACGAGAGGACTTCCCCCGAAACCCTCCCAACTCCCTTGTCACACTATTTTATGAGATTCCCACCCCTCCTTACAATAATACATCCAGTTCATATATGGATATTTAGATCATGATGTCTACTGAACACTCCTCATCACTTCCCATAGGTCTATCTACCATAGGAACCAATAACGACATCCAACCTTTACCAACTATACCCAAAAATATCGACACCCCACCCACAACAGTTACAGGCTCATTTTCCTCAATCACCTTCCAGTCTGATGAAGAAATTTTAGAAGTATTGTGTGCACCCAAGTACCCCTGAGATGATTTTCATCCTTGATACCTTTTTCTCACACATAATTCCTTCCACCCGCCCATAGACGCCCCTTTCTGTACCATCAAAGAAAAATATTTCATCTCTTCTGGCCATATAGACTGGTTCAAAAATCCAACTCCTGCCCAAAAAAGTGTTTGAAGAAGGTAACATGACCAATATATCACCTACCATCAAAATCAACTTTTCGTTCAAACCCAATGTTGTTGAAGAAATCACATTGGGGGCAGCATTCTCCCCAAATGAAATCATAGCATACAAATCCTTATTTCAGGAATATCGAGATGTGTTTCCCTGATCATACATTGAAATTGGCCTGGGTGTTTCCCCTATCTGCCAAAAGAAACACCCGCTTCACTGATCCAAATCCATGTTCATCAAAGATGATATTGACAAATGCTATATGAATGACTTCATATACCGCATTGCATACACATCATGGGTTTCTAACCCCGTTCTGGTCAATAAAAAACTAGGCACCATTCACTTTTACATGGAATTTCATGACCTCAACCAAGATTGTCCCAAAGAAAACTTCCCTACCTCCTTTATTGATCAAGACATCGATGTCTATGCTAGTCATGAAGTCCTCTCCCTCATGGATGAATTTTCTAGCTACAATCAGATCCACATTTCCTTCTCATGCAGTTGTTATACACATGTTTTATTTTTAGCAAATATTTTTCACGTCAGGTATTTGGTTTGAATGTGAAGGTATTCACCTATGACCCCTTCTCACATCGATAATTATGGAATATCTTGCCTCATTCAAGTATATATTTTTAACTCGCATACCATTCAACCCTCTGCTCACAATTTCATTTCCCAAACATTCCTCCAGACAATTATCTGCAGGTTTCCCCACCTGTCTCTATGGTACCATCACCTCCATTTGCCTTATGGTATTTCCATCCAATAGCTCTCCTCCCCCCATGAGTTGTCCCACATTTATCTGCCCCTTGGAATATTGACACTCATGCTATTCTAACCATTAACATTGGGAGTTATAATAGTGTTACATCCTAGATAAATAACCTCATAATTCTTCCTCCTCATCATGCAAACCACCTCCCAATGGACTCCCACCTTCGGGTTCTCAATTACATTTAATACACCTCCTCATTCTCATCAACCTTCCATACCATCCACCATCACTTTCTCACTTGAAACATCACCCTCCATTCATATACCTAGTATATAAAGTTATCAATGGGTCCTCCACCCTTCTCTACTTGCACCTCATCTCAACCAATCCATATTCCACCGGGGCACCCGTTTTTGTACCTATACTTTCAACCCCATTATTTATTCATTTGGTAATTGTAAAAAGAACATTTTACATTTCAATCAAGTACAATAGATGTTTTCCATCGCACCCAATGGTAATTTTTTTATTGTCACATTGCAACCCTTGTTACCCTTGGTTAGCGCATCTCATTAATCTTCCACACTCTATAAGTCATTTGTATCTAAGACAATATGTTGACCACTGATAGAACTTTGTGTCCCATACCACTCTGTATTTTGGCCTATGCTACATCCCTTTGCAATTTCACCCCTTCAACACATTTTTCCCATATATGTTTGTCCCCCCTAACACCAGATAGTACATTATGGTTGTTTCCATACATAAACAACCCCCAACTAAGGGCAGTCTTCGAATCATGTATATTCCATATATCCTTCATGATTATCACCCCCTTCCTAGCACCATTACAGTTTTTGTGACCATGTTGATCTCTATAGTATCTAGAAACCATTTTCTTCTGATCGTCACGTTACTTTTCATGTCAACCTCAACAAATTTCTAGAAAAGTAATAGTATCTTGGACCTCATTCCATTGATAATGAGTGGCCTTAGATGACACAGATATAGTTTTCATTGCAGTTTGATTTCATTTATCCTCATGACATTCGATGCTAGCATAATCACATGTCGTGGTGGATCTTACTTGGAGACCATTGCAGTTTTCAGTAGAATCCATATACCTCTCGGTTTGATTAGTCCATCAATGCCTCTAAGTCCCTCATCACTTGGTTCAGAGACACCTCAGTCATCGAAACATCACTGGTTTTAATTTTCACCCCCCAGGGAGTTGTATATATCTACTTCATACACACGCTCAGTTAATATTACCTTTTGATGATCTCATGATACGAACATCGGGCATGACTACCTCATTTGTACAAACATTTTTGTTGTCATCACCTCTCCCTTTGACCGATAAATATTGATTCTCCTCATGTGCAAGTTTTCTCAATTTCTACCCAGTATCACCATCAAAATAAACTATGATGTATTTTGGCTATACGTATGCTCCTAACCTCACACATAACGGGGCATATGTTATCACCAAAAAATTTCTCACTACAACTAAACACAATGGATGAAGAAATAGGTAACACAAACACATGATACTACCAATATTCCTAGAAGGATTACATTCAGTTTGGAAAGAAAATAAAACGTTATACAAAAGTGGTTCTGGAAATCCACACACATTTAGTCAAATCCACGCACACACATTCACGTGGGATAACATAGTGTACAACATGTACAGTGCGTGGAGTGCATGACTGAGAGTCTAAATACCTATGTGGAAGATGAAACGATGCATTAATTAATTTGGTTGGGCCTCAAATATGTTTGGGATGAAGGGAACCTCCCCCATACCCAAAATCTCCCTCAAATTTCTCCTTGGGATCACTAAAAGGGATAGGAAGTATCTCCAAGGGCTTCCCATTCACACTTAGATCCAATTGAGAATATATTTCCATGCTCCTATAAATAAAGGGCCATTCTACACAAAAAATAAGAAGCATTTGAGTATTGTTATGCTACTCATTTTTGTCTTTGGGAAGCCACCTTCCTCTTGGAAATCTTTGAGCATTCATAGCAAGTGTTAGAGCTCTCTCCTCTTTAGTAGCTCATCAGTCTTTCTTCACCATTTTCCTTTGTTATTCATTGATAGTAGAAATAATAATTTGTACTTGGGGACTCAAGAGTCTTCCCAAGGAGGAAGAGGGGACTCATAAGATCCCATATTTCTCCAAGGAGTATCAATTCGAAGATCCGTTTACTTGGTATATCTCTCTGGTGTTTTCCTTTTGCATCCATTTCAAGTTATTGTTTTCTTAAGTTTAGATTTATTTCATTGGTGTTTATTTCTTGTTTATATATGTTAGTTGAGACACTGACCAACTAACTCTCTACTATGATTTTTGGATGGCCTAACTAGATACTTAAGGGACCTGTTTTTGCTCACTCTCATGAAAAAAGGATCCCAACAAAGTGGTTAACCACTCGATGGGAATGAGGGTTTGAGGTATACTTTGGATTTAAATATCTACAACAATTTATCGAAACTCTATTTGTCACTATCAAAATCAATTTAAAAAAACATACAATATATGCATCATAGTTAGTCCACAATAATCACATTTGTTTTCTACGCTCAAAACTTTGTTCATCGTTATCATAGAATCATTACATGGATTTCACTACAAGCCCTTGACATCCTTCATGGTCCTCTACAATTGTCGAATAAGCGTTTTGGATAAAATAAATTACATTTTTGGATATGTTCCATAACAATAAAACATTGTTAGAATATGGACCAGACCATGTGATAGGAGTGGACTTAAAGATTCAAAGAGTGAGATAGAAGGAAACACGATGAATGACACACAAAAGGAAGAAAGTAGTTAGGATTTTGGGAAATGTTATCCACATTGTAACGAGTTAGACCTATTTTGATGTATAAATTTTTAAAGGGTCGGGGTAGATAAATGGTTCGGAAGAAAGAAAGGTTATGGTTCATTGTGCATGAGTTGAGTTTTTTGGCTAAGTATTTAGATGAGAGGACTGAGGAGTTAGGCTCACACTGAAATAAAACGGCTAGGAAAGTTTGAATCATGTTTATTGTTGCATATTTTTGTAAGAACAATGTGCAACTATAAGAAGAATATGAATGACTAATATAAGAAGTTAGTCATTGTGGACGTAGCCCAGATTGGGGCGAACCACATTAAAACTTATGTCTTTATGTGATTCTATGTGTGTGATATGTTGAATGTTTCATAGAATGGTTATGTTATTGATATTGTGTAGTGATGTAATCTTAGTAATTTGAATGTGTTAGTCATATATGATGTTATAATTTATCGTACCAAGGTACCTAGTAAATGATTAAATTTCAAGTAAAGTAATGTTTCACACATGGTATGTTGCATGATAAAGTAATTGTTAATTGTTAAAACTTATGTCTTTATGTGATTCTATGTGTGTGACATGTTGAATGTTTCATAGAATGGTTATGTTATTGATATTGTGTAGTGATGTAATCTTAGTAATTTGAATGTGTTAGTCATATATGATGTTATAATTTATCGTACCAAGGTACCTAGTAAATGATTAAATTTCAAGTAAAGTAATGTTTCACACATGGTATGTTGCATGATAAAGTAATTGTTAATAGATGAATTGATGCACACAATAAGAACATGTTGAATGTCTGACTTTCCCTCATCATTGCATAACCTTGGTTCCTAAATCTCCACTAGATTCCTCAGGTGATACTTGACTTGCTTGTAGGGGATATTGAAAGGGTCGGTATCTAAGTTTTTTTTTGGTGTATCCATGATTAACCCTAGATCTTCCCACTACATGCCAAAAAATGGTTTCCTTATCGGAACCTAGGATCTGTAATTGAGGGGAATGTTCTAGAGGTCGAATAAGGAAGAGATCAAAAGAATTTTCCAAAGAACAGAGTATAATCCCATGGCTCAACCATGAACAATGGTTGAAAATCCATGTATTTACTGATCTTAATGAAATCTTCTTTGGTGAGTTTCTGATAATTTTGACTTAATGGTTAGAAATCCTAGTGGATAATGTTGGAAGATATCGAGTTGAGGCTCCAAGAAATTGGACCCTTGAATTGATCAGACAGTTGAATACATTAAGTAATAAATTTTCTTGTGCAGTTCATTTTTGGTTGAATAGTGTACTGGGAGGTTACATTACATAGTTTGCAATAGATTGTACCAAGTCTTATAATGTCACAGAGAGGTGATTTTTAAAGGGTTTTCATGGAATATTTCTGAACACATTGTCTACATGGATAAGATTTTTTTGTGCGACAATAATTCCATGAAGATGGAATCTCATTTCTAGGCACCTTCGTGCACATAGGGGGACTGGGGGATGACTAGAGGATGATATGATAGAGATGAAAAGGATGAATAAGGATTGCATGGACTAAGGATGTTGAGAGGGGAAGATAGTGAATTATAAGGAGATATTGTATTATTTCTCTATGGGAAAAGGTTTAGGTATAGTGAGAAGGAGATTGTGGCTAAGAGAGAAGAGAAAGATAGAGTATTTGAGAAAAGATACCCCAGTGTAGTGCTTCAGATGACACCGTATAGAGTAAGGAAATAGAAATGAAAGGATCCTTAGTGCAATCCAGTGGAAGAAGGAATTCTATATTAGATCTGCGTCGAACCAATGACCCCATGTGCATCACCAAGATTTGATGCAAAAACCAAAAATTTGGAAAGAGGAATTGTAGTTAGTGGAGGAATTCAGAATAGTAGCGATAATAGTGAAAGTATCTTAGTGAAACTGAGTTAATTAGAATCACCAAAGGTAAGTACTACACAAAATACAATGGCATCAATATATCATGCATTTTGAATGCCTGAATTCTAGGGAGTAGGGATGGAAGACCCATAGAATCATCTATATGTATGTGATGACTTTAAAGGTCAATACCCACAATACAAGAAACTCTCTAATTTTTGGCTTCTCTGTAAGCCTTCACACAAGGCTATCCAAGGATCCTTCTTTGATTAGATTCATGTGTATACCAGGTTCACTTACCTAGGCCCTTTATAAAATCCACCTTATATAATTAATCTAATTTTATGTCCTTCAGGTATTCGATCACATCATTGGATCGAATACTCCTTTCCCATTTGTTCTCTCTCATAATGACTATATTAATGGTAAGAGGAATTAATTCACAGCCTTTTCTCCACTCAATAACTTCTTCCACATGACCTAATCCTCTGACTGAGAGATAAGTATATCGTGCAGCTCATCTCCGACCCTAATATCTATGCTAAGGGGGGGTGAAATAAATAATATACTAACGTGTTTCAATGCCTTTTATGGATCTATTCATTTCAGATCCCGATCCTAAATTAATCCCTGTGTTTTTCCACCATTCTAAATAGACCTGAACCTTTCATCTTCTCCTCTCTAAGTGCGATCGATGATCAATATTATTCTTGGTCCTCGGATATAATCCAATGGATCATAATTAATCAAGAAGTGGGTGGATTATTGGTTTATAATGGAATTTCCATAATTAAAATATGATGTCTTGCATTAAATATAGTTCCATATCCAGATATAACTAACATTCCTCAACTGGTGATGAGATCTTAACTAGGTTTTCAATCGGATGATGCTTGTAGCTCCTCTATAATATTAATAATCATTTACATGTAAATGGATATGATCATTGATCCTTCATAGTGATCAGTGATCACATCCACAATGTTTGTCATTCATTCTGTGAGGTTCTTCTTCCTCAAAATTTTACAAATGAAACTCATTAAGATCATTGATCCTTTATAGTGATTGATGATCACCTCGATGACAACCTTTGAAGACTCAGTTATTTTTAGACCTACAACACACAATTACTCATATACACATATTCATTTTAACACTTATAAATAGATCCTAATAATCCTATGATAAAGATATTCATTAAATGAAATAGAGACTTCCTCTTTATAATCCAAATATAGTATTTCTATTACTCAAATATACACATTGTACACATAACTTACATAAGTATTTCAAGGGCTCTTATACCTAGATCTCATCCATTATTTATTCTATCTCTCCTAGAAAAATGTACGTTTACTTGGCCATCCTCCCTTGGTCTAATTTTATCGTTTCCTGACCAACCCCGAGTGCCTCTAAGGATTACAATTTTATACAAAAGGATCCTGAAACCAATTCTGGTTTTGATCTTGTGGATCTTGTGTGTTTTTAGAAGATATTGTGGATATTGTGGATAGAATATATTCTAACAAGAATAACATTAATGATTCTCCATCCTTATGATATCTGCTCACACTAAGACCTCCCAACATACTCACAATTCTCTAGATATATGTTCCAAATCAAATCTGATTACAATTAATTAATATAATCCACTCACACATTCTAGAATTGTCTAGCAACTTAGGAAATTACATGAAATTTACAATCAAACTCCTTTAGGGAACCAATTCCCTAGGAAAATGAATAACCCATATGCCTCTACCAAATGTACAAGGTTTTGTAAGAAGGATGCTCCTGCATCAAACTCCTTAGGAAAAAAAACTTTCCATGATGTCTTGATCATGAGTTCCTTCAACTGCTCCATTCTTCTAGTTTCCTCCAAGTTCCCAAATTTTATGTTGAATATCTTCGCTTGCTTCATCGTTGTCCCACTTCCTTTTTGTTTTTTTTTGCAACAATCCTTGCCTCCATATCTTATGTGTAAATTCCCCACTAGCTTTTCTTTTCGAATATGCAATTCCCCACTAGCTTTTCTTTTGCAATCTGTAATGCCCCACTAGCTTTGCTTTTGAAATTCACCACTTTCTCTAATGATGTATATAGTCATTTCTCGTAAATTTATTCTATGATACATCTTCACCATCAACATCCTCAGTTCTTTAATCTCAATGTCTAGTCTATCCCTTGGTTGGTAAATCTCTTTGTTGAAAACTTGTTGTCGTTCCCTTGGCTAAATTTGGTTATTCTTTTTTTCCATTGCTACTACTTATTGTCTTCAATTATGCCAATGTTTATTGACATCTCCATATTCTCTTTAAAATTAGTTTGAACTGAGTCTTCAAACCTTCTATAGTATTCATGTTCTGCATCCTTAGTCATCCATTCCTCCAGAAATCTTAGCTCATCCTCAAAATTCACAAACATTGAATGTTGAACTTAAGATCTACTTTCACCTTTAGGAAATAGTCTTGAGGCTACTTCGAACTCATGTTCATTTTCCTCTTCTAGGCCTACAATTTCCAATTTAAATTGAAAACAAAAATTTACTTTTACCTCAATAAATGCAATAATCACCTCCCCTTTACTTCTAGGAACTTCTGAACATGTTTCCTATCTGGCTCTACTTTCCTTTATGATGTAGTTTCTATGAAAAATATTTCTAGTATATATACCTTTTATCCCAATTTGAATAATTTATAATCCCTTTGGCTATATTCATAATCCATGTCTTCTGTGTTATATGAAAAAATAATTTATTCTAACTGTCTGTCAGCATTATCATTAGAAAAATGTGTATGTGTTTCACCTTCTTGGTTGTCTTTCTGAGAAACTCTTGCCTCATCCGCCATCAGAATCTAATTCTAATCCTGTCTTCTTCAAATGTTTTTATACATTTCTTCTTCTTCCTTCTTAATGTTCACAGCTTCAAATGGTTCAATACTTACTAAACCTGCAAATGCACAGAAATAGTCAATATTAAAAACATAAGGCTCTTCATCCTCATTTGATTCCTCTATCAACATGTTCATATGTTGATATAAACTCTCCAAATATATCATGAGACTTCCTGCAAGTATCTCATTCTCATCATCCCCCAACCAATATGTGAGACTCTCAATAGATCTCCTCTCAACATCATCCTCTCCAATGATGTCTTCATGTTGTTGTTCACAATAGTGAACTCAACCTTCTTTCAATGGACTTAATTTAAACTCATCTCCTATCATTGTATCCTTCTACATCAAATAATTTAACAAATTCTTCAATTCCTCCAATCCTTTCCTTATCTTCTCTTCAAATAATAGAATGAATGGTCATTTCACTTTCTTCTTCATACTACATCCTTGTCTTTGGTTCTCTTTAACCTTACTTTGTAGCAGTATTTCCATGTAACTAAGTTGGAACTTTAACTCATCCATGTATCTATCAATATCTTCTTGACTCATCCTCTTACTCATGCTATATTCTTTGGAATCTTTCCTTTTTCTACTATGGATTTCCTATGAACCTCTGCAATGACTCATAGTAGTCATTGTCTCCATTACCTTTGTGAACTTCAACTTGTTCACCTGTGGACTACATTCAAGCCTCCTCTTTCATCAAGTATTCATACATGTTGTGCCATACCTCATCAAGATATTTCCTTTGATATTGACCTCTTGTTACCTATGGTTCTCTCCCCTATAACCTCTTGAGAAAAAAATTCTCCTCTAGGCTATGTAGTTTCCACTTTCCTTTGAGAAGACTCACTTGTTCTCCTTATTCCAATATATGTTGGATCTATCAAGGTTTTTTTCCACTTCTTCATATAAGACCTCACATGCTCTTCCTCATACAAGAACACAATTGGTTCTCTATCACAATTCACCCAGTTGTCATGGTTTCTACCAATCTTATTTAGTCTTCTTAAAACCGCAAGCAATATCAAACTAGAGTTAGAATTAAAACTGCATCATATCAACCTTCAATATATATGTATGATCTTGATTTCCCATTCGTTTCTCTTCAATCCTTTGCATCACTTTTCCTTTGTATGTATGTTGTGTTATGTTCTATCACATTTCCATAAATCTGAATTCTCATTATCCAATTGCCTTTATCCTATCAAATTTCACTAAATATAAACTTCCTTGTTCCTTCATATTTCACAAATATGATCTCCCTTGTGTATTCCTCTCTACAATATCTCTTCCTGCAATATTTGTTTGCATATCCATGTCTGATTTCTTCTCAAAGTAAGAGATTGTCTTTGTACCAATTTCACTTGAATCCTCTGTATCAATCCACCTACTCGTAGCCTTCAATTAAACTTTTAAACAGAGAATTTACAAGATATTCCCATCCTTAAATGAGTAAATGAACTTGCTCTGATACCAAATTGATGACCTTAAAGGTCAATACCAGTAGTATAATCAACTCTCTGATTTTTGGCTTCTCTATAAGTCTTCACACAAGGTTGTCCAAGCATCCTTTTTTTATAAGATTCACATGTATACCAGGTTCATTTACCTAGGCCCTTTAAAAAATACACCTTCTAGACTTAATTTCAATTTCTCTCCTTAAGGTATTCGATCACATCATTCGATTGAATCCTCCTTGTCCATTCATTCTTTAGTACACTGATTGTATTAATTATATAGGAATTAACTCGCATAATTCTCTCCACTCAAGAACTTCTACCACATGACCTAATTCCATGACTGATAGATAAGCATATCGGGGGCTAAGTTTCNGGGGGGGGGGGGGGATAAATAATATAACGATGTGTGTCAAGGCATTTTACGACTAGGATAATTTGCATCTCGATCCTAAATTAATTTGTGTGTTATTCCACCACACGAAATAAACCTCCGCCATGGATCTTCTCCTCTCTAACTACGATCGACAATCAATATTATTCCTTGTCCTCAAATATAATACAACATCTAGGAATTAATCAAGTAGTGGGAAAACAAATGGTTTATATTGGACTTTCCTTAATGAAAATCTGGTGGCCTGCATTAAATCTAGTTTAGAATCCAATGATAATGAACATTCATGAATTGGTGGTGACATATTAACTAGGTTTTTGATTGGATGATGCCAGTAGCTCCTCCAGAATATTAATAATCATTTACCTATAAATGGATAGGATCATCTATCCTTCACAGTGATCGATGATCATATCCATGATGTTATTCATTCATTCCATGAGTTTCTTCTTCCTCGACCTTTTACACCTAAAACTGGTTAATATAATCGATCCTTTATAGCGAATGATGATCACCTCGATGACAACCTTTAAAGACTTGATTATTCTTAGACCTACAACACACAATTCCTCAGATAGAAAGAGGGATTTTAACAAATATATTCCTGATAATCCCATGAAAAAGATATTCATTCAATGAAATAGAGACTTCCTCTTTAATACTTGAAACATAGTATTTCTATTACTCGAATATACACACTATACACATAGATTACATAAGGATTTCAAGGCCTCCTAGATCTCATACAATAGGTATTCTATCTCTCCTTGCCTAATACACCTTTACTTGGCCATCCTCCCTTGGTTTGATTTTCTATTTTCCTAACCAACCTTGAATGCCTCTAAGGATTACAATTTTATACAAAATAATCCTGAAACAAATTATGGTTCAGATCCACTATTTACTCAAAATATCCCTAAGGATCCTCTCATATCCATAATATCTTCTAACAATACTAACATTTACGATTCTCCATTGTTATGATATCTACTCAAACTAAGACCTCCCAACATACTAATAATTCTCTCGATATCTATTCCAAAGAAAATTTAATTACAATTAATTAATATAATCCACTCACACATTCTAGAATTGTCTAGCAACTTAGGAAATTACATAAAATTTACAATCAAAGTCCTTTAGGGAATTAATTCCCTAGGAAAATGAAGAACACGTAGGTATCTACCAAATGTACAAGTTTTTGGAAGCAAGATGCTCTTGCATTGGTATGCGATACGATATGCAATGTGAAGAATGTCCAGGATTAGGAAATGAATATTGCACAATTAGCTACGATGTTCAGAGGTTGCGCACTGCTATGGTACATGAAGTATCAGACTACTACACTGGTAGGACAATCAAGGACATTGAAAAAGATTGGAAAAACATTTTTAAAGGAATTTCGGAAGTTGAAATCCAAGTCACGATATATCACAGAGATGAAATAAATTAAGAAAGTACAGAATGAGATAGTTTTGGATTATGATCAGAGATTTAAATATGTGATGGTTAGGTTAACATTTCATATTCCTGACTAACAACATAGAGAATGGTTTATTCCAGTTCTATTGTCACAAATTTGTTTTCCTTTGATGCATCATAAGGTCACATCATAGCTAAAATAATTAGGAATTATGATGAAATTAGAAAAATATCCTTTAGAAGATCTCACAAGGATGGCACAGGTTTAGTCATATTTTTTTGCGCTAAGGATCCAATCATAAAAAATAAAAAAGGTAAAGGAAAAGCATGAAACATTTTGGCGTATTACATGTAATACATAAGGCCATCATAAGGAAGAATGCCCAATATTTTTCAGAGTATATGGATAGAGGAGCACCAAACCCATTGGCTAGAGGAGTGGGATATTGTGAAATATGCAAGATATGGGGACATCATCCAACTTCTTGTCCATTATTGTAGAAGTACCAAAGTATGTTGAGGAATTTGTTCGTTAAGTTTCACAAGTCTATAGGACACGTTGAGAAATATTGTCAGACATTAGACTTAATGAGAGAGAACACTTCAGATGCTTACAGAATCCAAGAAGAAAATATCGCAACAAATGGATGAGGAGGATTCATCAGAGGTCGAAGTCAAAGATGATTTTGTATAGGATGTAGAGGACCAATCATTTATTATAATTGAAACCAGTTGGGAGATTTAGCGAGAGACTACCCAATTCATTGCATGATGTGCATGTAATGTAGAGAATTGGACCATGCAATGAAGGATTTTCCTCAACTAATAGTGAAATGGAAGGAAAGAAGGAAACATAATAAAAAAATTAAAAAAAATGAGAATATACATATGATAGTAGCCAAAGAGTGTGGCGATCAACCTAGAGTAGAAGTTGTTACGCATGGTGGAATGAGAATTGGAGCAAAAGCGACAAAAAAATGAAAGGGGATCAAGCAATGGATAAGGAAATAAGTTCAGTGTACACTAGTATTTAACCCACAAAAAGAGAAAGAGACATATCAACAAGATAGGAAGGAAATATTAGGACTGGACTGGATAGTTTCAATATCAAATGTACCACTAGTATATGATATGTCATTAGTTTATGATCGCACCATTCCAGAAAGGTCATTCGAGAAGGTAAATACTTTTAAATATTGTCTAAAGAGTTTTTTAGAGTTCATGAATGATGAAGAAATGATGAACACACTATGTGGGATGAATGACTAGTGCACTCAATATAGAGAAGCAGCTATGACACATAGAGAACTGAACCAAGTATTGCACAAGAAGAGGAAAAATAGAGAATTCTGGTTGAGTGCACAGGTAGAAGAATATGCCATGGATAATGCCATATTGGACATAGGATTAGATGTAAATGTTCTTCCAAGGAAAACGTGGGAAATAATGGGGAAAACCAAGTTATTTTGGTCAACTGTTCAGTTGAGGTTGGAAAACAAACATAAGATAATATCGATAGGGAGACTGGTACGAGAAAATGTTAACATATATGGAGTGTGAAATGTAGCTGACTTTGAGGTCATTAAGATCATGGATACTACCCATTCGTATCCAACATTTCTTGGACTAGATTGGGCCTTTGACAATGATCTAAGTGGATATTGGTGGCCACCCACATATTCCAACTGGCTCCTCGTCTCTGGTTTTTTTCATCACATTCTTTTGTAATACTTTGTAATTATGGGTTCTACACTTCTAGAGATGTATGAAGCCCCACACAACCTTCAGGTGGATATGGATGGCCTCTCACCTAATCCAGCTAGCTTATTTTGTATGTTTCATGTCAAAACATCTTGTTGTACTTCCTAGGCCATTTTGGGGCCCTAAACGTTGTTTTTTTGGATATACATAGTCCAACTATAACCGAAGTTAGAGTTTGATGAAAGAATGTGTAGCACTCTGAAATACCTTTCCAAGAAGCTATCACTCACCTAAAATGGAGGTCGTATGAAAATGTTATGACCCTGGGAAGTTGAGGTACCAAATTACACCAACTTACCCATAGAGCCCACATGACTTTTGGCGTTTCATCTTCTAGGGTTAGGTTTTTGGATGTCTAGGGTTTTAGAATTCTTGAGTAATATCAAAAAGGCCTCAGTAGCCTCATTGTAATCCATTTTTCTCAGATGGATACGCATAGTAGCCAAATCTCTTATCAGAGATAGCTACCACCATTCAAGCAAGTGTTTCAGTTTTGCAGTCTTACAGTTTCAACCTATTTCATTAATTAATAGAATGTATTGTTAACTAGATGTTTGTGTTATTCTTTATATCTCTATGTTTATTATATTCATTCTATTAATTAGTTCGTTCCGTTCCTAAATCTATATTAGTGGCATCAGAGTAGTCTTCTCTTTATTTATTACTCTTCATGCATGTCTCCGACAAGATTTGGGTACAAGAAGTTGGACTTGAACCAATCGAGCCATTACAATATCCGTTGTGTCAAAAAAAACAACAGCCCATGGGGGATGAAAAGAAAGATGATTGAGCAGGAGATCCTATTAAAATGTTTCTTGAGGAAACCCTCATGCGACAAAGAAAAAAAATGATGGACAACTCCATAGAGATCCTTCAACGACTGCCCATAGGAGAAGCATCTTCATAAAGAGGCCATGCACCCCCCTTCAAGGCAGGTAAATTTTGATATTCCATTACTTGAAGGAATAATATATGTAGATGTTGTAGATAAATGG
Source organism: Picea engelmannii (assembly GCA_009831015.1). Taxonomy (NCBI): domain Eukaryota; kingdom Viridiplantae; phylum Streptophyta; class Pinopsida; order Pinales; family Pinaceae; genus Picea; species Picea engelmannii. The sequence goes on from ML794013.1 coordinate 254,850, forward strand.
TTGAATCTACTCGAAGGATATTTTTTGATCCACAATTTTTCTGATGGGGAAAAGATCACTTTTTCACTCCTCAAGGTCTTTCCTCATGTTAAATACTGGTGGTATACTTACTCTGAGCAAAGAGCCATGGAGAAATCTAAAATGTTTGTGGTGTCCCCTACATGGGATTCCTTTCAGGATGCCATTAAAGAACAATACTACCCTGTTGGAATCTACGAGGAATAGTGCACCAGATGGACCACCCTACGTCAAGAAAGGGACAAGAAAATACCAGATTTCACCAATAATTTCCATACCCTATGCACCAAATTGGGTATAAAAGACTCTGAGCGTCATATGTTTCTCAAATAACATGATTTTTTGCATAGATACATTCAAACATAAATGGAGTTCCTCGAAATCACCTCATTAGGCACAACTTATAGATACGTTGTCAAGATTGAGTAGAAATTTAAGAAGAAACGATGAGAGTTTGGATCGGCAAACCCCTCATAGCTGAAGTAGGCAAAAGGAAGACCCAACCCACATAGTAAGGCACCAAGTCAATATGAACACCCTTAGGAAAACCAGTCCAAGCCGAAACAAAAGAAGGCCAATGAGAAGATGAAGAATGACACAGGAAAATGGTGCGAGTACCATAAAATTTCTTGGCACAACACCGAAGAATGTTGCTCTAAGAAGTCCCTCATGGTTGAGTTGAAGGATTTTGAGTTAGAGGTCAATTTTGATTTTGTTGGAAGCCAATTCAATTTTTTCGATTGCCCTCAAAGCTGCCTACACCTATGTCTCTTGAACTTCAAATTTCTGTCACATTTTGCAAACAGAAGACATTTTCATTTCATACGACATTTGAAAATTGGTTTCGATTTAGTTTTCACGACTGAAAGCATGAAAACTCCTCCATCGTTATTTGAACTATCGTGATCTTCTTATTTGATATCTTGATTGGTACTTACCTTTGGTTTATTTTTCAAACTTTGTCCATTCGCCTATTATCACTCTGATTGCGCAACTTAATTGATATGGCATTGAGCATGTTAAGTTATGGGTTATGTTTGATTTCATAAGGGTCATGATTGATCTTGTTTTATATGATGTGATCCTCACTGTTATAATCTTTTTGACCTATCGATTTTATGAAATCTCTTTTTGCAATGATTTGTAAACTTTGATTATGCAAAAATGAGTCTGATTTCATATTCGAGTGGAAAAAGTCTAAAGTTATACCTGGCACGCTGGTGAAACATTTGGATTTTAGATTTAATGGTTTGAATTATCACATGGCGCGTATCAACTTTGGGTTTGATTCTATATTGAATATCCATGGTTTCAAATGATACAATGGTGCCTTGGTATCACGATCCACCGTTTAAATCCTTGTGTTAACCGATTAATGTGGTTTGAGTGGTGTCATAATTTATTAAACAGTGATGTACTGTGCCATTAATGTTGTGCATGGCAGTGAACTAACCCACCACCTTCGCACGCGGATATTGATTTGCCTCCCCTTTGAACGCTCGCAGCTGTTAGTCCTTTCGATTTTTCTATTGTGTATTGTTGTGTTCAATCCAAACCCTACCATGCACCCGCACCATGGCCCCGGTCATAAGGGAAGAACCCAATGGTATTCAGTCATTGTTGATGTTCGATGGCACTTACAACGACCTTGAGGAATTCGGATGGCTCCCATTCATAAGAAATTTTGATGGCTATAACCCTGGTGTGGCTCGGCAATTTGCGTTAACCTTTGATGGTTGTCGAGCCAAGGTTGGGGACGTGCAGTTAGAAATTGATGAGCAAATTTCTCAGTTTGGATACCATTCTACCTACTGTCGAACAGAGATGGTCAAAAAATTGCAAAGTGGAAGATGTCCCATGGACATTACTCTTCCAGTCACAAAGGGTGAGTTCTTGTGACAAGGGTTTGCCCGCAAATATGCTCAAGCAACGCTGGCATGACTTGTTGATGGTAACCAAGAAGTTCATCACCTACGAGGGCAGGTATGGTTTCGTTTTCTTGTACCACCTTCGACTACTGATGGTTTTCATGGGGTACGAGCTTAACATGCCTTACTACTTGCATAGGAGTTTGTTTAAAATGTCTAAAAGGTACAAACGGAACCAGTCCGATACCAGTATTTTTCATTTTGGGTTGATTAAAATGCTTGTAGTTTGTAAGTTGGGGTTACACCATGACTGTTGGGATGATTTTCCTAAACACAATGATTTTGCAGACTCGAGCCCACCACAGGTTGAAAAACCTGTGGTGAGCGTGTGCAAATCAGTACCCCCTGTACCTTACTGTGCTCTGTTGCCTAAACCCCTGGAAGATTCTCCTATTGGCCTACCCAATTCTGTTACCTAGGATACTGAAGCTGCTAAACCCATGGCTAAAAGGATTAAAGACAAACCCTCTGCCAATTCTAAAGGCAAGAAAAATGCTTAGTTAATCTCTCGCACGGCAAGAAATAAACCAAAAAAACATGTCAACCCTGACCCTATTATGGTAAGTGAATATTTTGACTCAGAGGTTGAACGTTACCTGGCAAGTGAGTATCCCTACTCTGAAGGTCTGTGTGATAAACCTGCATATGATTTTGTCAAGAACCTACCACCTTGCTTGCGAAGTGATCCTAATTTTCCAGGCATCAAAATGCCTTGTGAAACCCCAAGTGACTCATCTAAACCCCCTCCTTCTCTAGTCGAACCAGCTGCTCCACCATGTGATCAGTGTGGCTCATGGTTGGAAAGGTATTACCTCGACGTGCCAATGTTGCAGTCCAAAATTCATGCTCTCGATGATCAAGTTGCAATGATCCCCAGTCAAAAGGAAAAGTTGCCATCCACCGACAAGAAACAACGAACAACAGGATCGATTTTGTTTAAGAACGTGGAGTCGGCTACAGCAGTCGTCAATTCAAAATTGGCGTAGCTCAAACAACCTCACTGGTATGAATTTCACCTATTTATATGACATACTCATAAACTCTGTTTATACCGTGGATCTGCTCTATCGCATAAGCATGGACTTTTGTATATAATTTTGTTTTAATAAATCAGTTTTCATTATTGTTTTAAGTTTCGATTGGATTTGGTTTTGATTTGATTGATCGTAGGATAGATTCGATTGTTGCGATTTGGATTGAACTGAATACTCTGTCGATTATTGAAGTTGTCAATATTTTCTAAACACAGGTCGTTTCTGGTATATCAATTTCAAACACAGTTAATATTTCATTTCGAATTGGTCATATACGATATATTTGGTAAATTATGGTTATATGTTGTATTCGAATACCATTCTGTGGATGCATGACTAAATTGCAAGTAGATTTGAATCATGACTGTTATATCCAACCTATCGATTCGCATAGTTTGACCATATGATCAGTTTGATTCATATATTTCTTATTTTTGATTTGGGAATGAAATTGATTATGCCCAGGATTACGATGTGTTTCTATTTTTAGCTGTCACATTTTGATTGGATTATTGCCTAGTTTATGGTTATCATTGTTGTTGATGGTTACGATCATTATGTGATCCTATCTGATTTACTATGTAAATGTTCAACGATTGTAATCTATGGTGAAGTTCGATGCTGTTATGAACGTTTGGTCATAATCGTAACAACCTTTCTATATCGGCATTTGATTGAAACGATATGAATCCTATGCACCCTGTTATAGCCGTAACCAATCGATTATGATGGTGTTCGATTATAACCATATTGATTTTGATTACATCGTATCTTATATGATATGATTTACTTGTAATTGCATTTGGATATGAAACAATGTGGTTATAATTTGACCCGATTCTATGGCAACTAAAAACAGAGCATTCTTATCTCATTTCGATTGCATCCTTTTCGATTTGGTTTGATTTGAATGATAAATTTGCTTGAACCATTGATAATTTGATTTTAATAAAATAAAATAAAATTGGATTTTTTTAAAAGGATTTCGATTTGTTTTCTATCTGATTTTGTTTGCTATTTTAGACTAGCTACAAAATCAGATGATTCTGTAGCTAAGTCTGTAGGATCAATTTTTTAGTATTTTGTTGCTAAAATATATTTCTAATTTTATATTTGTGTTCTATTGCAGGTAAATTCAAATTGCAATTGAGTTGTTGAAGCAGTTAAGGGATATTTCAAAGATTTCACTTGCATTTTATTTTCTTAGTTTAGGTGATTTTGGGATATTTCCCAGATTATGTAAAATTGTTTGATATTATCCACAAGGAAGTTTTACCTTGTGAAGAGACCTATATATACTTATGATTTTTGTAATAATAATCATCCTCAATCGTGGGAGAACAAGGATATGGAGTTCTAATACAGACTGGAGCAGAATTGATGTTTTGTCACAGCTTTAGCTTCTCAATATATCAACATTTTGTTTCATGTTTTGTATATCACTTTGTTTATGGTTTATGACTACTTTAGCTATCTAAATCATATGCAAATGATATAATTTCCATCACTGTTATCCATATCTTGTCTCTTCCAAATAGATAAAAGACATAACAATTGTTAATTCAGTTTGTGAATGATAGGTTTATCTTCTTCATAGATTGAATTGTTATATATAAGTTTTTGCATAACAAGTTTCCCTTATTGCAGGAATTTATAATCATAATATTGTTATCATTTTCTTTTATGTCTTGTTTGTCCTGTAAACACTTCAAGGAGCAGCACAACCTATCGTTTACGAGAAGTTTACGGATTAACCGGTGTGAGATTCCCTCCTCCAACCATCTTAGAAGTTATCATACAGAAGGAAGACTTGGAGCGTTTCCAGGTCAATTAGTTTGTTGTTTACTGTTTTCATTAAGTAGTTTAATTCAGATATAAGTTTAATTAGATTTATATTAGATTGTTTAATTTTAGTAAATATATTAGATCGTTTAATTTCAGTAGTTTTACTTCATATTCATCAAATATAAAAAAAAATCAAAAAGAGATTCTTGGTTGTCTTAGGGCAGAAAACACATGAGTTTTGCAGGTTTTAATTAAATCTGTTAGTTGTTTATAGTGTATATTTGTGAATAAGTAATATTAAGGCTAATAATTAGATATTTGATTTGAGTTATTATAATAGTAATTAGTGTATTGTATATAATAGTTAGAATATTTTATATTTAGTTTTAGTTTTATTTAGTAGTTTGTTTTAATTATATTAGTGTATTAGTTAGTTTTTAGTTAATTTCTTTATTTAATTTTTTTTATCAATTCTAGTTAAGTTAGTTTTAATTTCTTTTAGATTACTTAGCTCAGATCAATTCTCTCTTTGGTTTTCTTAAAAGACCTTAGAGCGGCCAACGGAGCCGTTAAACTCGTCAGGGTGGTTCATTCCAAACGGCTTGGGTTATTTAGACAACCCTAGACCGGTTCCATTCTCCCAGTTGACGGACAGTCAATTTCACTCGTCAACAAATGGCGCTAGAAGGAGGGCCTAAAATTAATTAATGGCACGAGTTGGTCGCAAGACTCCTCCCCCACCTAATCTCACACCTATAGTGACTAGAAGCCATTCACAAGATAATATCCCCCCTCAAACAACAACTACTTCAACCGAAGATCCGCAGATCATAGTTGAGCCAATAACCCCTAATCCTACAGGTGGTGATCCCCAAGAGATCGTTCGTCAATCTCTTATCATAACACATAGTGCCTTAGCTAGTTTAGGCAACCAAACCGCCTGTGGGGTCAACCTTTAGATTTCTCTGATATCAGAGAACAGTTAGGTGACATAGACCTCACTTTGAATCCTACAGATCCAAACACAAATCCTACTACAGGAGGATCTTGGATACCTCCTTCACCACCTCCCTCATCTCCTTCCTCTTCTGACGAAGGCAAACCACCTTCTCAACCTTCCACACCCATTTCCCCAATGGAAAATCAGAACAACCCTGCTAGACCCTGGTTGGACCAGGATGCTGTAGCTATACCTGGAGCCCAACACCCTTTACCTAAACATCCGAAGAAATGTCTTCCTAAGTTTGATCCTGATTCCAAACAGATAGTCGAAGATCATATCAAAAAATTTATGTTAGCCATCAGACTCCGTAATGTTGAACATGAAGATGTTGTCTGTAGGTTGTTCCCTTACACCTTTGNACCATAGTGTCTTGGGAAAAGTTTGAGTCATGTTTTTTGGAAAAATTCGGAGATGGAAAACCTCCGGAAGTCTTAGTCATGGATCTTTCAAGTTTAAAAATGAACTCAAAAGAAAAAGTTAAAGATTTTAATCAAAGATTTTTTACACTTAAAAATAGAATCCCTGCAGACTCTATGCCTGCTGAGAGTCTTGTAATAGCTTACTATACTAAAGCTCTACATCAAAGTATAGCTATTTGGGTGAAACGATCCAAAAAGGACACATTGTTAGAAGCCTTTGAAGAGGCTACTCAGATTGAAAAAGACATACTTAGTCTTAAAGACTCTTCTAGCAACGAGACTGAGACTGTTTCTTCTTCCAAAAAGAAGATTGAAATTCTTCCCAGACCTACACAAAACAAGACACAACCCGAAAACTCTGATTTGGAAAATTTAACCAAAGTTGTACAGAAATTGTCCAATCAAGTTATAGATTTAAAAAGGTCGATTGAAGAAGCCTCTTCGAGTAAAGGACCCTACAAACCTCCTTTCCGAAAGCCTTTTCCTGCCAACTGACCTAATCCAAACCCTGAAGGCTTGAACCTAGAAATTTTGCAATGCGCACTCCAGACAATTCTAGGAGCCCAAGATGACTTGATGCCTCCTGAAATCCCTCAAGAGGAGGTCCAGCAGGAAACATCACAAGAAGAAGAGTCTTCTCCAAATATCTTTGGACACTTCTCGGATAGTATTTTTCAAGCTAACTTCGAGACTGTTCACCCCTATAACACTAGGAGCAAGACAACAAACAAACCTCCTCCCGAGAACACTACATCTTCACCTCCAAAGCCATCTAAATCAGTAGAAACTAAAAAAAGTAATGCTGGCCCTAAAATAGATTATGATGTTGTTGAAGATCTTAAAAAATTACGGGCTAACATTTCTATTTATGAGTTGTTGATATTTTCATTTTTGTTACAGAAGATGTTGCAAAATATTTCAGACAATGGCAAGAATGGTAATTCAAATGGTAATAAGGTTGTGTAAAGAAAAGCTCCGCAGAAGACTTCCACAAAAGGTAATCTTGATCCTCAAGATAAAGGAAGCCTTCCTGTACCTCCTGTAAATAATGTAAATAATGTAAATAACACAAGTAGTGTAGATAAAGTAGCATTAGAAACTGCGAGTAAGAAACCACAAGCTACAACTCTAAGTACTCGCAAGAATGTACCTCCTTTTCTTATAACTTTCAAAATCTTCAACAGAAATGTGCATAATTGTATGGTTGACTCAGGAGAATCGTCAAATGTGATGCCTTGGTCAGTCTGCCAAAAGATTAACGCCGAAGTAGAACCATCTTCTTTGAAAATCATACAACTTGATCGAACAGATGTTAAAGTTATAGGCGAACTAAAAAATGTATTAATTAGATTATCGTCTAACCCAAAGGTTCATCAAGTTATTGATATAATTGTGGTGGATATTCCAGAAGTGTATGGTCTGTTTTTGAGGAGGGACTGGTCGGAGCAGCTACATGGTTACTTCGCAACGGACTGGTCTCACTTATGGCTTCCAAAAAATGGTAAGCCCAACAAGATCAGGGTGAATCCTGAGAGTTACCTCAAGTTCATGGTAACAGACTTGAATGACCCAAATGAACCATATACACCTCCGGCTGATTCACCTGAAGTCCAAGGAATGGACACCTTCTTCGGAAATTTCATCGCTGAAGTTTCACCTATCAACAATCCACAACAGCAGTCCGAGATCATAGCATGTACGCAACCAACAACTTCTATCCAACAATTCGGTGAACCCGATGGAAATCAAATTTGGTCTCTATATTTCGACGGTTCCAAGTCTAAAGAAGGAGCTAGTGCAGGTTGCATCATTATTGATCCGGAAGGTAACAAGACATTATTGGCTTGTAGGCTAGAATTTGAATTTAATAACAATATTGCAGAATATGAGGCTTTATTACAAGGTCTCAGAAAATCCTTGGACATGTACATTCAAAATCTAGTTGTATTCGGCGACTCTGAGATAGTGGTCAGGCAGGTGAGAAATTCTATACATTGTCTTTCCCCGCATCTCAAATGTTACCAGTCTAAGGTATGGAGTTTAATGAACAAAGTTTCTTCTTTTAATATAAATTCCATCCCTAGATTAAATAATGCTGAAGAAGATCTACTCGCTAATGTTGCCTCTAAACTTCTTCCTGCAGAAGGCTTATCCCCGAATGCATTCTCAGTGGAACTATTGTTTCGACCATCTGTTCCTGATAATATCACAAACTGGAGAGTATTTGACGATGATCAACAGATCATTAACTTTCTTCACATGGAAGAAACCTTCCAAGGTGTTGTGATAGATGAACAAACGCATGACGACAATTTTCATGACTTTACGGTAATACCTAATCCGAAATCTCCTGACGCTCTATCGAACATGGTAAATTTCATACCCAAATCTGTTGTTAGACTAGAAAAGTTTTATGATTTTGAAGATAAATTTAAAAACATGGTCAATTTCAAAACCAATAGTTCCTCATTATCTTACGAAAAAGTTAATTTAGGGACTAGTGAAAATCCTCAGTGTATCAACTAGGCTTGGGATGTTCTAGACAAGAAAAAGCTGCTTTTGTTAAATTATTTAAAGAATTCAAGGATGTCTTTGCATGGAATTATGATGATCTTAAGACATTTGATCCTAATATTATACAGCATGTCATCCCGATGAAACCTCAAACCTTACCCTTCCAACAAAAACTGAGGAAAATGCATCCTAAACTAGAACCAACCGTACAAAAAGAATTGAATAAACTCTTAAGTGCTAAAATAATTTTCCCTGTTAGACACACTCAATGGGTATCCAACCTCGTCCCAATGCGGGAGAAAAACGGGGAAATTTGACTTTGTGTCGATTTCCAAAACCTCAACAAAGCATCTGACAAAGATAATTATCTTGTCCTGCCCATGGAACAGATTCTTCAACAAGTATCTGGTTCCAAGAGGCTATCTTTACTAGATGGTTTCTCTGGATACAACCAAGTCTTGATGTCTCCGCCAGACCAGCTAAAAAATACCTTCCGTACCCCGTGGGGCACTTATGCTTATCGCAAAATGCCTTTTGGATTGATTAATGTTGGTGCTACCTTTCAGAGAGCAATGGAAATTGCTTTTAGAGGCTTAATAAATCACTTCGTAGTAGTCTAATTAGATGATGTGACCATTTATTCTAAAAACAAAGACGATCATCTAGCTCACTTACGAGCCATTCTTCTACGATGCCGTAAATTCGACATCTCCTTGAACCCCAAGAAGTCCATCTTTGTAGTAGAACAGGGTAAATTACTAGGATTCATTGTGTCTAGTGATGTAATGATTATTGACCACGAGAGGACCCAAGTCATCACTAAACTTCCCCCACCTACCTCCAAAAAATCCATCCAGTCTTTCCTAGGCCAGATTAATTTCGTGAGAAGATTTGTCCCCAGTTTCTCCGAATTGGTCAGGCCTCTCCAGAACCTGATTAAAAAAGACACCCAATATCATTGGGGACCCACAGAAAACCAAGCTTTCAATGCTATAAATAAGGCCATAATAGACTCTCCGTCTCTCATGAGCCCTGATTTCTCTCAAGACTTTACACTCTATACTTTCGCCTCTGATCGTTCCTATGTCGTAGGCCTCACTCAGAAGAATTCCGAGAACAACGAAGTACCCATCGCCTTATGAGCTCTGCTTTCAAAGGTGTTGAACTTAACTACCCAACGGTCGATCGGAAAGCCTACATTGTCTTCAAAGCAGTTAAGTATTTCCGGTCTTATCTTCTGAATTCAAGGACGAAGGTCATTGTCCCCTACCCTGTCGTTAGGAACTTGTTAGTGAAAAATGAGTTAGGAGACAAAAGAGCCAATTGGGTCACATCCTTGCAGGAGTATGACCTAGAAATTGCTCCAGCACAAATCATGAGAGGCCAAGGGTTGTGTAAGTTGGTAGTTGATTCAAAAACTGAACAACAAGAAGATAGTGATACGTCAAACCTGGAACAACACGATCAGAGTTTGATTTGTTGTGCACAAAACCTCGTAAGTCCTTGGTACGATGATATTAGACACTGTATTCAACATGGATCAGCACCCCGTCACCTTGACCCTGCCAAGAGAAGAGCGTTGATACTAAAATACGCCTCCTTTCATCTAGTTAACGGTATACTGTTTCGTCAGAATTTTGATGGTGTACTGATGCGTTGTATTGAAAAGGATGAAGCAGAGAGAGTCTTGCTTGAGTTGCATGCAGGAGAAGCTGGTGGTCACTTCGGTGGAGACATCACTGCTCATAAAGTTTTAAGATCTGGTTACTACTTGCTAGAACTGTTTATAGATGCCCATGCCTTGTGCCGTAAATGTATCATTTGTCAGAAAGCATCAGGGCGATTGGAAAAACTAACTTTCCCCTTGTAACCCGTTTCAGTCGATTCCCCTTTCCAGCAATGGGGCCTTGATATCATTGGTCCTATTAACCCTCTATCCTCACAACAACACAAGTATATTGTGACAACCACTGATTACTTTACTTGATGGTCTGAAGCCACCGCGCTAAGAACTGTTAACACGAGTCAGGTGATCGCTTTTCTAAACTCGAATATCATCACCCGTTTTGGTATCCCTAATTGTCTAGTCTTTGATAACGCTTCATACTTTTCTTCTCTTGATATGAGTGAGTTCTCCTTAGAGAAAGGAATAAAACTGAAGTATTTTGCAAGCTACTACCCCCAGGGCAATGGCTTAGAAGAATCAACAAACAAGAACTTGATCAAAATTATCAAGAGAACTGTGGCTGAAAATCACAAGAACTGGCACAACGCACTGCCTAATGCACTGTGGGCTGATAGGGTAACACCCAAAGATGCTATAGGTAATTCCCCCTTTTTTCTTGTTTATGGCAGAGAATCCATTCTTCCACCTCACATTCTTCTTCCTTTGCTCCAATTGTCACAAAGAGTTCAAGAAGAAGATTGTCCCCCTTTAGAAAGTCAGATTAACGCTTTGATGAAGTTAGAAGAAGTAAGAAGCCAAGCTAAGCGTAAGTTGGGTCAACATCAACAACTGATTAAAAGTTGGTTCGATTCTAATTCTGCTTCAGATAGGAATTTTGAAGTAGGCGATCTCGTCTTAAAGTGGGACAAACCACACGAAGGGAAGGGTGAACATACCAAGTTTCAAAATTTGTGGCTTGGGCCATTTTTGATTGCTGAAAAGTTGGGTCCTAGTTCCTTTTGATTGCATAATATTGAAGGGAAGCTTGACACCTATCCGGTGAATGGCCAAGCCCTGAAAAGATACTTTGCTTGATTTCCACCCTTGTATATTATGTAAATATTTCCTTTTGTTTTTATTTTTTACCTTTGTTTTCGTTTTTTATTTTGATTTGGATTGATCAGTTTTTTATGTTTTTTGAAACGTATGCATGCTTGTGCACTGAGCTATTCAGACAAAGAACATAAGAAAATCTCTTCGCTTAAATAACTTCTGAAAGGTTGTACGAACATCAATGATATATTGCTGAAATTGATATCTATGTTGGAAAAATTTTGTTGTTTGAAAGAAGTTTACTAATTTCAATCTCTGAGAAAAGTTTGTCATGATCATCTATTATCTTTTTACGCTGTCCCTTTTCCGTAAAGGAATGACTCAAAAGGATGTATCCCTGTCATAGCAAGTTGTTTTAGAAATAAAACATTTCTGGTGCTGAATAAAGGATGGTGTCAAAAAATTCTGATGAGGTCTAAAAAATATGATAAAATATCAAGATTTTTCAGCGTCACCCCGCTCAGCTATAAACAAAAGAAAAAAAAAAAATTGTTAATAAGAGCTGTGCGAAGTGTTTGTAAACCCGTCGGGATATTGAACAGGTCCGTTGGTAGTGGGTAAATGCAAGCATGGCGCTAAGACAACTTCGTCGGGGTACTGAACAGGCCCGCTGGCAATGAAGCAATGTCGGGTAAATGAAAATCTATAAAAATTATAAGAAACCTCTTTTAAAGTCCTTTATTCTAATCTAGAACTTCTTGACAGGATACATACGTCCGAGTGGGTTAAATGGAAACCCTATTGAGGCTATGGACGTCTGTTGGAAGCAGTGGCCATGCCAACAGTATTGAAGATTTTATCATTAATGTCGTGGCTTACTGATCTTAAGAATGTTATTAGTTTGCATCTTTTAAAACATCGCTGGAAAAGATGGTAAATGATGATGTTTGTAAAATTTTTTGGTTGTTGTTTTTGAGTTGAATTTTCCTTTGTCGTCCTAATCTGAATTTGTTTCTTTTGACAGAGATAAATGCTTCTCCCAGTGTGTCGCCATTGTTGGCAGCCAATTCAATTTTTTCGATTGCCCTCAAAGATGCCTACACCTATGTCTCTTGAACTTCAAATTTCTGTCACATTTTGCAAACATAAGACATTTTCATTTCATACGACATTTGTAAATTGGTTTCGATTTAGTTTTCATGACTGAAAGCGTGAAAAATCCTCCATCATTATTTGAACTGTCATGATCTGCTTATTTGATATCTTGATTGGTACTTACCTTTGGTTTATTTTTCGAACTTTGTCCATTCGCCTATTATCACTTTGATTGCGCAACTTAATTGATATGGCATTGAGCATGTTAAGTTATGGGTTATGTTTGATTTCATAAGGCTCATGATTGATCTTGTTTTATATGATGTGATCCTCACTGTTATAAGCTTTTTGACCTATCGATTTTATGAAATCTCTTGTTGCAATGATTTGTAAACTTTGATTATGCAAAAATGAGTCTGATTTCACACTCAAGTGGCAAAAGTCTAAAGTTATACCTGGCGCACTGGTGAAACATTTGGATTTTGGATTTAATGGTTTGAATTATCACATGGAGCATATCAACTTTGGGTTTGATTCTATATTGAATATCCATGGTTTCAAACGATACAATGGTGCCTTGGTATCATGATCCACCATTTAAATCCTTGTGTTAACTGATTAATGTGGTTTGAGTGGTGTCATAATTGATTAAACAGTGATGTAATGTGCCATTAATGTTGTGCATGGCGGTGAACTAACCCACCACCTTCACATGCGCATATTGATTTGCCTCCCCTTTGAACGCTCCCAGCTGTTAGTCCTTTCGATTTTTACTATTGTGTATTGTTGTGTTCAATCCAAACCCTACCATGCACCCACACCATGGCCCCGGTCGTAAGGGCATAAGCCAATGGTAGTCAGGCATTGTTGATGTTCGATGGCGCTTACAACGACCTTAAGGAATTCGGATGGCTCCCGTTCATAAGAAAGTTTGATGGCTATAACCCTGGTGTGGCTCGACAATTTGCGTTAACCTTTGATGGTTTCTGAGCCAAGGTTGGGGACGGGCAGCTAGAAAATGATGAGAAATTTCTCAGTTTGGCTACCGGTCTACCTGCTGTCGAACAGAGATGGTCAAAAAATTGCAAAGTGTAAGATGTCCCGTGGACATTACTCTTCCAGTCACGAAGGGTGAGTTCTTGTGACAAGGGTTTGCCCGCAAATATGCTCAAGCAACGCTGGCATGACTTGTTGATGGTAACCAAGCAGTTCATCACCTGCGAGGGCAGGTATGGTTTCATTTTCTTGTCCCACCTTTGGCTACTGATGGTTTTCATGGGGTACGAGCTTAACATGCCTTACTACTTGCATAGGAGTTTGTTTAAAATGTCTAAAAGGTACAAACGGAACCAGTCCGATACCAGTCTTTATGATTTTGGGCTGATTAAAATGCTTGTAGTTTGTAAGTTGGGGTTACACCATGACTGTTGGGATGAGTTTCTTAAACGCAATGATTTTGCAGACTCGAGCCCACCATAGGTTGACAAACCTGTGATGAGCGAGTGCAAATCAGTATCCCCTGTACCTTACTGTGCTCTGTTGCCTAAACCCCTAGCCGATTCTCCTATTGGCCTACCCAATTATGTTACCTAGGATACTGAAGCTGCTAAACCCGTGGCTAAAAGTCTTAAATCCAAACCCTCTGCCAATTCTAAAGGCAAGAAAAATTCCTGGTTAATCTCTCACATGGCAAGAAATAAACCAAAAGCACCTGTCAACCCTGACCCGATTATGGTAAGTGAAGATTCTGACTCAGAGGTTGAACGTTACCTAGAAAGTTAGTATCCCTACTCTGAAGGTCTGTGTGATAAACCCGCATATGATTTCGTCAAGAACCTACCACCTTGCTTGTGAAGTGATCCTAATTTTCCTGGCATCAAAATGCCTTGTGAAACCCCAGGTGACTCATCTAAACCCCCTCCTGCTCTAGTCGAACCAGCTGCTCCACCATGTGATCAGTGTGGCTCATTGTTGGAAAGGTATTATCTCGACGTGTCAATGTTGCAGTCCAAAATTCATGCTCTGGAAGATCAAGTTGCAATGCTCACCAGTCAAAAGGCAAAGTTGCCATCCACCGACAAGAAACAACGAACAACAGGATTGATTTTGTTTAAGAACGTGGAGTTGGCTACAACATTCGTCAATTCAAAATTGGTGTAGCTCAAACAACCTCACTGGTATGACTTTCACCTATTTATATGACATACTCATAAACTCTGTTTATACTGTGGATCTACTCTGTCGCATAAGCATGCACTTTTGTATATAATTTTGTTTTAATAAATCAGTTTTCATTATTGTTTTAAGTTTCGATTGGATTTGGTTTTGATTCGATTGATCGTAGGATAGATTCGATTGTTGCGATTTGGATTGAACTGAATACGCTGTCGATTATTGAAGTTGACAATATTTTCTAAACATAGGTCGTTTCTGGTATATCAATTTCAACCACAGTTAATATTTCATTTCGAATTGGTCATATACGATATATTTGGTAAATTATGGTTATCTGTTGTATTCGAATACCATTCTGTGGATGCATGACTAAATTGCGAGTAGATTTGAATCATGACTGTTATATCCAACCTATCGATTCACATAGTTTGACAGTATGATCAGTTTGATTCATATATTGCTTAATTTTTATTTGGGAATGAAATTGATTATGCCCGGGATTATGATGTGTTTCTATTTTTAGCTCAGTCACATTTTGATTGGATTATTGCCTAGTTTATGGTTATCACTGTTGTTGATGGTTACGATCATTATGTGATCCTATCTGATTTACTATGTAAATGTTCAACGATTGTAATCTATGGTGAAGTTCGATACTGTTATGAACGTTTGGTCATAATCGTAACGACCTTTCTATATTGGCATTTGATTGAAACGATATGAATCCTATGCACCCTGTTACAGGCGTAACCAATCGATTATGATGGTGTTCGATTATAACCAAATCGATTTTGATTACATCGTATCTTATACGATATGATTTAATTGTAATTGCATTTGGATATGAAACAATGTGGTTATAATTTGACCCGATTCTATGGCAACTAAAAACAGAGCATTCTTATCCTGTTTCGATTGCATCCTTTTCGATTTGGTTTGATTTGAATGATAAATTTTCTTGAACCATTGATAATTCAATTTTAATAAAAGAAAATTAAATTGGATTGTTTTAAAAAGATTTCGATTTGTTTTCTATCTGATTCTATTTGCTATTTTAGACTAGCTACAAAATCAGATGATTTTGTAGCTAAGTCTGTAGGATCAATTTTTTAGTATTTTGTTGCTGAAATATCTTTCTAATTTGATATTTTTGTTCTATTGTAGGTAAATTCGAATTGCAATTGATTTGTTGAAGCAGTTAAGGGATATTTCAAAGATTTCACTTGCATTTTATTTTCTTAGTTTAGGTGATTTTGGGATATTTCCCAGATTATGTAAAACTGTTTGATATTATCCACAAGGAAGTTTTACCTTGTGAAGAGACCTATATATACTTATGATTTTTGTAATAATCATCATCCTCATTCGTGGGAGAACAAGGATATGGAGTTATAATATAGACTGGAGCAGAATTGATGTTTTGTCACAACTTTAGCTTCTCAATATATCAACATTTTGTTTCATGTTTTGTATATCACTTTGTTTATGGTTTATGACTACTTTAGCTATCTAAATCATATGCAAATGATATAATTTCGATCACTGTTATCCATATCTTGTCTCTTCCAAATAGATAAAAGACATAACAATTGTTAATTCAGTTTGTGAATGACAGGTTTATCTTCTTCATAGATTGAATTGTTATATATAAGTTTTTGCATAACAGGTTTCCCTTATTGCAGGAATTTATAATCATAAGATTGTTATGATTTTATTTTATGTCTTGTTTTTCCTGTAAACACTTCAAGGATCAGCACAACCTATCGTTTATGAGAAGCTTATGGATTAACCGGTGTGAGTTTCCCTCCTCCAACCAGCTTAGAAGTTATCATACACAGGGCAGACTTGGAGCGTTTCCAGGTCAATTAGTTTGTTGTTTACTGTTTTCATTAAGTAGTTTAATTCAGATATAAGTTTAATTAGATTTATATTAGATTTTTTAATTTCAGTAAATATATTAGATCATTTAATTTCAATAGTTTTACTTCTTATTCAACAAATATAAAAAAATCAAAAAGAGATTCTTGGCTGTCTTAGGGCAGAAAACACATGAGTTTTGCAGGTTTTAATTAAATCTGTTAGTTGTTTATAGTGTATATTTGTGAATAAGTAATATTAAGGCTGATAATTAGATAGTTGATTTGAGTTATTATAATAGTAATTAGTAGATTGTATATAATAGTTAGAATAGTTTATATTTAGTTTTAGTTTTATTTAGTAGTTTGTTTTAATTAGATTAGTGTATTAGTTAGTTTTTAGTTAATTTCTTTATTTAATTTGTTTTATCAGTTCTAGTTAAGTTAGTTTTAGTTTCTTTTAGATTACTTAGCTCAGATCAATTCTCTCTTTGGTTTTCTTAAAAGACCTTAGAGTGGCCAACGGAGCCGTTAAAATCATCAGGGTGGTTCATTCCAAACGGTTTGGGTTATTTAGACAACCCCGGACCGGTTCCATTCTCCCAGTTGACGGACGGTCAATTTTTCCCGTCAACAGATTCCGATTCAAATATTGAAGGAGGGAAGCATATCATTGATGTTAAACCCAATTCCATTGTCACTATCACCAATGTCTGGCCAAACAAACTAGAAGAACTAGAGGAAGGGGAACACCTCTTTCACTCATAGATGTGGGTCAAGGAGGCTCTGATTCATTTCATTGTCAACAACGGTAGTCAGAACAATATAATTTCAAGAGAGGTCATCAAGTGGTTGGACCTGCCAATGACACCACACCCACATCCCTACACCATTTGTTGGCTTCACCAAGGAAGAGATCTATGTGTCAGACAACAGTGTCGTTTGCCTTACGACATCAAGCCTTTCAAAGATGAGGTACTATGTGATATTTCTCCCTTTGAATTTTGTGATGTTCTTTTAAGAAAACCATATTTTTGGAAGCATCATGTTGTGTATGAGTCTAGACCCCGCAATTTTATTTTTACTTTGGGTAGACAATTGTATAGGATCCTAGAGGTAGTGCCACATACTATTATTTCTTTAATCTCTTATAAGAAATGCAGTAAGGTTATTTCATAGACCGGGAAGTTCATCTTCTTTGTGATCCATTCTCACAGTAACCATAAGGTCATTGCCACATCCATGTCCTCTACGAATTGCTTCTCTTTACATCAAAATCAAGTGGATGGGATTATGGAAAAATATAGAGAAATATTTTTCTCACCTACATGGGTACCAACACACTGCCAAGTTAGTCATCTAATTGATATGACCCCCGGTGCACCTCTACCTAATGGACTATTATATCGATGCTCACTAATGATGAATGAAAAAACCAGGTGTCATATCCAAGACCTTCTCCAAAAGGGGCACATTAGACCCAGGTCCTCCCCTTGCGGAAGCTCGATTGTATTGGTGCATGAGAAGGACATGACTTGGTGACTTTGCATTTACTACAGATCCTTAAACAAAATCACAGTCAAGAACCGCTACCCCATTCCCAGGATTGATGACCTTCTTGACCAACTCAAGGGGGAAACATTCTTCAACAAGATTGACCTAAATTCTGGCTACCACCAGGTTCCCATCGAACCAACTGATGTATGGAAGACATCCTTCAACTGTAAACAATATCTCTATGAATGACTAGTCATTCCCTTTGGTTTATCAAATGCACCAACCACTTTCATGAGGTTGTTGGATGATGTATTGGGAACCTTCACCAACTCCTTTGTGGTAGTATATTTGAATGACATCCTCATCTTCACTAGAACATGGGAGGAGCACATGCAGCATATTCAATAGGTTTTGAGCACTTTGTGGAAGCACAAGATTTATTCCATATACATAGGAGAGTCAAATGAAATTTTCCAACCAAGTTCAATGCATGATAAGAAGTGATAAAGTAATTAAAAATATATATAATAATAATAATCATAATAATAATAATAATTAGAAATACTACTTATATTCAACATGTACAAGGGCATTTACCTAAAATCATTGTATGGGAATAATACTTATTAAAATAGAGCTTGTTATGAGGATCAATAAAAACATTCCCATCACAATATTCCAACTCATAATATTCCTTACTAAGAACTTGCATAACAATATAAGGATTGTTCCACATAGGATTAAATTTCCTCGACTGCAACGAATATTTATCTTGGTGATAATCCAATACTAGGACTCCTTTAGAGAAAACATGGGGATGGATATACGTGTCATATTTATCCTTCACATGTTGTTTTTTAGCCTCACTCATAGTATCATCATCTCGACAGTGTTCATAAATCCATTCTAGGTAAACAAGGTGCTCTTCCTTAGAAGTTGAGTCATGAAATAACTTAAAAAACTAATTTCAATGAGGGAATTTCATATTCAATTCATAATATATCCTCACATACATGGAAAAGATGAAATGGAGTTTAATCTAGTGTAGTCTTGACTGGAGTTTAGTATTCCTGTAGAGCTAATAAAAACATTATTAAGTGCCAATTAGTTTTACTCTTGTTAATTATCCTTTGGGAAATATTTTTCAAAGCCTTTCTAATGAATTGTGCTTGTCCATTCAAGTGATGATAGTAAGGGGATGAGTGTTCTTGCTTGAACCCCAACTTTGTTTCTAGGTTCATCATCATTTTATCAAAAAATGAGAGGCATGTTTAGTGAAAAATTCTCTAAGAACTCCAAACCTAAAGATGAGATGATTGAATATGAATAGATAAATTATTTCAGCATCATTTGTAAATGTATGCATAGGTTCATCCCACTTAGTCGAATAGTCCACCCACCACAATAATATACTTACAATATTTCATCAAAATTGAATGGATTGTCATAAATCAACCCCCAGTAGGGAATACAGGATCGGAATGTGCATGTATATTTTTTATGTACACTTAAAAAGGATATTATTTCTTAACTACTACAACAAAATCCTTAAAAATAGAGGGAAAAAAATCTTGCATGCAAAATATTTTGATTAATGGCCAACCCAAATAGTTGACTACCACATCTACCATTGTGTTTCATTAATAAACTTCTCTACCTATTCATGATTCAAACATCAATGTAACCTAATCTCATCCCATTCATGATACAAAGTGTCACCAATAATTAGGTATCTCTTCATGTGATGTCAAATTTTCCATTAGTCACTATGAGAGAGGTGAGAAGGGCATTGTTAAAATTGTAGATATAATGTGATATCTTTATACCACTAATCAAAAGTGGCAATGATGAGTAAATTTTCATCAAGTAATGACTCAGTTTCAAATTTATCCTAATAGTCTCTTGGTAACTCTGACATCATCTATATGAAAAACATACATTTCTTCAATTTTTCATAGGCACATACTTTAAATCAATTTATTTCAATATTACTATCCAATTTGAATATTTACATCTAATTATTCATCAAGAGAATATACGCTACATGGGATTTACATTTGCAATCACTATCATGTGTTGAAGAAGGATATAATATCAAAGTCTTTCGATAGCATGTATTGTTTCCAAGGCTAATATTTCAACATAAGAGTATCCTAACTTAGGCCCAACAATGAACTTATTTAAATTGTATACCACATGTTGTTTATGCAATTAATCCTCCTAAACCAAATTCATGTCAATAGTTGATTCATATGTTACCATATATAAAAAAAAAAGCACTATCTATAATCTAGTGGACTCAATAATTGGGAAAACATTCATCCTTTTCTAAAGACATCAAATGATAATTCAACATACTCATACCATATAAAATGAAATCCATTATTCAAAATACACATGAATCCTTTTGTCATGTCAAAATAATTAGCTATTAATCGATGCAAAAAATGCTTCTTTCCTTACAGACTTTAGTATTCGAAAATATTACATGGGGTAGGAAATTGAACTATCAATTCCACCTTAAAGAGATCAACCATGACCCCATACATGGACACTATGAAACCAAGAAATTTCCTAAGCATGACACAAACGTTACACTCATGGAGATTCAGAGGAATTTTCTAGACCCCATCTTTCAAAAACTACAGGAAGCTCCAAATACTATCAACCACTCACTCTAGCCTGCATGAGTTACTAGAGCTATGGAAAAGGTATCTCCTCCATCCTCTTGTGAATATTTTTTCATAATTATGACAAGAATCGGTCTTTTCCTTCTTATTCTTGTTTTTATCTTCCTTCTAGTCTCTTTCGAAATGCTCAAGCTTCCCATAGTTCCAACGTTTTGGCTTATACTTTCTTGGAGACTTATTTATTGACTCTCCCATGGGATTTATATTTTCCCTTTAACCTCTTATTTCCTTTCCCTTTCAACCTTCCATGAAAAAAAAAGCACTCATTAGTTGATTAAGAAGATTTCCACCTAACCTCCTTTGAGAGTAAACTATCCATCAACTCATCACTAACCATTGTATTTATAGTGTTTCTAATGGCCATTACAATGTTGTCCAAAAAAATTAGCAGATAACAAAAAATATTCATACAACGATAGTCCTCATCCATGTAATATCATTTGGGCCCAATAGTATGAAATGCACTCAGATGCTTGGCTATAGAACCACCATCACCCATTCTCAAGGTGAACATGTTTTCTCACATAATTTTTTTATTAACAATGGATTTAATATCATACAAATCCAGAAAAATGTTCCTTATAGTTGCTATATTTTTTCCTTTAGAAAAATTCAATAACATTGAAATGAAAAAATAGAACTTGACAAGTCTTCTCATCTTTCTCTCTAACTCTACACACGTTTTATCCTGTAGATCTCAATATATGAGAAAATCCTTCATCTTGAGATTCCATAGCTCAAAGTTAGTGTCATTAAATTTCTCATTTCTAATCTAGACATGCTCACCATTTCCATAGAACAATATTTACTTTTCCATAAGCACCCACTCAAACTAGTATTAGATTTGAAAATTTTGTCCCTAATGCCTTGGGTCCAAAGTGATCAATCTTTGATTCCAAACAAAGGGAAGAAAAGGAAAAAAACATTATTTTTTCACTAATCAATGAGAAAAAAATTTAAGAAAAAAAAAGCATACTTGCATTGAGAAACAAAATAGAAAAGTAAAACCATTAAGTAAAATAATTTCTTATGTAAAACCTTTTGCAAGAGAAAAAACCCACACTCCAAAGAACACTTAATGTATAAACCCACACTCCAAAGAACACTTAATGTATTATTAGAAACTGACAAATGGTTACAATATATTACAAATTTTCTATAGCATAACAACATGTTAAAACCCCTCTCACAACCTCTAACCCAAACATTAAATAAATAGACATAAAAAATCATAAATCATTTATGATTTTCTAATTTTACATGATGGAAACTACCAACAATTAATTATCCAATTACTACTACTCAACATTCATTGCTTATTAACACCAAAATTATCTTGATGGTTAGAGGGCAACTGAGGAAACCCTATTTTCAACCCGGCGTAGACTGTTGCAAGCTAGTTGCAAACCACCAACACAGCAAACAATTAGCAGGTAGCAGACATCAATTGACCTCTACTGATATGCCAGAATGGGCACAGAAGAGGGGGGGGGAACCCCCCTCATACAACAATATTACCGCCAATGACCGCTCAGGCACCAGAGAAAAACACCCCTCGTTCGAGCCTCCCTTGCAGATACGCGACCGTCTTCTGGCCAAAGAACAAGGCCTCGGGAAGGAGATGTAGACGAAAGCTAGCACGTCCCATCCAAAAGCACCTCGAGGGTGGGAGCCAGGAAAATGCATTCCATAAATGGACAAAACATCGAGATACCTCATAAGCTCAACAAGAGTAAGGGAACATACCCAATTTATGAGGGAAAACACCCTCATTGGCAAGTTCCTGGGCCTTTGGCCATCAAAAAGAGATCTGAACAAATGGATATAACACTATTGGAACCCCAAAGGAGACTATGAGGTCCAACTTAGCTCCAAAGGTTTCTTCACCATCATCCTGTACAATCCAGAAGACAGAGACAGGATATTTGAGAATGGGTCGTACTTCTACAACTCCACAGGGTTATTCTTGCACTTATGGACTGAAAGATTCAACCCAAATAAGGAGGATTTCACTATGGCTCCTGTATGGATCCGCCTATATTCCTTACCGCAAGAGTTCTGGCTAGAAGAGATTCTCATGGGCATAGGAAACACATTAGGACAATATGTCAAAGCATCAGAAGCCACAAGGCAGAGAAAATACACTTCATATCCTAGGATATGTGTCTACATTAACATTTCCAAGGCCCTACGAGTAGCTGTAACTCTAGAATACTAGGATGAGGACTGTGTTACAGGTATGAAATAACTGAGAGGGGGGGGGGTGAATCAGTTATTGTAAATTATTAACAATTTCCTCAGTTTTGACTTCGAATCATTAATCTTAGTGGCAGTAAGTCTTTACTGTGAAACCCAGTGTTATAAACATAAAGCATATATCATAAAGAACAACAATCACACACACAGCATTCATTCATAAGTATGAGACACAGATTTTTCAAGAGGAAACCCAACCCGGGAAAAAACCTCGTCTTCTTAAGATGTTCAGCAAGCACCAACTTCGTTACAACTCATCTTTTATGAGCACCAACTCATAGAGGCTACAACCTCTGATTGCCAGCACCAACTGGCTGAGAGCACCAACTCCCACAGGATCCCAGCACCCACTGGGTGGAAGCCCCGACTTCCTTTTACTTCAGCACCAACTGAGTGAAGGCACCAACCTTCAAATTCTACAAGCACCCACTTGCAGAGAAAGAGACATACGTCTCCCTAGCACCACCCTACCACCCTAGT
>ML794013.1:278418-292184 GCA_009831015.1 Picea engelmannii
TCTACGCATGCCACATCATCTAACGCTGTGTTCCAGCATCTGCGTTCCAGTAGTCATGTTCCAGCAGTCGTGTTCCAGCATTCGTGTTCCAACAGTCGTGTTTCAGCATTCGTGTTCCAGCAGTCGTGTTTCAGCAGTCGTGTCCCAGCATTCCTGTTCCAACAATCGTGTTTCAGCATCTACGTTTCAGCATGTTTCACTTTTGTGTTGCAGCATCTGTGTTCGCTTCCAACAGTCGTGTTTCAGCATTCGTGTTCCAGCAGTCATGTTGCAGCATCTGTGTTCGCATTTGTGTTGCAGCATCTGTGTTCGCATTGGTGTTGCAGCATCTGTGTTCGTATAAACAATCGATTGCCATCAATGACAACCTTGATCCTCTGCGTCATTTTTCTGTTATAGCCATCAATGACAACCTTAACCATCTGCGTTAGCTTCTGTGTTCCAGCGCTATCTCAGCACTGTGTTTCAGTGTTTGTGTTCGCATTTGTGTTGCAGCAGTTAACATTTGTGTTGCAGCGTGTTTCAGCTGTTCTTCATAAACAGTCGATTGCCATCAATGACAACCTTGATTATCTACGTCATCTTTGCTGTAGCCATATTTCCAACAGACTGGAAACAAACACTAGAATATGAACACATCCCTTTTCATTGCAGGAGATGTCATGAGCATGGTCACCTCTTCAGAGACTACCCCCTGATCAAACAAGCCACCAAAGAAAATGATACCATACAGAAAGATGGCTTCACCATTGTCACGACCAAAAATAAAAACCCTCCAAGGAAGTAGGTCTCAGATCCCAGACAAATTATCACAACCAAAAATTCCTATGAGATTCTGAACTAGCTACCAAAAGATGAGGAAATCCAAGATCTGCACAAGGAATCGCAATAGGCCTATGGGGACATCCAAAACCCTCCTCCCCCTCACCTGAGTTGTGAAATCGACACAGAAGAAAGAGCATACAAGGATGGAGACACCCTAATGTAGCTGGACGATAGAGATCTAGCAGGCATAGATCTAGAAAAGCTCCAGGAGGCCCTGAATCAAAAGGACCTGCGGACCCTTCCTAAAGAAAAACTACACAAGATACACAAAGTATTTTTTAACTCCTCAGTAGGATCCGTAGCACGCTTGGGCATAGCCATGGACGCGAGTTTAGGCTCGAAAAGAATACTCCGTGAGAACAAAAGAAGAGGGTGGAAAATAGCACAACAACTCATCAAGGAGGCGGGCAACCTCATGATAAAGTCGGGGCAGATCCACAAGCTCTCGGAGGGATACCTCCACCCAACACCACCCTCTTAATGATGAATATCTTTACCTAGAACATTAGAGGACTCAATGGTAGATCCAAACAAAGGATCCTCCGAGGCTGCATCAAAGCAGAAAACCAAGACATCCTAATGTTACAGGAAACCAAATGTGCGGGGGCAGAAGCTGAAACCATCTTCCAACGTATTTGGAGAGGATGTAACTCCATATTAACAGACTCCATAGGAGCCTCAGGAGGTCTAGCTATCTTCTGGAACCCACTCAACATCACTATAAAAAAATCCTTCTCAACTGTAGGCACAATAATGGCCCACTTCGAGGTCATAGGCTCAAATCAGGAAGGGGCCATTACAATGTTTACGGCCCCCAAAGCTAATAGGACAAAGATAAACTCATGGAGCGGCTCGCACTAATCAAGACTCTGGTGACAAAACATAGCTGGATCTTAGGAGGCGACTTCAATATGATCCTGTCACTGGAGGAAAAGACAGGAGGCAACAAGAGACTCGAGCAAGACAGTGGTAAGTTCAAAACCATCATTGATCATCTAAAGCTAGTAGACATAGAAAATAGCAATGGCACCTTCACCTGGACCAATCGTAGATCGGACAACCAACACATTGCTTGTCGTCTGGACCGCTTCCTGGTAACTGAGGAACTAATGGAGGAGGGCTCTTATATGGAAAGCCTTATTCTCCCAAAATCCGGGTCGGATCATTGGCCTCTTGCTTTTATATTAGAAACAGGAGAAACACCCAAATACAAACCCTTCCGTTTCGAAAATTTTTGGCTCTCACACTCGGATTTCCATCAGTTAGCAAAATCCTAGTGGGCACAGGCAGAAATAGATCATGGCACCTGCATGTATAAATTCCAGCAGTGCCTAAAAAACTTCAAGCAGCTGCTGAAACACTGGAATAAGAACACCTTTGGAAACATACTCCAAAGCATACAAAACATAGAGAATAAGCTTGTGGAGATACAAAAAAATTTCATCTCAGGATCCCAGACCACTGAATTAACGAAAGAGAAGGAGAAGATCCAAGTGCAATTAGAAGAGAGAGAAAGGCATAAGGAAATATTTTGGAAACAAAAATCCAGAGTACAATGGCTCAAATAAGGGGAAAAGAACACAAAATTCTTCCATAGAGCTATGGTGCATCATCGCCACATCAACAGAATAACCCACTTAGAGGATAGCCAAGGCAATACAATCAGAGAACATTCTCAGATAGAGGCAGAGTTGATCAACTACTACCAGGAATTGCTAACGGAAACCAGGGAGGAAAGAACGATAGCCATCCAAAGGGTCACCAGACACATACCCTCTCTAGCAACTTCAGAACAAAACACAACCCTAACATGACCCATCACCCAAGAGGAAGTTGATCAAGCCATAAAAGAAATGCCCCTAGGAAAAGCCCCCGGACCGGATGGGTTCACCACTGATTTTTTCCACCACTATTGGGACCTGGTCATGGAAGAAGTTTGGGAGGTAGTAGAGGAATCGAGAGCATCAGGCCTATTCCTACCGGTGCTCAATGCCACCTTTCTCACCCTCATTCTGAAAGAAGAACAGATCACAAACCCTAAAAATTTCAGACCCATCGCCCTCTACAATGTAATCTACAAAATCATAAGGAAGGTGGTCGCCAATCAACTCAAACCCATACCGACTCATGTCATCTCCAAGGAACAAGCAGGGTATGTAGAAGGAAGACAAATCATGGACAACGTCATCCTGGCTCACGAGGTCATCCACTCCCTCAAGACATCAAGGACTCTAGGTATGTTAATCAAAATTGACCTTTCAAAATATTTTGACAAAGCCAATTGCAGTACCTTTGGGCTATCTTAGAGTCTTTTGGATTTGATCAGCATTAGGTGAGTTGGATCTTAAATCTCACCTTCTCAGCCTTCTTCTCCATACTAGTGAATGGGGTCTCGTCTCGGCCTTTTTCACCTTCCATAGGTATCAGACAAGGGGACCCCCTTTCACCCTTCTTGTTTGTACTTATGGCGGAAGGCCTGGGATGTTACATCAAGTCGGCAGTCACAGACGACTCTCTCAAAGGCTTGCCTCTACACAACATCCAGCCAGTGCCCTCTCACATTCAATTTGTTGATGACACCCTCCTACTGAACTCCCCAATGGTCCGAGAGGCCAACAAGATCAACTCTATCCTCTCTAACTTCACTGAAGCTTCAGGCATGTCTCTTAACCTAGACAAGTCCAAACTCTATTTTTTTAACACCCCAACTTCTATACAGCTCCACATTTCCAAACTCCTAGGAATACCCAAGAGCTCCCTTCCATCCAACTATTTAGGCGTTCCTCTCACAGGCGTGACAACTAGATCCATTTCCTGGGATAGCCTTCTCCTTTCCATCTCTAACAGACTAAGCAACTGGACCTTCAGACCTCTCAACATTTCTTATAGGTTGGTCCTCCTCAAATCCGTCTTACAATCCCTACCTACTTACCTCTTCACCGTGCTAGCAACTACTAAATAGGTCATCAAAGCCATAAGGAACCTCCAGCAAAATTTCCTCTGGCATGGTCATCAACCCAATAAGAAATGGTCTCTAGTAAACTAGGACAGACTCTGTACACCAAAAATCCTAGGAGGATTGGGACTTCGTGATCCAGGGAAACTCAATCAAGTAATAGGAGCCAAAATATGGTGGAGATGGTTAAAAACCACAATAGTCGTCTGGGCGCAAATGTGGAAGCAGAAGTATCTCCCCCTCACACCAGATAATAAACTCATTAGACACAATGACTGACTTCAAGGCTCCAACATATGGAACACATCTTGGAAAAATCATACGCTGGTTCAAAATCATGCTTTCTGGGAAGTCCGAAATGGAGAAAGCGCCATGTTCTGGCAAGAATCGTGGTAGAAATTCAAACCCCTGGATGAACTGGAGGAGTTAAACACTCTCAAACAAGCCCTCAACCAGGATACCTCCTTAAGGGTGAAAGAAATTTAAAAACCCGAGGAACAATGACATTAATGGGGCCATTGGAAAACCTCTAATCGGGATCTAGGGGTCCCAGAGAATCTCAATCTACAGAACTGGCAATTCCATGCTAACCACCGTAAAATACCCAATAGAGAAGGTCCATACATCCTTATATGGGGGTACTCCACAGCTGGCACTTTCTCAATAAAGGAAGCTTACTTCCTATAGGGTAATCACCAAGATCAAAACAAGGAGACCATATGGAACAAAGTATGGAACCCTACTCTTTGGCCCAAGGTTTCCACCTTCTTATGGGTTGTGGTACATAATCGAACCCTAACTTGGGACAACCTCAGAAAAAGAGGCTTTATTGGGCCCTATTTTTGTGTCCTTTGTCGCCAGCAAGAGGAAACCAAAGAACATCTTTTCAATGGATGCCACTTCATCCAACAGATTTGGGACCAAGGAGCGCAAATAATGCGCAGATCCAACCAACACCGGAGCAACATCAATGACACAATTGAGAATTGGGACTCTATCACCTACAATAATCCCCTACCGAATCACATCTGGTAGCTCCTACCAGGATTCATCCTCTGGCAAATATGGAAAGAATGGAACAAAAGAATCTTCCACTCCAAAGCTTCCACGCCAGACACAACTTGGGAGAAAATAGTCTCACTAATCAAGGAAACTATCAGAAGTAAATCCTGGAAAATAGAGGACCTAAACTGCAACCCAAAGGAACATTGCATTCTTCAAAGCTAGCAACCCAATCTAATCAATCGACTAGAACCAAAGAAGCACAAGCACCAACAAACTAGTCCAACCATCTGGACCCCCCCTCTAGCTAATTTCATAAAGATAAACTTCGATGGGGCTTCCAAAGGAAACTTGGGACCAGTGGGTTATGGAGTAGCACTCAGAAATTCCAATGGCGAGATCCTATGTCTCGTTGTAGGATTCCTAGGGGAAACAACCAACAATGCGGCATAGCTAACAGGCTTATTGCGGGGTCTCCAAACAGCTACTGACAGACACCATCATAAGATTATCTTGGAGGGGGACTCACAAATTGTTGTGGAGTTTTGGAGCAGGGCCATCCATTCGCTGGGAGCCTTGGACATCCCCAAGTTCTTCATTATGCCCAGAGAATGATGAAAGCCATGCAGGGGCGTAGCTTGGTACACAGTCGAATCACGCAGGTAGAGGCAGAAGAAATTTGAGCAGGCGTTGGCCTTGGCGTCTTTGTGAAGACACAGAAAGTCTGGGAAACCTCGAACGCCTCCAATGGCGTACGTGGAAGAGATCACCCTAGACGAAGCCATGCAAATCTATTCGAAGCTCCCTT
The DNA here is from genome assembly GCA_009831015.1 of Picea engelmannii. NCBI lineage: Eukaryota > Viridiplantae > Streptophyta > Pinopsida > Pinales > Pinaceae > Picea > Picea engelmannii. Next base: position 284,010 of record ML794013.1, read on the forward strand.
TTTTCACAGTCCTAGATAATTAGAATCCTCCCACTGATTTTGGCAGCGACGACAAGATTTCACCTTCGGGAAAACCGCTTGGCTACATTGCAACTCGCCCAGGAGAGGAATTCACCACCTGCTATGTTGAAGAAGAGTCATTGTCCTGCACAAAAGGAAAAAATGACCTACCCACTAGTGCACCTTTGGAGGAGGTGACTCAGCCAATCAACCGACAGGTACATCAAGACATTGAAGCACATGAAGGTGAAGGAGCAAAGGGTCCATTTCCCTTAGCCTCTGCTGAGGGTAATTGGTAGGACCGACATCCTTTCACCAATCTGGGGTACCTAGCACTAATCTTTGAAATGCGGAGCATGCTAGATGATCAGATCTTTTGCATCACTCGAATCGACCATCGACTCAACATGTTGTATGCTTCACACTCCATGACTCCCTCGAAAAGGCAGTGCCCTACGTGCGTGCAAGCTTACGCATTTCCAACAAGAAGGATTTTGCATTAATGGTATAAATGAGTTTTTAATATGGATTTAAACCACCATTAAAAGAAACAGATTGGAAAGAGGTAAAAAAAGAGTAGTGAAGTGATAAAGAAGTGGGAAAGAAGTGAGTGGATGAGGTCGGAATAAAACAACTGCCCAAGAGGTTGAATCCTCAGTTAAAGTGGTGGAAAAAACTACCCAATAGTGTGTTGAAAAAACTGCCCAACTCTTTCCCCACTCACTTTGATGAGATGCAAAAGGGGATACTCGGCTCGGATGGATGATGAAACAGTCATTTCTCAGCAGTTTATTCCAGGGACATACTTTACTTATGATCACTTGGATCCCAGTAACCTTATTGGTGTCATCAGCTGATTCATATAGAGTCTATTCTTTGAGGAAGTCAGCACTTAATCCCAATGCAAAGGTAGGAGAACAGCTTGTGATCATGTTTGTTATCTTTGTTGATATGTTTATTATCTAGCTAGAACATTGGTAAAGAAAACCTGACTCATGGATTCCGTTTTGGGAACTTATTTTCTTTGTTTCTGTGGTTAAGGTTCATGTTTATGTGGTAGGTAGTATTCCTCCTATGACAGCCATTAAAATCTTACCAGTAGGGCTTGGAGTAAGCTCTTTAGCACAACAAGATTCTCAGCCTGCTAAGTTTGCTAAATACAATGCAGTAACTGCTGCATTAAAATTGAATATAGAAAATTTTAATTATTTTTAGATTTTTTTAAAGGATTTAAATTTATTTTAAAATAATAATTGAAGGAATATTTTTAAAAAAGAAAATTTTTGAAATGATTCGTTATTTATGAAAATTTATAAATGCTATAAAATGTAAAAAAAATGTTCACATTTTCAACAACTCATCAATGTTTAGATTCAAATTTTGATTTTAAATAACATAAAAACAATTAGTTATGGGTTATGGGTCACAATTATATTAACATCGGAAATGTAGAAAAAATATTAACTGCAAATGTGTGGTTCAATGACAATTTTGAAAACCTAACAAATGCGATGAGTTTATTTCTCTTTTTATATGTTCACATATTCCATCTCTCCAGAAGTATCTATATGTTATTCATAATTATTATGTTGCAATGTTAATGCACATTTCTTCTTTGATTTGAAAAAAACTATGTTAATTAATGTGTTTGGAATAAAAAACTTTGCTAACCTCGATGATTTTTTTTAACTTATATTTTATTGATTAAATTCAGATGTGAACTTACACAAAATGGACATTGGAAACATCAAAAAATCAAAATTTGAGATTACAATTTTGGACATTCAATTTTTTGCATCATCATATCCTCACTGCTTTGTTCTCTAAAATGACTATTCCCATTTTCCTAATTCTATGCATATTTATAAATCATGACCTTTCAATTGTTCTTGTTGTTTCTAGTGAAATTTGCATGAATGTGATGATAAATTATGTGTTTGAAGATTTTTTTGGATTCACCTCATTTCTTTTTAATCAATGTTTCAAACCACGCTAATGCAGTGCATCATGAGGATGGATAATGAAGAGAATATGATCAACTTAAAGCATCAAACTCTCATCATTATTCATCCTAATGATGAACCACATTGACCAACTTTGGAACATTAATTGAAAAAAATGCAATGGATCTGAAACAATATGCAAACATTGGTATCAATCATAGTAGTTTGAAATTGGAGAAACATTGTGTCAAATATTTCGAGAATTCCACATAATTATGTTTCCCTTTGTCTCATCCCACACCTAATATCAAAGAGAAGTATCATTTGCAACATTAATGCTTAGAGAAAATCTATCCTTTCCTAGATGGGAATCTTAAGAAAATTACAAAAAAGGTAAGGGATTATGCTATGAGATCCACTTTGGTAAAATCATTTTTACAAGATTTGAGATATCAAGTGAAAAATCAATATCCTCAATAAGAATAAAACACTTAGTGGTCTTCCCCAAATGGGGTGCCACGCATACCTTCCGAGACACATGGCGTGGAGCCAGGTCGGGCTTTAAATGAGGTCGGTCGATTGCCATCCCTTCAACATTAAGGATGGGAGTGGGCTCCATCTTCCACCCTCCTGAAACAAGACTTTCCCCTTGCATGAGTAGTCTAGTTATGATGCTCATTCACATAGAGGACTTAATGGCGACGACCGCCCCATCGGCCCTCCTGCTCTTAGTGTGCCCGCACCATGTCTTTCTCTACTTCATTTATGCACCAAAGATGTAGTTGCAAGCTTTGGAGCAGCCATATTCCTGCCTTCTATAGACCTCCCACCTATCTCCCTAGATTGATTCCTCATGAACAAGGAAATCCTCGTCGAGGCTCCGCTTGGCATTCCTATGTCACTCGACAAAAACGCCTGCAAAAATTGGAATAGGCACTCTCCATTGCCTAGACCCAACTTCAATGTAGTAGAGATGAATCTGATGCGCCTCCAGTTGCAACAGTCATCATGGAGCCTCTGGTTGAAACAGTCATCCTGTAGCCTCTCATGGCATATGTCGAAGAGGAAATCCCAGAGGAGCCTTTCCAAGAGACTTCGGATCTTCTCCTTTTCACAGTGCCAGACAATTGGGATCCACCAAGTGATTTTAGAGTGGGAACCTCCTTGCCTGGCGCCGAGAATTATGAGGGTGGTGAAACTGTGGTGACATGGGAAGAAGGTTTCACCTATTATGTGAAAGAGGAAATCCCAATAGACATGATCCCTCAAGAAGCAAACCCCGATGCTGAAGCTGCCTTGGGAAACAACATGTGAAGAAAAGAGGAGAAATTAGACCTGAAGCGAACCGGGAATGAAAACTCAAGCGAGACAGTGGAAGAAGAGCCAAATGAGAACAGTGGAAAGGACAAGGAGGATGGAACAATCCTCATGCCACCTCTTACCTCCTGCATGCAAAATCCATGGTGTGACCCTCCACCTCTACTCCATCTGGACTACTTAATTTGGTTTTTGATTTGAGGAGCCAGATGGTAGACCACGCCTATCGTGGCACCCTCACGGGCCAACGGGTTGACATGCTCTTCGACGCCTATTCTAACGCACCATCGAGACAAAGATTCCCAACCTTCCTTTAGCACTTTGTTGCTCCATCCAAGACACACGCTCCAGACATGGACACCACCTCAGACACCACTGGGTAATAGTATGGCTCTGTTCAAAGCTTACATTCTCTTTTTCATAGTTTTTTATGTGATTCTAGTTACTTCTTGTAAGATTCTAAGTACAGTTAAGACCATGACACACCATCGATCCTGGGTTCCTTCAGGTAGGATTGATGGAAAAATAGTCTTCCTTGAACAAGGGTTAACTCTGTTTTGGTTTCTGATTATTCGGTGGAATGGTGGGCAATCTAGAAACATTGGTACTTTTTGCTACTTAATATAGAGGGAACTTCCCTCTTTTTTACTTCAAAAAAAAAACACACTTAGTGGTCTTGTTGAGTAATTTAATTTATCTTTACATTTGTATGGATCTTAGAAAGCTCGAAATCATAGAAATATTAGCCTAAATAACAAGAAACAAATTCAATCAAGCTAGAACTTCATGTTTCTAGAAGTCTATAAAAAAGTAGTTTCTCTCCATGGTTCTTATAGTGTTTTCGTGAAATAAGCTCTTTAACAAATGACTCGATGTCTAGTACAATTTCTCATTTTCTATTGAGATTACATTGAACATGATTATCATGGTTAAGAATGATTATGATATGATTAAGATATGAATATTAGAAGCATATCTCATGCTTCAATTTTTTTTTTTTCTCTTTTATAGTTGTCCATATAACTATTTTATTTTGATATTTTTCTCTGAATATTTATCTCCACCTTTTTAACACTTTGAATTACCTTAAAAAAAAGTGGCTAATAATTTATAAATTTTTATTTTATTTTTAATTTAATATAACCCATCAACAAGATACACTTAAAATTATAGATTTTGATTATTATTAGTTCCTATTGAAATCACTACTTACCTTTTTGTTTTTTCATGAAATTTTATCATTGAAAAAGAGACGAAGAGAGTTGTTTCGACATATATATTTGAGCCTTGTATGACTATTAAATTCAATACAAAGTCATGCAAATTTTACCTAAATTAAGAGACATCGAAATTTAGATGTTGACACAAATAATTCTTTACTATATTTTGGAGCTAATCTAAAAAATAACCTCCTCAAGCTCTAAGTGACCATTTGGGTTTCAAGGACAATTTACATGAAGTCATTAATAATCAAATCACATATGCCTTCTTAAATATGGGATTTTACATAAGCTAGGAACCTAGAGGTAATGTTAACCATCGATGTAAATAGTTCATCTTTGAGCATTTTTCTCATCAAACAATTGTTTTGTCAAAAAAACACTTTCTACAATGTACTATGAGAGTTATGCATAATTCCTTCCATTCTCAACTTGGATCTGATTCGTGGTATTTAAAAAAAGTAATAAGTTCTTTTTTCAAGTTCATCCTTATAAAGTTGATATAAAATTAGCCTCGAGGGTTATCTCACTTGGTCATGAGCCAAATGTAAGAATCTCCCTGGTAAAATGGGGAGGTCACATGTTCGACTCTCTTAATCACCTATTAATAATTTTTAAATATTACTTATCAATTTTATGTTGAGTAGTGAAACATACTCTTATCTATAAAAATATTTCATATTTCATATCTATAGTAAGTTGAACAAAGTCTTATATGGTTGGATTTTATTTTGGAAATCTTTTGTGGCAAGTGTTTAAATATCAATGATGCCCCTCTTAAGAAAAGATTGTTTCATAATCCTTATACATTGTTTTTTTTTTTTGTAAGTAAGTTGTTGTATTGGATCCTAAAAAATTTACAGACGTATTAAAAGCCCTATATTATGTGGGAACACTGCCCTTCTGGGAAATCACTATTGCCCCGAGTACCAAAAAAAGATGTTTCATAGACCTTCTTGGCATCAGTGCCCTTTCGGGAAACCATCGTTGTCGATTGTTCAAAAAAATAAGGTATGCCATGTCGATGCCATGCAAAGATAATACTATTGTCTAAAAATATATAAAATAAAATAAAAAATTGGCTAGCCTTTTTTGGCTTCCTGTGAACCAAGTTCATCGTAAACATGGAAACAAAGAGAATTAGAAACTTGGCCCGAGTCTAGGCCCGGTGTAGACACATCGTGCTTGTGACTTTCCCTTGTCGTGATCTGTCATTGCTTGCCAAAGGTATTGGAGGAAGGACATCAGCTTGTCTACTCGACTCCAGCGATTGACGTCTTGATTCTACACATCGAAAGTGATTGTCTTGAGCTCCCTCAGGTCCTGGTTGATGTCCCTCAGGTCCCTTTGTAGTTTGTGCATGGTGTCCATGTCCAGTGCTTTGTCCCAATAGCCATCACCCGGAGAGGTTGGGGAGTCTGAGGAAGTGGAGGGAGAGAGGTCGAGGTGAGCTGGGTGGCGAGGGGGATAAGGAGGAGGCAGAGGGAAATGAAGGGGAGAGGGAGGGGGAGGCACATAGCCCAATGAGTTTCCATAGATGTCGAACAACTTGACTCTACATCCATAGGGGTTCGAGTGGGGAGAGAGACCAGTGATGGGGTCAATGAGGGGTTGATAAGGGAGGGGCATTTCAATTGGGGATAGGTCGGTGGGGAGTTCTTCTATAGAAGGGGGAGGGTGAGGTGTCGCATCCTCAAGGCCCAAGTCGGGAAAGAAATTCACATCAGGGGGATGTTATTGAAAGGTTTCATCAATTGGTTGAGTGGTTGGGGGAAGCTCGACCTTAGAGGGATGATCGAGGGTGGGAAGTTTTCTTCCTCTGGCCTCATACCAGGCGATGCCCCATTTTGGTTTTCCTCTGGGATGAGGCATGTCAAGAGCTAGAGTCGAGCTTGGGGGGGACTTAGGACCAAACTGGGAGTCCAAATAAGGATGCACCAGGGAGTGGTGAGTGAGTTTATGAGTAGGGGGATGAAATACGGAGCACTTGGGAGCGAATTGTGCACCTAATCATGAGCAGGGAGGTGATGCACAGAGCACTTGGGAGTTGAGAGTGAGTGCCAGAGATTATTTTGAACCATATACTAAGCATGGAGAATGCCAAATGATCCTAGAGAAACCCCATGCAACACCATATAGTCGCCTGTGTTCCAGAGCATCAACCTCATGCAAATGAAGGTGTGCTTTGGAGGAGTGGAGGGTGGCGGTGGTGTGTTGACAGTCATGAGTTGACGGGGAGGTTAGGATGTGACTGGGTGGGTGCCAGGTGATTGGTCACCCGTCCATGTGGCCTCCCCATGTCCTTGTTGTCTGTTGGGCCGAGAAGCACCCCATCCGAGGGAATCCTTATACATTGTTCAAAAGGCTATGCCCTTCTTAAATTAAATATATATTTTTTATGCATATGGAAAGATCGAGATGACTATGTCTTATACAGGTTCTGAGATAGATTTTTCAAGAGATTTTTAACTATTAATACTATTAATTTCTAGTTTTAATACTATTAATTTCCAGTTTTATTACTATTAATAAACTATCTAATGCTTATAATATAAGGAGAAAGTTTTATTACTATTAATAAAGTGTCTAACGCTTATAATATAAGCAAAAATATGTATGCAAAGATCGAGATGATTGCATCTTATACAAGTTCTTAAATAGATTTTTCAAGATATTTTAACTATTAATACTATTAATTTCCAGTTTTATTATTATTAATTTTCAATTTTAGATACTTCATTCTTTTGCATTTGCGGTGGTTTGGTCCTCACTAATAGTTGGATTTTTGGATATCTCCACTTCACTAAACACACTGTAAAGACATTGAACTCAAATCATGTAGCATTTAAATTTAAGTATCAAATATTAAATTCTATTATGTTCTAAGAATTATTTTATCTTTAGTATGATATGGATGTATATTTTATTACTTATGAATTTTAACTTTTATTTTTATTTTAAACAACAATTTTTGGATATTTGATTTTTGGATATCTCCACTTGACTAAACACATTATAAAGACATTAAACTCAGATCATGTAGCATTTAAATTTAAATTTAAATATCAAATATTAACTTTTATTATGGTTTAAGTATTATTTTGTCTTTAAAACTTTCAACTTTTTGTATTATAATTTTCAACTTTTGTTTTTATTTTAAATAACATTTTTTATTAATTAATTAATTTAATTTTAATTTAAAACTTTTTATAATTTATGAAAATATATAAATCTTTTAACAATAATAATATGAATAAAAATATGAAGTTAACATATTTCATTTAAATAAAGTATTAATAATAATAATAAAATATGAATATTACATAATATATTTCAATATCAATTTTAAATAGAATATTTCAATATTCACTTTAAACACAAAATATTTTTTTAATTTATTTATTCAACATTTTTCTATATAAAATACTTAAAAATAAAACAAATTATCATTTATCATTTATAAATTAGTTTATTGACAAAAACAAAAAACTTAAACTTCAAATATTTGATAAAGCCAAAAATTAATTTTAATTTAATTTTACATAAATTATTATTTTTTAATTAAGGTGTTGATTTGTTTTTACAATTAATTAAAATTTTCCTATTATTATTTTTAGTTTTTTTAGAATTACCAATAACCTATGTAATTATCTTGTGATTAAAATATAAATATAAATATAAATATAAATATATAT
>ML794014.1:25063-48219 GCA_009831015.1 Picea engelmannii
TAGCTGAACATGGTCGTTGAAGACATGTCATGGGAACTGTTCGAGGAACGGTTCCGAGAGAGGTAGATTTCAGAGGAATTCATTGAGCGTTAGCTCAATGAGTTCGATGCCTTACGACGGGGAGGTCATACAGTGCCCAAGTATGAGCCCCATTTTATGGAGCTGCTTTAGTATGCTCCACACCTTAACATGGAGAAACTTAAGGTCAACAGGTTCGTGTTTGGCCTTCACGACAGCCTGTGTGCAAAGGTTAGGATTTTTATGCCTCAAACCTTGCACAATGTCGTCCAGAAGGCCCTCATAGTAGAGGAGGAGCTTACCAATGGGGGTCAGACCAGAACTCCAACGAGACCAGCTGGGTAGGGTTCATCTGGAACACTGCAGCACCAGACACTAGCGAGACATACACTGGGATATCGTGGCTTCCAGAGGAGATCCACATTCACTACACCTCGGTGACCGCTGCCTCAGTAGTGGACACCTTATCGGGGACCACAGCATCAGCAACAACATTTCCCGCAGCAACAGCAGTAGTTTATGGATGTTTAGCAGAACAGACCAAGGTTTCAGGGTGGTGGGCCTTCATCTTCTACTTCGGGTACCAGGATTACTGGGTTGAAGAAGGGGTGTTGGACGTGTGGGGAGCCACACTACCAGTGCGACTGTCCTGTGGAGAGGACCAGAGCATCCAGATCAGTCGGACCCACTACCATGGGAGAGATGGGAAAGGCCCATCGGATTCATGTAGAGGTGAATAATCACCAGGTAGAGCTCCAGTCGACTGTGCTTGAGACGACAGGTACCATCGTTGACTAGATCCTTGGTATTTTGATAGATCTCGGTGCTACCGAGAGTTTCATTTTTGGCGTAGCGCTAAAAGGGATTAATGTAAAGGCAGTCGAAGAGGAAGAGTTTAACTTCATAGAGATAGCTTCGAGAGCCAAACAGAAGGTTGGAGGAAAGTTTACAGGCTATTCCCTTAACCTGGGAGAGTTTGTCACAAGGGCCAACCTATACTTCACAATCCTAGGATTTTATGATTTCATGATTGGTATGTCTTGGTTGGAATCACATGAGGTGATACGCAACTGTAAGACAAAATAGTTGAGCTTGGTCGACAATGAGTGGCAGAGATGTGTGATTGTAGAATGGAACTAGGGAGTTTCCCTGAGGTTCATCTCTTCCTTACAGCTATGGAAGAGTATGCACAAGGGGTGAAAGCTTTATGAAATCCTTGAGTTAAACGAGAAGGGAGTAGCGGAAGGTCTAGAACACCTTCCGATGGTGAGAGATTTTGCAGACATGTTTCTGGAGGAGTTACCTGGGATGCCGCTGGAGAGGGAATTGGAATTTACCATAGACCTAAAATCAGGGACTGAACCGATAACAAGAATGCCTTATTGAATGTCGACTCTGGAGTTACAAGAGTTGAAAATGCAACTGAAGGAGTTGTTGGACCTAGGACTAATATGTCCTAGTGTGTCACCATGGGGTGCACCTGTTATTTTCGAATGAAAGAAGGATGGATCGTGGAGGATTTGGATTGACTACCATCAACTGAACAAGGCTACGATCAAGAATCAGTATCCATTGCCGAGAATTGATGATATGTTCGATCAAATGAAGGGTGTGACGGTGTTCTCCAAGATCGATTTGCGATCAGGATATCACCAATTACGAATCAAGGAGGATGAAATCCCTAAGACCACCTTTAAGACGAGATTTGGACATTACGAGTTTACTGTTTTACCATTTGGACTGACAAACACCCCAGGGGTATTTATGAGTTTGATGAATGGGGTGTTCCATGAATACTTGGACAAGTTCATCCAAGTATTCATTGACGATATCTTGATTTACTCTGGGATGATGGAGGAGCATGACGAGCACTTGCGCTTGGTACTATAGTGTCTGCGAGAGCACAAATTGTATGGGAAGTTGTCCAAATTCTCTTTTTACCAATTGAAGATTCACTACTTGGGGCAAGTCATCTCCGACGAAGGTATCACCATGGATCCAGCCAAGGTCGAGGCTATTATGGAATGGCCTGCGTCGACGAGTGTCATGGAAGTGCATAGATTTATAGGTTTAGTAGGATACTATCGATGGTTTGTCAAGGGATTTTCGAAGATAGCAAATCCGATCACGAAATTGCAGAAGAAAAACAAGAAGTTCGTTTGGACCGAGAAATGCGCGGAATCATTTCAGAGGGTTAAAGAGTTGTTGACGATAGTGTCGATACTAAAGGTCCCTGACATGGATGTGGACTTCTTGGTATGTAGAGACACATCCAAGGAAGGCTTAGGCAGAGTCTTGATGCAAGACAGATGAGTAATCACTTACATTTCGAGGAAACTAAGAAGGCATGAGGAGAACTACGCGACGAATGATTTGGAGTTATTAGCCATTGTATATTCCTTGAAGGTTTGGAGACACTACCTTGTTGGTCGAAAATTTGAACTAAAGACTGATCATTGTGGACTACAACACATTTTTACGCAAAGCGACCTGAACGCGCGACAACGACGTTGGTGAGAATTGCTTAGCGAGTATGAGTTTGAGATTACTTACTTAAAGGGAACAATGAACCGAGTGGCGGATGCTTTGAGTTGAAGACCACACATTTTTTCAGTGTTGCCTCTTCAGACGAATCTACATGAGAACATTCTCACTTTATAGCGTGATGATGACTAGTACCAAGAGGTCGAGGGTTTTATAGAACAAAACACAATGATGGTACCACAATATGAGGGATTTTCATTTGATAGAGATGGATTATTGAGTTTTAAAAATCGGATTTACGTACTACCAAACGACGAGTTGAGGATGTTTATCCTGAGAGAGGCTCATAGAGAATTTTACATGGTTCTCCTGAGAGTCACGAAGATGAGGGAAGACCTTAAAACCTTATTCTTCTGGAAGGGAATGAAGGCCGACATAGTCAACCATGTGGCCATATGTTTAGAGTGTCAGTAGGTAAAGGATGAACATAGACACCCAGTAGGATTACTTCAACCACATGCCATTTTGAAATCGAAATGGGAGGTCATTTTGATGGATTTTATTGTTGGACTGCCACTAACGGTAAGGAGACATGACTCAATTTTTGTAGTAGTAGACACTCTGATGAAGAGTTCTCACTTTATTCCTATGCGTACGACATATGAGGCACCTGACATTGCTAGAGTTTTCAGTAGTGAGATTGTGAGGTTGCATGGCGTGCCTAAGAGGATTATATCTGATCAAGGATCAGTGTTTACTGGACGATTTTGGACGAGTTTCCAAGAGGCCTTGGGAACCCAACTTAACTTTAGTACTGTGTATCACCCAGAGACTAATGGATAGACTGAACGAATGTACCAGACCTTGGAGGACATGTTGCGCATGTACATGATGGACCAACAAAAGAATTGGGAAGAATTATTGCCACTAGTGGAGTTCGCTTACAACAACAGTTACCAGAGAACCATTAAGATGGCCCCTTACGAGTTTCTTTACGGGCAACCTTATCGAATGCCCTTGAGTTGCGATCATCTTGAGGATAGAGTCCTAGTGGGACCAGATGAAATTCAAGAGAGGGAAGAGAAAATGCAAACAATAATACAAAGGATTAAAGAAGCACATGATCCACAGAAGAGTTATGTCGATGTGCATCGTGTCAAACGTAGTTATGAGGTTGGCGATCGAGTATTCTTGCGGGTTAAACTGCATAAGAGTTCGATCAAGTTGGGGAAGGGAGCTAAACTGTCTCCTAGGTTCATGGGACCTTTCGAGATTGTGGAGAGAAAAGAGCCTGTGGCCTAACGACTAACCTTGCCCAATTCCTTGAGGCGTATGCACGATGTTTTTCATGTATATGTTTTGAGACATTATATGAGTGATCCTACACATGTTATTGACATGAGTTCCTCGCAGGTATCAGATGAGGGAGTTCTCATGGCTGAGATGGTCTGCATCTTAGATCATCACGTTCGACAGTTACGACGTCGAACGGTAGATCAGGTCAAGGTCCAGTGGGACAATTATAGTCCGCACTTGGTGACCTGGGAGGAGGCATATGATATGTGCCAACAGTTTCCATTTTTGTTTGATAGATATACATATGACACTGGATACAGTTATTTTGGCATTTATACTGAGAAACTTTGAGATGAAGTTTAGGCGAAGAGAGGGTGTACGTAACATCCCTCTCTGGCAAACTTATTCTTTGAGGACACTTGCTTGCAAGTGATCCAGATTATTATGATATTAAAATATTTGACTTTGATCATGATGAGTTATGGTATATGACATGATGTTTTACTGCATTGACATAGATAGGTTCTATTGACTCGGTTTTACTAAGTGTACAGGGTTTTGGACCTTGAGGATGCAGAGGCATCGACAGAACCCCTTGGACTTTGAATCGAGTCAGGGAATGTGCTATTGGGGTTTGATTGTTTTACTGTGATATTAGTACATATGATTAGACGATATGATGTGGATATGTTCTGACATTATTTGTTGATGATGTAGGCTGATGAAATCTTGCCGACCAGACTCACATATGGAGTAAAGGGGCCACATATGGCTACCAGAGAGGTTGAGGGAGAGGTGTGGACAACAACCCTGCCACAGCCTACTAGCACTCCCACCATGGCTCAAACTGTAGGTTAATGATTACCTAGTTCGAGAGTACCCACGATGCCATGAAGGTAGAATGCGACAGTCGCTCATGATGATTCTAAGGGGCTTTCAATAAGACGTGGGTTTTATTCCTTAGAATCCCTTAGTCTCCCACAAGTTCACCTGGTGGAGTGTTGACTCCAGAGGTTATTGATGTCTACCAATCAGTCAAGAGGCGAGTGGCACCCTTGGAGCATGTGGTGCATCCTGAAGGGCATGACGTGCAAAATAAACAAAAGAGGCCAGTGGCACCCTTGGAGCATGTGGTGCGTCCTGAAGGGCACGTCAGGCAAAAGAAACAAAAGAGGTGAGTGGCACCCTTGGAGCACATAATGCATCCTGAAGGGCACGTCGCGTTGATGATGTTAAAGAAACGAACCTAGATGACCCTAAGACTAATATCTCATTAAGAAATTTTAAAACAACTTCCCTAATTAAAATGTTGCCTAGTTTAGAATCCAAGTCCTAAGTCTAAAATTTCACTAGGGGTAAAATTTTGTCTACCCTTAAGGAATTATCTCTATAAAAATAAAATAATAAAGTTTGAAATAAAAACCACTTAAGTAATAATTGTGGACTTCATAAATTTTTGGGTAAAATGAAGAGAGTAAGAACTTAAATAAAATATGTGGATAAAAAAAAAGGGGGTAAAGAAGAATTTAATTATTTGACTTGTGAAAGTCTAAAAATATATTAAATTAATAATAAAAGGAGAAGTGGTTAAATTGCACAACTACCGTTTTTAGCTCTAATAAAAAGGGGAAAGAGGAAATTATAAAAATTAGGAAACTATTGAATGGAGGTAACATAAAAAGGGAAAGAGGGGAACTTATGGTAAAAAGCGGGAGGTCAACTTAGTAAAGAATCTGCATTTAAGAACCTTTTAATTTTTAACTGACTTAGCATTTTCATTTTAGGGAAAGCCTTTAAAACATGTAAGGGAATCTAGGGACGCCTAGGAGTAAATTTAGGAGTAACTCTAGGTGGGTGAGGGAAATAAGACAATTTAATAAATTAAAGAAAATAATTATGGAGGAATGTGGGGGATGAATGACACTTGTACAAAGGAGAAATTTTAGAAGATTTTTATTAAAACTTAAAGTAAATGAGATTTAGGGAAAGATTGGAAGTTCTAAAACTTTATAAAAGAGAGGAAGGAGGAGGAAGAAGGGGATCGACTATTAGTGTAAGGTTATGCTACCGGATTAGTGACTTGACTGATTTACTTGTGGGGAGTTAGAATTTCCCAACTCAGATAGGAGTGGTAGCTCGACCTTGCGAGGTGATCTGGGAGATAGACGTACCATCTAGATATTGTGTGGCCCCTTTGTGGCTCAGGGGGATAAGGGGGAAGAAGAGTACCCCTAGCATTGGCTGGGAGGTACCGGTGAGGTATCAACGGTCAACGAGTGGGAGCGGCACGGAGGGCATGGATGACACTCGGAGCAAGCGAATAAGCAATGGTATACGTTTCTATTGATTGATAGAATGTTGTAGGATGTATGTTTTAGATCTGCAGGTGTGTTGAGTAGGTAAATTGTTTGTGTAGTTTTATGACTGGAAATTTTATAACCTGGCTTATTGATTGGTTTATTAAATCTCCCTGTGGTGTTTGATTGTGACCCTTGCACTGCTCCCACCATGCTCTTCGATTTACATTTTTGACTGTGTCTTATGTATGCAGGGATAATCTAACTCTGTATTGATGATTTCTGGCAAATTTTAAGTTTACACTGATACATTTCCTGGAAAATTAAAATGTAATTAATTCTTTTCCTAGCAATTTAAAATGTGAGTATCTCTTCCCTGGCGTATTTAAATGTGAATATCTATCATACTCCTAGCCTGCAAATCTCAATCTTCCACCTGTATTTATTGGGAGAAACTATTTGTGAGTTGAACATGAAATGGTGGATTCCATGCTTCCGTACTCTGCAACCTTGTTAAACCTTTGCTGGCTATTTCACTTGGAGAGTTACCTTTGGTGTTGTGCTCTCATACCAAGATTAACCTCCTTGACTGTGGTTTTTCCCTTCTTCCCTTGCTGTCATGATTTCCTGGTTATAACCCGAGCCTTTTTGTTTTAATTTCGTCAAATTCTTAAGTTGATTGTCACAACAACTGAATGATTAGCTCAGGTAAAACCCATAAATGTTTTTAAGGCGTGAGTTATAGCGATGATAAATACTTATGGTGTTAATAAAATTTCCAGCGGGAGTACTACTCTTGTTTAATAATGGTGCCTCCTTAATCAATGGTGAGACTAATTAGGTTACTGTGAATTTGGTTCTGCAAGTTCATTCCGGCATTGTGTTCTGGAAAATGTATTTGTCATAGATACTGCAAAATTGTGTGGAAAACATTTAAAATTCACCTCTGCCACTGCAATTAAAAACATGTATCTCTGCCCTTGCAAACTGTGTTAAAATATGGAAAAATTTACTACCTGACAAATGTAATAGAATCGTACATATACCCTCCTCTGCAACTATTACAAATTGCCCCAAATTGCCCCAGCCAATAGTGTTCAAATCATATCCCTTCACCCTGCAATTTTTGAATTAAAAGTCGTATCTTTTTACCTCTGCATGAGCGTGTTGTACGGCGATGAAGGAATTTTCTATGACACGGTCAGGAAAATTTTCTAAGTTGACATCCTGGTTCTGACATATGCCATTTGGATAGTTTCCCAATGATTATTGAATTTCGACATGCAATCACAGCTTTAAATTTTTCTAGTTATTGATTTTTATGCTTTTGGCATCATGGCTGGGCCGCTAGTTTTTTTGCTTGATAGAGAAATCGGTATAGTAACATGTAATGTATTGTTACAGTAATATAGAGTTACTTTAATATGTAAAGGTAATGACTTGTAACTATTGAAATATGTAATAGTAATGATTATTACAATATAAACTAAAATGCAATGATAGTGTTAGAAACAAAAATGTAATTCTTATTGTTATTTTATTTGCACTGTTATTTGCAATATACATGTAAGGATATGGTTATCTTATTGTACAGTTTTTTAAATTCTATTGTAATTGATATCATGAAATGGTATAGTAAAGGGTAACTGTATCGCTACTGTAATATATGGTTTTGTAAGGTGTAAAGGTAATGTCGTGTAATATATTGTTTTGAATTATAAGGGTAATGTTATTGCAATATGAAATAAAATTTACTGTTAGTGTTAGACAACATGAAATGTAATTTTATTGTTATTTTAATTGCAAGGTTATTGTAATATAAAAAATAAAGACATCGTTATTTTATTTGCAATGTTATTGTAATGTAAGGTCATTGTAATTTATTGTTTGAAACATGTAAATGTAATGTTMTTGCAATATGMAAAATGCTATGTTAGTATCTAATAACTTATGAAATATAAGATCYTCGTCWTTTTATTTGCAATGTTATTGTAATGTAAGGTCATTATAATTTATTGTTTGAAACATGTAAATGTAATGTCCTTGCAATATGAAAAAAAAAAATGCTATGTTAGCATTTGATAACATATGAAATGTAAGATCATTGTTATTTTATTTACAATGTTATTGTAGTATAAAAGTAATGATACGGTTAATTTATTGTTAGGTTATTTTACTTTTATTATTAATGAAAACATATGAAAGGTAAGGTCCTTGGAACTAAGTACAATAAATTATTATGATTTAGTAAATGGGGAATTTGCAATTAATTATATGTACTTATTTTTAAGGTTGGGTTGGTAACTCATCGACTAACGAAAATTAAACGAAGTGATTGATTTGTACTTGTTGCCAATTGAGTTGTAGGTAAGGCTGAGTCTTAACTAATGATTGTTTATTGTCGGTGTCCTTTTGACTTGCGGCTTCTATAGAGGAAGTGTTCATTCATTAACTTTTGTTGTACTTGGTTGTAAACAATTATTTGCTTGGTCTGCTTGTGTCGAGCGGGATGTAGACACCTCCATGTTCCTCAAAATAGTTGCCAGCCCTGAGACCTTAAATGGTTAAAATCGATGGGAACCTGGGCTTGATCATTGCTTATGTGTATTGGAGGTCCTAACCATTGCAGGGTAGGATGGGCGAGTAGTCATTCTTAATTATTTGTTGGTTGATTGTCGTACCTTTCTTGCAGTTACTTGATGTGCATCTTAGATCGTTGTGTTGTCATTGTAGTTGCATGTGCCATGTTCATCATCATATGGCGACACAGAGTCAAATGTATTTATTATCCTTGTACACATGCGCACACACAAAAAAGAAAAAAAAAGAAAAAAATTGCACTTGTTATAAGAGGTTTGTCGTCGTAATGAGGAGGTTCATTACATATGGTATCAGAGTGGGGTTCAACCCGTGACTTGGGGTCGCTATGACTTTCATTGACCTGATTTGATTATATGGTTTCTAATCGAGTTGATTGTGTGCGTGCAGGTAACAATGGTTAGAGGACGCTGTGGAGGCAGATGATGGGGTGCTAGGGGAGGAGGCGTGACGCCTCCAGTAGCATCCACACCAAAGGGGTCTAACCCCCAGGGAGACGAGTAGCTTCTCAGGCAGGAGCGGATAGCAGTTGGCAATGTAGTTGGAATAATGAGATCCTTTCAGTGCATGTTCAAGGCACTGATCAGCCGTTTGGACAGAGATGAGGTCAGAGCGTCGACACCCGTGGAGGTTCCACCACGCACACCAACCGTTACTGGTAGCATTCACTATGAACTTGAGAAGTTCAAATTTCTTGAGTTCTTTGGTGCCCCAGACGACGCAACTACTGAGGCATGGTTGCAGAACATGGTGATGTTCTTCGCACTTCGTGATTATACCTCCAACATGAAGGTCCGCATGGGAGTCTTTCAACTGAAGGGGAGAACTCTTCTATAGTGGAAGACGCTCCTATCGAAGTTGAACATGGTCGTTGAAGACGTGTCATGGGAACATTTCGAGGAACGGTTCCGAGAGAGGTACCTTTCAAAGGAATTCTTTGAGCAACAACTCAATGAGTTCGACGCCTTACGACAGGGAGGTCATACGGTGCCCGAGTACGAGGCTCATTTTATGGAGATGCTCCGATATGCTCCGCACCTTAACAAGGAGAAACTTAAGGTCAACAGGTTCGTGTTTGGCCTTAACAGAAACCTGTGTGCAAAGGTTAGGATTTTGATGCCTCAAACCTTGCACGATGCCATCCAGAAGGCCCTCATAGCAGAGGAGGAGCTTACCAGTGGGGGTCAGACCAGAATTCTAGCGAGACTAGTAGGGCAGGACTCATCTAAAAAACCACAGCACCAGACACCAGCGAGACATACCCCAGGATATTGTGGCTTCCAGAGGGTATCCACCTTTAGTACACCCAGCCACCACCACCTCAGCAGCGGACACCTTATCAGGGACCACAGAAACAAAATCAGTGTCACCCATAGCAACAACAACAGTTTATGCCTGTTCAGCAGAGAAGACCCAGGTTCCAGGCTGGTGGGCCGTCACCTTCTGCTTCAGGTACTAGGACTACTATGTCAAAGAAGGGGTGTTGGATGTGTGGGGAGCCACACTACCAGTGTGACTGTCCTGTGGAGAGGACTAGAGTGTCTGGATCAGCAGGACCCACTACCGTGGGAGGGATGGGGAAGGCCCATAAGATTCATGCAACGGTGAATAACCACCAGGCAAAGCACTAGTCGACTGTGCTTGAGATGACAGGTACCATCGCTGACTAGACCCTTGGTATTTTGATAGATCCCGATGCTACCGAGAGTTTCATTTCTAGTGCAGTGCTAAAAAGGATTAAGGTAAAGGCAGTCGAACAGGATGAGTTTAGCTTCATCGAGATGGCTTCAGAAACCAAACAGAAGGTTGGAGGAAAGGTTATGGGCTGTACCCTTAACCTGGGAGAGTTTGTCACAAGGGCCAACCTATACATCATGATCCTACAATCTTATGATGTCATGATTGGTATGGATTGGTTGGAATCGCATGAGGCGATACTCAACTGTAAGACAAAATGGTTGAGCTTGGTCGAAAACAAGGGGCATAGACATGTGATTGTAGGATGGAACTAGGGAGTGTCCCTGAGGTTCATCTCTTCCTTATAGCTATGGAAGAGTATGCGCAAGGTGTGCAATCTTTATGTGATCCTTGCATTAAACGAGAAGGGAGTAGTGGAAGGTCTAGAACACCTTCCAGTGGTGAGAGAATTTGCGGATGTGTTTCCAGAGGAGTTACCTAGGATGTCGTCGGAGAGGGAATTGGAATTTACCATAGACCTAAAATTGGGGACTGAACTGATAACAAAAATGCCTTATCGGATGTCGACTCCGGAGTTACAAGAGTTGAAAATGAAACTGAAGGAGTTGTTGGACCTGGGACTGATACATCCTAGTGTGTCACCGTGGGGTGCACCTGTTATTTTCATACGAAAGAAGGACGGATCATCTAGGCTTTGCATTGACTATCGTCAAATGAACAAGGCTACGATCAAGAATCAGTATCCATTGTGGAGAATTGATGATCTGTTCGATCAAATGAAGGGTGCGACGGTGTTCTCCAAGATTGATTTGCGAACAGGGTATCACCAGTTACAGATCAAGGAGGATGACATCCCTAAGACCACCTTTAAGACTAGATTTGGACATTAGGATTTTACTTTTTTACCATCTGGACTGACAAAGTCCCCAGGGGTATTTATGAGTTTGATGAATAGGGTGTTCCGTGAATGCTTGGACAAGTTCATCCAAGTATTCATTGATGATATCTTGATTTACTCTTGGACAAAAGAAAATCATGACAAGCACTTGTGCTTGGTACTACAGTGTCTGCGAGAGCACAAATTGTATGGGAAGTTGTCCAAATTCTCTTTTTACCAATCGAAGATTCACTACTTGGGGCATGTCATCTCCGGCGAAGGTATTGCCGTGGATCCAGCCAAGGTTGAGGCTATTATGGAATGGCCTGCACCGATGAGTTTCATGGAAGTGCGTAGCTTTATGGGTTTAGCAGGATACTATCAATGGTTTTTCGAGGGATTTTTGAAGATAGCAAATCCGATCAAGGAATTGCAGAAGAAAAACAAGAAATTCATTTGGACCAATAAATGCACGGAATCATTTCGGAGGCTAAAAGAGTTGTTGACGACAGCGCCGATACTAAAGGTCCTTGACATGGAATCAAACTTCTTGGTATGCAAAGACACATCCAAGGAAGGCTTCGGCGTAGTCTTGATGCAAGAAGGATGAGTAATCGTTTACATTTTGAGGAAATTGAGAAGGCATGAGGAGAACTATGCGATGCACGATTTGGAGTTATTATCCATTGTATATGCCTTAAAGGTTTGGAGACACTACCTTGTTGGACAAAAATTTGAACTAAAGACCAATCATTGTGGACTACAGCACATTTTTATGCAAAGCAACCTGAATGCATGACAACGACGTTGGTCGAAATTGCTTAGCAAGTATGACTTTGAGATTACTTACTTAAAGGAAACAGTGAACCGAGTCACGGATTCTTTGAGTCAGAGACCATGCATTTTTTCAGTGTTGCCTCTTTAGACGAATCTATGTAAGAAGATTCTCACTTTACAGCATGACAATGACTGGTACCAAGAGGTCGAGGGTTTTATTGGACAAAACACAATGATGGTACCATGATATGATGGATTTTCATTTGATAGTGATGACTTATTGAGGTTTAAAAATTGAATTTACGTACCGCGAAATGACGAGTTGAGGATGTTGATCCTGAGCAAGGCTCATAGAGCAGTTTACATGGCTTACCCGTGAGTCATGAAGATGAGGGTAGACCTTAAACCTTTATTCTTCTGGAAGGGAATGAAGGCCGACATAGTCAACCCAGATGTCTAGAGTGTC
Organism: Picea engelmannii; assembly: GCA_009831015.1. Taxonomy (NCBI): domain Eukaryota; kingdom Viridiplantae; phylum Streptophyta; class Pinopsida; order Pinales; family Pinaceae; genus Picea; species Picea engelmannii. The sequence goes on from ML794014.1 coordinate 37,575, forward strand.
AATAGGTAAAGGCTGAACATAGACACCCAACAGGATTACTTCAACCACATGCCATTCTGGAATTGAAATGGGAGGTTATTTCGATGGATTTTATTGTTGGATTACCACCGACGACAAGGAGACATGACTCAATTTTCGTAGTAGTAGACACTCTGACGAAGAGTTCTCACTTTATTCCTATGCGTACGACATATCAAGCACCTGACATTGCTAGAGTTTTCATTAGTGAGATTGTGAGGCTGCATGGCGTGCCTGAGAGGATTATATCCGATCGAGGATCTGTGTTTACTAGATGATTTTAGACGAGTTTCAAAGAGGCCTTGGGAACCCAACTTAACTTTAGTACTGCGTATCACCCAGAGACTGATGGACAGACCAAACGAACGAACCAAACCTTGGAGGACATGTTGCGCATGTACGTGATGGACCAACAAAAGCGTTGGGAAGAATTCTTGCCACTAGTGGAGTTCGCTTACAAAAATAGTTACCAGAGAACTATTAAGATGGCGCCTTTTGAGTTTCTTTACAGGCGACCTTGTCAAATTCCCTTGAGTTGGGATCGGATTGAGGAGAGGGTCCTAGTGGGACCAAAAGCGATCCAAGAGATGGAAGAGAAAATGAAAATAATAGGACAAAGGATTAGAGAAGGGCAGGATCAACAGAAGAGTTATGCTAATGCGCACCATGTCGACCATAGTTACGAGGTCGACGATCGAGTCTTCTTGCAGGTTAAACCGCATAAGAGTTCGATCAAGTTTGGGAAGGGAGCTAAACTCTCTCCTAGGTTCATGGGACCTTTCGAGATTATGGAGAGAAAAGGGCCCGTGGCCTATCGACTAGCCTTGCCTGATTCCCTGAGGCGTATGCACGATGTTTTTCATGTATCTGTTTTGAGACATTATATGAGTGATCCTACACATGTTATTGACATGATTTCCTTGTAGGTATCGGACGAGGGAGCGATCACGGTTGAGCCCATCCGCATATTAGGTCATTGTGTTCGACAGTTATGATGTCGAACAGTAGATCAGTTCAAGGTCTAGTGGAACAATTTTAGTCCGTACTTGGCGACCTAGGAGGATGCATATGATATGCACCAGAAGTTTCCATTTTTGTTTGATAGATAGACATATGACACTGGATACAGTTATTTTTTCATTTATACTGAGAAACTTTGGGATGAATTTTAGACCAAGAGGGGGTGTATGTAACATCCCGCTCTGGTGCACTGAGTGAACTTACTCTTTGAGGACACTTGCTCGCAAGTGATCTAGATTATTATGATATTAAAACATTTGACTTTGATCGTGATGAGTTATGGTAGATGATGTGATGTTTTACTGCATTGACATAGATAGGTGCTATTGACTCGATTTTACTGAGTGTGCAGGGTTTTGGACCTTGAGGATGCAGAAGCATCGACGGAACCCCTTGGACTCTGGATCGAGTCAGGGAGTGTGCTATTTGGGTTTGATTTTTTTACTGTGATATTAGTACATCTGATTAGAWGATATGATGTGGATATGTTCTGACATGATTTGTTGATGATGCAGGCTGACGAAAGCTTGCAGACCAGACTCACATATGGAGTAAAGGGGCCACACATGACTACCAGAGAGGTTGAGGGAGATATGTGGACAACATCCCTGCCAYAGCCTACTAGTACTCCCACTRTGGCTTGAACTATAGGTTAATGATTACCTAGTTCCAGAGGACCCACGATGCCTTGAGGGAAAACTGCGATAGTCGCTCATGATGATTCTAAAGGGCATGCAATAATACGGGGGCCTTATTCCTTAGAAGCCCTTAGTCTCCCACAAGTTCACCTAGCAGAGTGTTGACTCCAGGGTTTATTGATGTCTACCAATCAGTCAAGAGGAGAGTGTCACCCTTGGAGCACATGGTGCATCCTGAAGGGCATGCCACACAAAATAAATAAAAGAGGTGGGTGGCACCCTTGGAGCATGTGTTGCATCCTAAAGGGCACGTCGCGCAAAAGAAACAAAAGAGGCTAGTGGCACCCTTGGAGCACGTAGTGCGTCCTGAAGGGCACATCATGTTGATGTTGTTAAAGGAATGAACCTAGATGGCCCTAAGACTAATATATCATTAAGAAATTTTAAAACAACTTCCCTAATTAAAATGTCGCCTAGTTCAGAATCTAAGTCCTAAGTCTAAAACTTCGCTAGGGGTAAAATTTTGTCTACCCTTAAGGAATTATCTCTATAAAACTAAAATAATAAAGTTTAAAATAAAAACCACTTAATTAATAATTGTGGACTTCATAAATTTTTGGGTAAAATGAAGAGAGTAAGAACTTAAATAAAATATGTGGATAAAAAAAAAGGGTGGAAATAAGAATTTAATTATTTGACTTGTGAAAGTGTAAAAAGATAAATTAATAATAAAAGGAGAAGTGGTTAAATTGCGCAACTACCGCTTTTAGCTCTAATAGAAAGGGGAAATAGGAAATTATAAAAATTAGGAAACTATTGAATGGAGGTAACATAAAAAGGGAAAGAGGGGAACTGATGGTAAAAAGTGGGAGGTCAACTTAGTAAAGAATCTGCATTTAAGAACCTTCTAATTTTGAACTGACTTAGCATTTTCATTTTAGGGAAAGCCTTTAAAACATGCAAGGGAATCTAGGGACACCTAGGAGTAAATTTAGGAGTAACTCTAGGTGGGTGAGGGAAATAAGGCAATTTAATAAATTAAAGAAAATAATTATGGAGGAATGTGGGGGATGAATGACACTTGTACGAAGGAGAATTTTTAGAGGATTTTTATTAAAACTTAAAGTAAATGAGATTTAGGGAAAGATTGGAAGTTCTAAAACTCTATAAAAGAGAGGAAGGAGGAGGAAGAAGGGGATCGTGTATTAGCGTAACGTTACACTGCCGGATTAGTGAGTTGACTGATTTACTTGCCGGGAGTTGGGATTTCCCAGCTCGGATAGGAGTGGTAGCTCAGCCTTGCGAGGCGAGCTGGGATCTAGACGTACCATCTAGATAGTGTGTGGCCCCTTTGCAGCTCGGGGGGCTAAAGGGGAAGTAGAGTATCCCTAGCGTTGGTTGCGAGGTACCGGTGAGGTCTCGACGGTCAGTGAGCGGGAGCAACACGGAGCGCATGGACGACACTCGGAGCAAGCGAACATGAAACGGTACACATTTTTGTTGATTGATAGAATGTTGTAGGATGTATGTTTTAGATTTGCAGGTGTGTTGAGTAGGTAAATTGTTTGTGTAGTTTTATGACTGAAAATTTTATAACCTGGCTGATTGATTGGTTTATTAAATCTCATTGTGGTGTTTGACTGTGACCCTTGCGTTGCTCCAACCATGCTCTTTGATTTACATTTTCGACTGCATATTATGTATTCAAGAATAATTTAACTCTGTATTGATGATTTCTGGAAAATTTTAAGTTTACGCTAATACATTTCCTGGCAAATTAAAATGTGATTAATTCTTTTCCTGGCAATTTAAAATGTGACTATCTCTTCCCTGTCAAATTTAAATGTGAATATCTATCATACTCCTAGCCTGCGAATCTCAATCTTCCACCTGTATTTATTAGGTGAAACTATTTGTGAGTTGAACATGAAATGGTGGATGCCATGCTTCTGTACTTTGCAACCTTGTTAAACCCTTGCTGGCTATTTCACTCGGCGAGTTACCTTTGGTGTTTTTCTCTCAAACCAAGATTAACCTCCTTGACTGTGGTTTTTCCCTTCTTCCCTTGCTGTCACTATTTCGAGGTTATAACTAGAGCCTTTTTGTTTTAATTTCATCAAATTCTTAAGTTGATTGTCGCAGCAATTGAATGATTAGCTCGGGTAAAACCCAGAAATGTTTTTAAGGTGTGAGTTATAGCTAGGATAAATCCTTACAGTGTTAATAAAGTTTCCAGTGGGAGTACTTCTCTTATTTAATAATGGTGCCTCCTTAATCAACGATGAGACTGGTTGGGCTACTGTGACTTTGGTTCTGCAAGTTCGTTCCATCATTGTGTTTTGGCAAATGCGTTTGTCATAGATACTGCAAAATTATGTGGAAAACCTTTAAAATTCGCCTCTGCCACTGCAATTAAAAAAATCTATCTCCTCCCTTGCAAACTATGTTAAAATATAGAAAAAACTACTACCCGACAATTGTAATAGAATTGTACATATACCTGCCTCTGCAACTATTAAAAATCGGCCCAATTCTCCCCAGCCAACAGTGTTCAAATCGTAACCCTTTGCCCTGCAATTTTTGAATTAAAAATCGTATCTTTTTACCTCTACACTCACACCTTTAAATTTTTCTAGTTATTGATTTTTATGCTTTTGGCATCGTGGTTGGGCCGCTAGTTTTTTTGCTTGATACAGAAATGGGTATAGTAATGTGTAATGTATTGTTACGGTAATATAGAGTTACTGTAATATGTAAAGGTAACGACTTGTAAATGTTGAAATATGTAATAGTAATGATTATTACAATATAAACTAAAATGCAATGATAGTGTTAACAAAAATGTAATTTTTATTGTTATTTTATTTGCACTGTTATTTGCAATATACATGTAAGGATATGGTTATCTTATTGTACTGTTTTTGAAATTCTATTGTAATTGATATGATGAAATGGTATAGTAAAGGTAACTGTATCGCTATTGTAATATATAGTTTTGTAAGGTGTAAAGGTAATGTCGCGTAATATATTGTTTTGAATTATAAGGGTAATGTTATTGCAATATGAAATAAAATTTAATGTTAGTGTTACACAACATAAAATGTAATTTTATTGTTATTTTAATTGCAAGGTTATTGTAATATAAAAAATAAAGACATCGTTATTTTATCCACAATGTTATTGTAATGTAAGGTCATTGTAATTTATTGTTTGAAGATGTAAATGTAATGTTCTTGCAATATAAAAAATGCTATGTTAGCATTTGATAACTTATGAAATATAAGATCCTCATCATTTTACTTGCAATGTTATTGTAATGTAAGGTCATTATAATTTATTGTTTGAAACATGTAAATGTAATGTCCTTGCAATATGCAAAAAAAAAAAAATGCTATGTTAGCATTTGATAACATATGAAATGTAAGATCATTGTTATTTTATTTACGATGCTATTGTAGTATAAAAGTAATGATATGGTTAATTTATTGTAAGGTTATTTTACTTTTATTATTAATGACAACATATGAAAGGTAAGGTCCTTGAAACTAAGTACAATAAATTATTATGATTTAGTAAATGGGGAATTTGCAATTAATTATATGTACTTATTTTTAAGGTTGGGTTGGTAACTCGTCGACTAACAGAAATTAAACGAAGTGATTGATCTGTACTTGTTTCCAATTGATTCATAGGTAATGTTGAGTCTTAACTAATGGTTGGTTATTGTGGGTGTCCTTCTGACTTGCGCCTTCCGTAGAGGACGTGGTCGTTCATTAAGTTTTGTTGTACTTGCTTGTAAACAATTATTTGCTTGGTCTGGTTGTGTCGGGTCGGATGTAGACACCTCCATGTTCCTCAGAACAGACACCAGCCCTGAGACCTTGAATGGTTAAAATTGATGGGAACCTGAGCTTGAGCGTTGCTTATGTGTCTTGGAGGTCCTAACCATTGTAGGGTAGGACGGGCAGGTAGTCAGTCTTAATTATTTGTCAGTTGATTGTCGTACCTTGCTTGCAGTTACTTGATGTGCATCTTAGATCATTATGTTGTCATTGCAGTTACATGCACCATGTTCGTCATCGTATGGTGACACGAAGTCGGATGTATTTATTATCCTTGTACACATGCGCACACACAAAAAAGAAAAAAAGAAAAAATAAAATAAAATAAAAAATTTCACTTGTTATAAGAGGTTTGTCGTCGTAACGAGGAGGTCTGTTACAGTTTTGAAGGACAGATATGAACATTTGAAGGCTAATAAAATATATGTTTGGTGTAAACATTTGAATAAATATATGACATTGCAACATAGGGAAAATAATTATTGAATAGATAGACTTGTGAACAATATGATAAAATCTGTCGTTGAGATCATTAAAAGGAAATAAATTTTAATTAAAAAATGTGAAAGATTTAAGTACATAAACTATAGTATCCAAAATCCAATTGTTTTAAAAATATGTTAAAAGGTGAACATAGCATAGCTTATTCCAAAATACAACCAGACTGATGGTAGATACAACACCAATTAACATCAATAGTAACTTGATGGATGCTTTTCCTTTGCAACCATTCTCTTCGTAATTTTACACTAGCTTCCCTGTCAGAAATATGTCGAAATTCACGAACCATTTCCTTCAATTTAGCTAAACATTGCAAAGTGTCATCGAAAATGTGTGTAGGAATTCCATTTCTCCTACTGATCATATCTTTAATTCCAATAAGAAACTTTTCTTGAGATGTGATATCATTTAGTGTTGAAATAAACATTGATGCAGTTTCATTATCCATAACTGTATGTTCAAAAAAACAAAAAAGAAGAAAAAATATTTAGTATGCATGAGAAAAAAGAAAAACATAACAAAACATTCATTCATAAAAAATATGAGTACAATAATGATATCGATCTGTTAAAAAAAATGCTTCAAGAGAAACTACATGACTGAAAAGGAAGTCATTATTGAAGGGAAATGTTTATAAATATAAAAAAAGGTAGAAATCTTTAATATTTTGTATGAGAGAAAGAAATAATTCATTCACAGTGAGAAGATGGAGAATGGAAAATAATTTTGAAAAATATTTGTTGTACAAAATGAAAAATAGAAGGAATATTTACTTTTCCCAAAAGGATGATTACAAAGACAAATACAATTTATCAACTCAGACAACATTTTTTGTTCATCTCAAATAGACAATGTAGCGACCAAAACTAAATTCATAAAATAAAAAATTACGTATTTGAACATATTAAATGATGGTAAAAGTGGTTAGTAGTAAATAAAGGTACAATAAGAAGTTTCACTAAAATAAAAAAATTAAGTCACTTGAATAATGGTGAAATTTTTTTATTTGAAATAGTATTACAGATATATTGAAAGTTTACATGCTTGTACAAACATTAGGATAATTTCAAGAAAAGTAAAATTAAAGGACAAAAAAATGAACTTAACATAGTCATTCTATGCAGAGTGAAAATATTTAAATTGGATGTTACACTAATATGGACTTTAATTGTTCCTCTTATTTTTTCCTAATTGTAACATATGCACTATTTTTAATCTTTGCATAATGATCAAAAGAGAAAGGTGGTGATATGTGTAAACCATCTATTGATTTGACTCTTGATATGGATGTGAAGGTCAACCCTTTCTGCTCTTTCTTTCCAATATCAATTGTTGCACATTCTAAAGTCAACCCCTGTGATCTGTGAATAGTAAGAGCCCATGCCATCTTTAGAGGATTTTGTTTATGATTTCCTCTTATAACTGGTGTGATTGGTACAATGTTTGGATTTAATGGGTCAAAAGGAACACCAATGTACTTATAAAAAAGAACAATTGTGTACATTGGAAGTTGAGGAGGATTAGAGCCAACCATATAGAATATATTATTAATGTAACCAAGAGCACCATTGACTAAGACAACTTCAACCCACAAGTTATATGTCAACATGACACGTTGTCCATGGAATAAGAGAACTTCACATTCCAATTGTGTAATGTCCCCGATCATTATGACTATACGCAAAACAAAAGGTGCAATTTTTTTTTTAAAGGCAATAAGGTGATGACATCAACTGTAACCACACAACTAACGATGATGCAAGCACGTCGTATAGGCAACGTGCAACTATGAATCCATGCCCTAGGCACAAGGTCAACTGAACAAACATGTGTAGAGCAAAAGGAAGAATGACTACCTACAGGACACAACAAGACATGCCTACAAGATAAGGGACAACATCCCCCTCCCAACACCTCACCAAATATGAACAAGACTAGAACCTAAAGGTGCGCAAACCCAAGGCATGAAGGCGTTCCATTCCAACGCCAAAAGAAACTTACAATGCTCAACAACAATCACACTAAACACACCAACTCCAACCAAGTTCTCGTTCGCCGCTATCCAATAGGGTGTGCCATGATCCCCTGATTAGGAATCATGCCATCCCCAGGTGATAGCCACGTCCAAAACTTGGCACCACACATCCTATCTTGACCAAGGAATCTATAAAAATCTGATGCACTAGGAGCCTAATACCGAGGGAAACCACACCCAAACACCAACAATGGGTTGACGAGATACCAGAGGATGACTATCAGGGAAGACACAAACCAATACAAGACTTTTCAACCACCCACCCCTTTTACCAAGTCTAATCGGTCAATAAATACCATCTAAAAAGCGTTGAATATAGAACAATTTTATCATTCTTACGATCTAAAAGGGCAGTTCTAAATTAATTCCAAATTTTAATCTAACTACCATTTGACATCACAAAGCAACCTTTACCATAGCAATGCAGAAAACTATAATAAAATAATTATTAACACCTTACATCACAACAAGTGGTCTATCTACACTAACCACACCAAAATGACATCCGTCTATTAACCTTAAAATAATCTGCTAGGAAGTGACAATGTCGCTAAATCCATCTACATTCAAGGGAAATTAGAGCCATGTACTTTTAATGAGAAATTAGAGACAAATATTTAATGAGAAATTAGAGCCACCTATAATGAATGAGAATTGTTTCCATATGATTTTAATGATATTTAATGCCATAAGACTAGTCACAATTAACACCCTTCAGATCCATTTAATGCAGTCAATGTCATTATTAGCAATTTCATTCAGAAAGCAAGTAGATTGATCATTCACTAGGTAATCTAAATAAACACAACTGAATAAATAATGCGTATTTAATCGAGTTATGCACTGACTATTAAAAGAAGGATGGGGAAAATTGGAATGGGCAAACTATCAATTAAAAAAATGAATGCGGAAAAATGTCATTTAAAAACGGAAGGGGAAACTATCAATTAAAACCAAAATTGGGGCATCTATTAATTAAAAACAGAATTGGGGCATCTGCCAATTAAAAACAATGAATGGGGAAAAACGCAGAGTTTAAATCCTTCCAAATAAATTCATTGTCTGATTAATGATGCCACGCAGGTGAACACTTAAGATTTCATCAGCATACCAAACAAATCGCAGCCAAGGATAAAGAATTTGTTTTTCTTTCTCATGGGGTACCCAAAAAAGATGCAGACATGGATACTCGCACACTGCACAATCCATTATTGCACCAACTTTTCCCAATTTGAAAGAAACTTATTATAAGCAATACCAGGATGACATTAGTCAAATGTTGGCTAAGTTATTCTTGCAAGGATGATTTATAGTATCGGTTCTACAATGTACTTCTTTCTTACAAGAACAATTAAAGTTCTCTATATTCTACTGTATTGACAGATAATTGAAACTCTAATTATGCCTCTCTTGCTTCTATTTCTTTTTATAACAAAAATTCTAATTCACACATTTGGGTTTTCTTATAAAATAATAACACTACACTTTGAGAAGTCATTTTTCCATTGAAATGGAATCTAATTTTAACACTATGCCAGCGTCTTCTACGCTCACACTACTAGAATTTCCAACACTAAATTATTTTTTTCTAGTTGGCTTCTGTGTTAACTCATATGGTTTATAGTGCCAATGCTTTCAGTATGACTGATATATTTATAATACATTTAAAAATATGTAGTCAAATATTGATTGTTTTGAAGGACATTTTCTTACATTCTTCTTATGTATTTTTCATCCCTGTCGAAGTAGAGGGACTTTAGCACAATCCATTAATAGTCATAGCCCAAGAAAAAATGCGGACTGGGATCATAACCATTTCATTTTTCAAACAAATTTAAAAGCATGAAAAAAAATCACAGCCCAAGCAAAAAGCAAACAGGGATCATAACTATTTCATTTTTCAAATGAAATAAAGCATGGAAAAAGGGTCACAGCCCAAGCAAAATGACAACAAGGATCATAACTATTTCATTTTCAAATGAAATAAAGCATGGATAAAAGGTCACATCCCAAGCAAAACACAGACAAGGATCATAACCATTTCATTTTTCAAATAAATTAAAGCATGGAAAAAAATCACAGCCCAAGCAAAACGCAGATAGGGATCATAACTATTTCGTTTTTCAAATGAAATAAAGCATGGAAAAAGGGTCACAACCCAAGAAAAATGCAGACATGTATCATAACCATTTCTTTTTTCAAATAAATTAAAGCATGGAAAGCAATCACAACCCAAACAAAACGCAGACAGGGATCATAACTATTTAGTTTTTCAAATGAAATAAAGAATGGAAAAAAATCATAGCCCAAGCAAGGTAAGGACCGTCAACACAAGGGAAAACACAGGAAAAATCCTTCTCAAATAAATTTAGGTGCAGAAGTAAACCGTAGGAAATGAATATGTACAAGGCATAGGGTAAACATTCGTCGGAAGCGCCATGACCATAGTCAACAAGAACAATTAATAGGGGTAGACGTTTAGTAGGAACATCCTTCTCTCATCATCCACAGAAAAGCAGGGCGTTGAGATCCATAGGTCTATTAATGCTGATGCAACGACTATAGATCAGGCTCCTGGCCTACTTCTCAGG
>ML794014.1:49832-65276 GCA_009831015.1 Picea engelmannii
GTGCCCTTCAGGACGCACCACGTGCTCCAAGGGTGCCACTCGCCTCTTTCTAGTTTTCTTATGCGACATGCCCTTCAGGACGCACCACGTGCTCCAAGGGTGTCACTCACCTCTTTCTAGTTTTCTTGCCTGACGTGCCCTTCAGGACGCACCACATGCTCCAAGGGTGCCACTCGCCACTTTCCAGTTTTCTTGCGCAATGTGCCCTTCAAGATGCACCACGTGCTCCAAGGGTGCCACTCGCCTCTTGAATGACTTGGTAGACATCAAAAACCCCTTGAGTCAATAATCTAGCAGGTGATCTTGTGGGAGACTAAGGACCTCTAAGGAGTAAGGGCCCCGCCTTATTGTGTTCTCCTTAGAATCATCATGAGCGACTATCGTAGTCGTCCCTCACAACATCGTGGGTCTTCTCGAACTAGGTAGTTGTTAACCTATAGTTCGAGCCACGATGAGAGTGCTAGTAGGTTGTGGCTGGGATGCTTCCCACACCTCTCCCTCAACATCTCTGGTAGTCACGCGTGAACCCTCTACTCCACATGTGAGTCTGGTTGACAAGCTATCGTCAGCTTACATCATCAACGAATCATGTCATAAATATATCGATATCATATCATCTAATCAGATGCACTAATATCACATATAAAAACAATCAAACCCCAGTACTTCACTCCCTGACTTGATCCGGAGTCTAAGGGTTCCATCGACGCCTTTGCATCCTCGAGGTCTGAAATTCTGCACACTCAGTAAAACCGATTCAATAGCACATGTCTATGTCAATGAAGAAAAAAAAAACATGTCATCAACCCATAACACCTCATAATCAAAATCAAATGTTTAATAGTATAATAATCCATATCACTTGCGAGCAAGTATCCTCAAAGAATAAGTTGTTTAGTGCGTGCAATAGCAAGATGTTACATACACTCCGTCTTGGTCTAACTTCATCCCAAAGTTTCATAGTATATAAGTGCTGAAATAAAGTGCATCACAATATCATAAGTCTATCTATCAAACAAAAATGGAAATTGTTGGCGCATATCATATGCGTCCTCTAAGGTCGTCGAGTCTGGACTGTAGTTGTCCCACTGGACCTTGACCTAATCTACGGTTCGACATCATAGTTGTCGAACACGATGATCCAAGATACGAATCGACTCAGCTGTGAGTGCCCCCTCGTACGATACCTATAAGGAACTCATGTCAATAACATCTGCAGGATCACTAATATAATGTCTCAAAACAGATACGTGAAAAAAATCGTGTATGCACCTCAAAGAATCAGGCAAGGCTAGTCGATAGGCCACGAGCCCCTTCCTTTACACAATATTGAAAGGTCCCATGAACCTAGGAGAGATTTTATCTCCCTTTCCAAACTTGATCGAACTCTTATGTGGTTTAACCTGCAAGAAGACTCGATCGCCAACATTGTAACTATGGTCAACACAGTGTGCATCGACATAACTCTTTTGTCAATCCTACGCTTCTTTAATCCTTTGTCTTATGGTTTTAATTTTCTCTTCCATTCCTTGGATCACTTCTAGTCCTACCAGGAAGCTATACTCAATCCGATCCCAACTCAAAGGCATCCAACATGGTCACCCGTAAAGAAACTTGAAAGGAGCCATCTTAATGGTGCTTTGGTAATTGTTGTTATAAGCGAATTCCACTAGTGACAATAATTCTTCCCAACGCTTTTGTTGGTCCATCATGTACATGTGCAACATGTCCTCCAAGGTCTGGTTCGTTCATTCGGTATGCCCATCAGTCTCTGAGTAATACGCAGTACTAAATTTAAGTTGGGTTCCCAAGGCCTCTTGGAAACTCATCCAAAATTGTCCAGTAAACAATGATCCTCGATCAGATATAATCCTCTTAGGCACGCCATGCAGCCTCAAAATCTCACTGATGAAAAATCTAGCTATGTCAAGTGCCTGATATGTCTTACGCACATAAATAAAGTGAGCACTCTTCATTAGAGTGTCTACTACTACAAAAATTGAGTCGTATCTCCTTGTCGTCAGTGGTAGTCCGACAATAAAATCCATCAAAATAACCTCCCATTTTGATTCTGGAATAGCATCTGGTTGTAGTAATCCCATTAGATGTCTATGTTCAGCCTTTACCTGTTGAAATTCTAGACATCTGGCCACATAGTTTACTATGCCTACCTTCATTCCCTTATAGAAGAATAAGGGTTTAAGGTCCGCCCTCATCTTCATGACTCACGGGTGAGCCATGTAGACTGCTCTATCAGCCTTGCATAGGATCAAGCTCCTCATCTCGTCATTTGGTGGTATGTAAATCCAATTTTTAAACCTCAATAGTCCATCGTCGTCAAATGTAAATGCTTCAAATCTTGGTACCATCATTGTCTTTTGTCTGATAAAACCCTCGACCTCATTGTACCAGTCATCGTCATGCTATAAAGTTAGAGTATTTTCACGTAGATTCGCCTGAAGAGGCATCACCGAAAATATGCGTGGTCTCCGACTCAATGCATCTTCCACTCGGTTCACTATTCCTTTTATGTAAGTGATCTCAAAGTCGTACTCTCTAAGAAATTCTGACCAACGTTGTTGTCATGCATTCAGGTCACTTTGCGTAAAGAGGTTTTGTAGTCCACAGTGGTCCGTATTTAGTTCAAATTTTCATCCAACACAGTAGTATCTCCAAACCTTCAAGGCATAAATGATGGCTAACAACTCCAAATCATGTGTCACGTAGTTCTCTTCATGCCTTCTCAGGTTCCTTGAGATGTAAGTGATCACTCGACTGTCTTGCATCAAGAATCCTCCTAAGCCTTCCTTGAATGCGTCAGTGCATACCAAGAAGTCTACGTCCATGTCAGTGACCTTTAGTATTAGTGTTGTTGTCAAAAACACCTTGAACCTACGACACTCTTCCGCGCATTTCTCGGTCCAAACAAATTTATTGTTCTTCTTATGCAATTTCGTGATCGGATTTTCTATCTTCGAAAATCCCTCGACAAACCGTCGATAGTAACTTGCTAAACCGATGAAAATACATGCTTCCGAGACATTCATTGGAGCAGGCCATTCCATAATAGCCTCGACCTTTGCTGGATCCATGACGATACCTTCACTGGAGATGCCATGTGCTAAGTATTGAATCTTTGATTGATAAAATGAGCATTTGGACAACTTCCCATACAATTTGTGCTCTTGAAGACATTGTAGCACCAAGCGCAAGTTCTCATCATGCTCCTCCATCGTCTGAGAGTAAATAAAAATGTCATCAATGAATACTTGGACGAACTTGTCCAAGTACTCATGAAAAACCCCATTCATCAAACTCATAAATACCCCTAGGGCGTTTGTCAGTCCAAACGGTAAAACAGTAAACTCGTAATGTCCAAACCTCGTCTTAAAGGTGATCTTAGGGACATCATCATCCTTGATCTGTAACTGGTGATATCCTGATCACAAATCGATCTTTGAGAATACCATCGCGCCCATCATCTAATCGAATAGATCATCAATCCTTGGAAATGGATACTGATTCTTGATCGTTGCCTTGTTCAATTGATGAATGTCAATGCAGAGCCTCCATGACCCATCCTTATTTCATATGAAAATAACAGGTACACCCCACGGTGACACACTTGGACATATAAGTCCCAGGGCCAACAACTCCTTCAATTGCATTCTCAACTCTTGTAACTCTGGGGTCGAAATCAGATAAGGCATTCTTGCTATTGGTTCAGTCCCCAATTTTAGGTCTATAGTAAACTCAAATTCCCTCTCCGATGACATCCCAGGTAACTCCTCTGGGAAGACGTCCACAAACTCTCTCACCACCGGAAGGTGTTCTACACATTATGCTACTCCCCTCTCGTTTAACGCAAGGATCACATAAATCTTACATCCCTTGTGCATGCTCTTCCATAGCTACAAGGAAGAGATGAACCTCGGGTAAAATCCATGGTTCCATCCTACAATCACATGTCCTTGTCCCTCATCATCAACCAAGCTCAACTGTTTTTTCTTACATTTGAGTATCGCCTCATGCAATTCCAACCAGTCCATACCGATCACGATGTCATAAGATCCTAATATCATGACATACAGGTTGTCCCTGGTGACAAACTCTCCCAGGTTAAGGATACAACTCGTAAACCTTCCCCCAACCTTCCGTTTGGCTCCTGAAGCCATCTCTACAAAGCTAAACTAATCATGTTCAACTGCCTTTACCTTAATCCTTTTTAGCACTACAACAAATTGAAACTCTCGGTAGCACCAAGATCTATCAAAATACTAAGGGTCTGGTTAGCGACGGTACCTATCGTCTCAAGCACAGTTGACTGGTGCTATGGCTGGCGGTAATTCACCATTGCATGAATCCAATGGGCCTTTCCCAAATCTCCCATGGTGGTCGGTCTGACTGATCTAGATTTTCTAGTCCTCTCCACTGGGCAGTCGCATTGGTAGTGTGGCTCCCCACACGTCCAACACCCCTTCTTCGGTCCAATACTCCTGGTACCCAAAGTAGAAGATGACGACCCACTGGCCTAGAATCCTAGTATTTTCTATTGAACAGGCCTAAACTGTTGTTGTTGTGGTCAACGTTGTTGTTGATGTTGTGGTCCCCGATAAGGTGTCCGTTGTTGAGGCATCGGTTGCTGAGGTGTAGTGAAAGTGGATCCCCTTTGGAAACGACAATATCTTGGCATATGTCTGGCTAGTGTTTAATGCTACTATGCACCAGATGACACCTGCCCTGAATGTCTCACTAGATTCCTGCTCTAACCCCTGTTGATAAGCTCCTCCTCTGCTATGAGGGCCTTCTGGATGACATCATGCAAGGTTTGAGGCATCAAAATCATAAACTTTTCACGTATGCTACCATTAAGGCCGAACAAAAACCTGTTGAGCTTAAGTTTCTCAGTGTTAAGATGCGGAGCATACTGGAGTAGCTCCATAAAATGGGCCTCATACTTGGGCACCGTATGGCTGCCCTATCATAAGGCGTTGAAATTGTTGAGCTGAATCTCAATGAATTCCTCTCAACAATTTCAACGCCCTGTCATAGGTACCTCTCTCAAAACCCTTCCTATGACACGTCTTTGACGACCATGTTCAGCTGTGGTAGGAGTGTCTTCCACCATAGAAGAGCTCTCCCCTTCAGTTGAAATACCACCATGGAGACCTTCATGTTGGAGGTATAATCGTGAAGTGCAAAGCACATTGCCATATTCTACAACCATGCCTTGGCGGCTGTGTTGTCTAGGGCACCAAAGAACTCAGAAAATTTAACCTTCTCGAGCTCATGGTGTATGCTACTAGTACCGACTGAAGCACGCGATGGACCCTCAAGTGGTTTCGATGATCTGGCCTCATCTCTGTCCAAATGGTTGATTAGTACCTTAGACATGCGCTGAAAAGATCTCATCATTCCAACCACATCATCCACCGCTATCTGTTATTGCCCAACAACCTGTTCGTCTCCCTAGGGGGTAGACCCCTTAAACATGGATGCTACTGGAGGCATCATGCCTCCTTCCCTAACACCCCATTGTCTGTCTCCGTGACGTCCTCTAACCCTGATTACCTGCATGAGTACAAGTCAACTTAATTAGCAACATTATAATCAAATCATATCAATGAAATCTATATTGATCCCAAGTCACGGGTTGAACCCGGCTCTGATACCAAATGTATCGTCCTCGATCATTACGACTATACGCGAAATGGAAAGTGCAATTTTTTTTTTTAAAGGCAAGAAGGCGATGACGTCAACTGTAACCACATAATTGACAACGACACAAGTGCGTCGTCCAGGAAACGTGCAACTATGACTCCACACCCTGGGCACAAGGGCAACTGGGAAAACATGCATAGAGAAAAAGGAGGAATGACTACCTACCCGATGCAAACAAGACATGGCTACAATCTAAGGGACAACATCCCACTCCTGACACCCGACCAAATATGAACAAGACTAGAACCTGAAGGTGCGCGAACCCAACGCATGAAGGCGTTCCACCCCGATGCCAAAAGAAACTTACAATGCTCGACAACACTCACACTGAACATATCGACTCCAACCAAGTTCTCGTTCGCCACTATCCAATAAGGTGTGCCATGATCCCCTCATCAGGAATCATGCCATCTGAAGGTGATAGCCGCGTCCAAACCTTTGAACCACACATCCTATCTGGATCGAGGACTCTAGAAAAAAATGACGTGCTAGGAGCCTAATACTGAGGGAAACCACACCCAAACACCAACAACAGGTTGATGAGATACTAGAGGATGACTACTAGGGAAGACACGAAGCAATACAAGACTTGTCAACCACCCACCCCTTTTACCAATTATAACCGGTCAATAAATACCATCTAAAAAGCGTTGAATACAGATCAATTTTATCATTCTTATGATCTAAAAGGGCAGTTCGAAATTAATTCCAAAATGTAATCTAACTATCATTTGACATCATAAAACAACCTTTACCATATCAATGCAGAAAACAATAATGAAATACTTATTAACACCTTACATCACAACATGTGATCTGTCTACACTAACTGCACCAAAATGATATCCATCTATTAACCTTAAGAGAATCTTCTAGGAAGTGACAATGTCATTAAAGCCATCTACATTCAAGGGAAATTAGAGCCATGTACTTTTACTGAGAAATTAGAGACAAATATTTAATAAGAAATTAGAGCCACCTACAATGAATATGAATTGCTGCCATATGCTTTTAATGATATTTAATTCCATAATCCTAGTCGCAATTAACGCCCTTCAGAGCCATTTAATGCAGTCAATGCCATTATTAATGATTTCATTTGGAAAGAAGGTAGATTGATCATTCTCTAGGTAATCTAAATAAAACACAACTGAATAAATAGTGCGTCTTTAATCGAGTTATGCATTGACTGTCAAAAGCGGGATGGGGCAAATCGGAATGGGCAAACTGTCAATTAAAAAAATGAATGGGGAAAACTATCATTTAAAAACAAAAGGGGAAACTGTCGATTAAAAAAGGAATTGGGGCATTTGTTAATTAAAAACGGAATTGGGGCATCTGTCAATTAAAAAAAACAAATGGGGCAAAACGCAGAGTTTAAAGCCTTCCAAATAAAATCGTTGTCTGATTAATGATGCCATGCAGGTGAACACTTAAGATTTCATCAGCATACCAAACAAATCGCATCCAGGGATAAAGAATTTTTTTTTCTTTTGCCTAGGGTACCCAACAAAGACACAGTCATGGATACTCACACACTACATAATCCATTATTGCACCAACTTTTCCCAATTTGACATAAACTTATTATGAGGAATACCAGGATGACGTTTGTCAAACATTGGTTGAGTTCTTCTTGCAAGGATCCTTTACAGTCTCAGTTCTACAATGTCCTTCTTTCTTACAAGAACAATTAAGGTTCTCTATATTCTACTATATTGACAGACAATTGAAACTCTAATTATGCCTCTCTTTCTTTTATTTCTTTTTATAACAAAAATGCCAACTCACACATTTGAGTTTTCTTATAAACTGATAACACTACACTTTGAGAAGTCATTTTTCCACTGAAATGGAATCTAAGTTTAGCACTATGCCAGTGCCTTCTACGCTCACACTACTATAATTGCCCACACTAAATTCTTTGTTTCTAGTTGGCTTCCATGTTAACTCATAAGGTTTATAGTGTCAATGCTTTCAGTGTGATTGATCTCTTTATAATACATTTAAAAATATGCAGTCAAATCTTGATTGTTTTGAAGGACATTTGCTTACTTTCTTCTTATGTATTTTTAGTCCCTGTCAAAGTAGAGGGACTCTAGCACAATCCATTAATAGTCACAGCCCAAGAAAAAATACAGGGATAATAACTATTTCATTTTTCAAATAAAATAAAGCATGGAAAAAGGGTGACAACCCAAGCAAAATGTAGATAGGGATCATAACTATGTTATTTTTCAAATGAAATAAAGCATGGATAAAGGGTCACAACCCAAGAAAAACAYAGACATGGATCATAACTATTTCGTTTTTCAAATTAAATAAAGCATGGAAAAAGGGTCACAGCCCAAGCAAAACGTAGACAGGGATCATAACCATGTTGTTTTTGAAATAAMTTAAAGCATGGAAAAAAATCATAGCCCAAGCAAAACACAGACATGGATCATAACTATTTCGTTTTTCAAATGAAAAAAAGCATGGAAAAAAATCACATCCCAAGCAAGGTAAAGACCGTCAACMTGAGCGCAAGCATAGGAAAAATCCTTCTCAAATAAATTTAGATGCAAAAGAAAACCATAGGGAATGAAGATGTATAAGGCACAGGGTAAACATTTGCTAGAAGCGCCATGACCATAGTCAACAAGAACAATCAACAGGGGTAGACGATTGGTAGGAACATCCATCACTCATCATCCACGCATAAAAAAGCATTGTGTTGAGATCCATACGTCTATTAACATCGAAGCGATGATCGTAGATCAGGCTCCTGGCCTACTACTCAGGCGTGGACTGATGAGCTAAGGACGAAGGAAAAAATAAATATCCACCGTCAAAATCAATAAGCCACATGATGGTCATGACATGTAGGAGGGATCGAAGGCCATGGGAAATCAATAAATCATCAAGCTAAGGCTATGGGGAAATTTCAGTCATCAACTAGAACACTAAGACTATCATATTCTTTACTTGATTAAGCATATAGAACTGAAAGCATAATTCATACTAACAATCTACCAAGAAGAATAAAAGAAAGCATATCGTTGCCCAATCGCCCACTCTGAGTTGATGTCCCACGCGCTCCATGGAAACTCTTGCTTGCTGACCGATGAGACTTCACCAGTACTTCCCAACCAATTCTAGGGGTACTCTTCTTCCCCCTTACCTCTCCGAGCCACAAAGGGGCCACACACGCTAACTAGAGAATCAACTAACTCCCAACTCACCTCGCCAGGCTGAGCTACCACTCCTCACTGATCTCGGTATCCCAACTCCCATAAGCTAAGTCAGTCAAGTATAGATTTCTACAATGTAATGTTATGCAAAAACAGAAGAGCCTTTCATCATTCTTCTCCCTCCATTATATAAATTTTTGAAATCAAAAACTTTCCCAAAACCCCTTTTAAATTATTTTTCATAAACATAATTCATAATAATCATCCCCGTACATGTGTCACCCATCCCCTTCATTCCTCCAAAAACTAATTTCTTTAATTAATGAATTACCCTTATTTCCCTCACCCACCTAAGTCATTCCTATAATCACTCCTAGGTGTCCCCAAAATCCCTTATAGGTTTTAATGACTTTCCCCATTGTTAATTTACTAGTTCATTTTAATTTAGAAGGTTCTTTAATGCTAGATACCTTTCTAAGTTAGACTTTCTAATTTGTCCTTGTGTTTCCCCTTTCTTTTTATGTTTCCTTCTTTTTCCTAGTTTCCTAATTATTGTAGATTTTCCTCTTTCCCTTTACATTTAAAACTCAACTGGAAGGTGTAGAAACTTACCCTTTTTCCCCCCTTCTTCTTTTTAAGGAATGATTTTTTTTATTAGCATTAATAGTAAAACAATTATTTCCCCCTTTTTTAAATATTTATATAAATCAATTTAATTGCTTACCCCCTTCTTCTCACAATATTAATGAAGTTTATTATTATTATTATTATTATTATTATATAGATATATATATATATATTTTTAATAATAGATAAAATTTTATGACCAGTAAATTTAGACCTAGACTTTAATTTTCGAGGATGGGCAATATTATATTAGGGGAAACGTTTTAAATTTTTCTTATCATGTTATTCATCTTAAGGCCATCTAGGTTTATTCCTTTATTAATTAACAACGCGACGTGCCCTTTAGGACGCACCACATGCTCCAAGGGTGCCACTCACCTCTTTCCAGTTTTCTTGTGCGACATGCCCTTCAGAATGCACCACGTGCTCCAAGGGTGCCACTCGCTTCTTTCCAGTTTTCTTGCGCGACATGCCATTCAGGATGCACCACATGCTCCAAGGGTGCCACTTGCCTCTTGAATGACTTGGTAGACATAAAAATCCCCTGGAGTCAATACTCTTCTAGGTGATATTGTGGGATACTAAGGATATCTAAGGAATAAGTCCCCGACCTTATTTCGCACCTCTTAGAATCATCGTGAGTGACTGTCGCATTCTTCCCTCACGACATCATGGGTCTTATCGAACTAGGTTATCGTTAACCTATAGTTCGAGCCATGTTGGGAGTGCTAGTAGGTTGTGGCAAGGCTGCTATCCACACCTCTCCCTCAACGTCTCTCGTATTCGTGCGTGACCCCTCTACTCCACATGTGAGTCTGGTCGGCAAGCTATTGTCATCTTGCATCATCAACGAATCATGTCATAAATATATTCACATCATATCATCTAATCAGATGCACTAATATCACATATAAAAACAATCAAACCCCAGTAGTTCACTCCCCGAATCGATTGAGATTCCAAGGGTTCCATCGATGCCTCTGCATCCTCGAGGTCCAAAATCCTACACACTCAATAAAACCGAGTCAATAGCACATGTCTATGTCAATGCAGAAAAAACAAACATGTCATCAACCCATAACGCCTCATAATGAAAATAAAATGTTTAATAGTATAATAATCCAGATAACTTGTGAGAAAGTGTCCTCAAAGAATAATTTGTTCAGTGCATGCAAGAGTGGGATGTTACAAATTGATCATCATCAACACCAACAATTTATGTTCGTCATGTATGTTCAGCAACACATCGAACAATTGGAGAATTTAATGATTTCAACATCTGCCTATTATGTAAGTTGAACAAATTATTTGTTGGGAACAAATGAAGTGTTGAATTAAATAAACCCCTTTCCTCAAAAGGCAAATTCATATCAACCCATGACATAAGAAGCACCCAATCATAAAAAAGGGGCTCTACATTTATTATGTCTATTAAGAGATTACGAAAATAATATTGTTTCAGATCATTTCCTTGCTACTGACATATTGTATCCAAGGTGAAAACAATGTTGAATTTTTTCCATAAAACTTTCCCTGTTGTATTACCTGCATATAAAGGCTTATCTCTCATAGAAGGCAATTGACCAAGGTCACCCACTAGAATAATAGATCTACCACCAAAAGGAGAAGATTTTTTCTCCAGAAATGCTTCTTGTAATAGAGAATTAATCTGTATGAATAGCCTTGGTCCTAAAAATCTCATTTCATCTATAAAAGTATATCGAATATGCCTCATTTCCTCTTGAAATATTGCTAGATATTTCCCTTGTAGTGGTCACATATCCTTAATAGGAATTTTCAGTGTTGAGTGTATTGTTCGTGCATGTATATTAAAAGAAGTTATTCTTATTGGAGTGAGCAAAACCAAAGGACTATTTCCATCAATTGATGAAGTATAAAGAGCATGAGAAAGCCAATGAATAAGGAAAGACTTTCTTGTTCCTAAAGTTCCCTGTATAATCATGAGAATAGGTTCAGGACTTCGATATTCAAAGGAAAGTTGTAAAATAATATCAAATGTAACTCATTGTTTATCTACCAAGGAATATGGAGATGCATATGATGGATTAATATTATGAACAATATGACCCCTTGATTGGGAATTTATTATAAAGTAAATAGCCTCTTCTACAAAATCATTTGAAACTATTGTTTGCCCATAATCAAAACATATATCAAAGTCTCTTTGACCGAGAGTGTTAAGGTAAGAAACATTGACATTATTAGGAGGAACCAAGTGAGACAAAGGTTTCCATTCTTCAAAATATTTTTCCACATGTTTTGGTTGTTCTTGGGAATCGTCATCTTATTCAACATTTTCCGAAGAGAGAGGGGCACGATCAACATGCCATGCTCGATATCAAAAATTTCTCCAATTTTCAATCACTATATCATCTGAAAGGCCACTATCTAATGGAATGTTCCTAAATGTTTGTAAAAAATCAATTCAATCCAACAAAAAGTCTAGAATTCTTTTAATGACTCTTCAGGAATGGAATAAAACTGTGGCCAAACTCTAACAATGGCATGGACATGTCTAGGTTTCCATTTCTCCTTCTTATGTTTGGCATCAAATGTCCAAGATTTTGTTGTTTCTATCAAACACAAATGTTCAATAAAAGTAGGTCTCTGTTGATATATTTCAACAAAACTATTAGGAGATGAAAATTGATGGGAGTTCTTTGGAATTTTTTTAAAAACCTTTCTCCAAACATTTAAGTAAACGAATTTTTGACTGCAAATTACAAGAGGTAGCTTTAGTAACATATGGCACGTTTCTTGGGCTCCAATATCACGATCAACAGGTATTTCAACAAGGAATATTATGTATGCAGACAAAGAAAAATATTCAGAGGCATCAGAATTTGAAATTCTAGTTAGCATATCTTCATAAATTTTATACCTCTTTTCTTCTTTCGAAGCATACTTAGAAATATATTTCAACACAACATGATGAGAAAGCAGTAGTTGACAATTAACATTTTCACGCCACATTTTAAGAAGATCAACATTATGGACATTTAGCCTATCATCGTTTCGTGTTGGTTCACATTTTCTTCTTCCTTTATCATCTATGAACAATAGTGATTCATATTGAACATCCCATGGAGAATTATAATGACAATTGAGAACAACACCTTTCTTATGCAAACAAAAATCTACACTGCATTTTGTATGTCTTTGAACATAGTTCAACAAATTTTCATAATCATCATGAGGACTAGAAGAA
This sequence comes from Picea engelmannii, assembly GCA_009831015.1. NCBI lineage: Eukaryota > Viridiplantae > Streptophyta > Pinopsida > Pinales > Pinaceae > Picea > Picea engelmannii. Next base: position 62,583 of record ML794014.1, read on the forward strand.
AATATTTGAGTTGTATTCAATAAGCAAAGATCATCATCAATTCTTCGAGGAACCATAATGTTTTTACAATGAATGTCATGTGGATTCCATGTTGTTACATATCTATCAAAATATGTCTTTTCACAATGAACATCAAAAGGATTAGACCAAACTAATCTTTCCATGTTTGGAGCAACTTGCAACCATAAGAAGCCATGGATGTGAGATGATCCTCTATGTTGCCACTCATATCTAAAAAAAATAAGATATAGTAAATATATATAGTAGAAAAGAACAATAACAAAGAAGAAATAAATTATTAAACATAAATATCACAACACAAACCTGTACCAAAATTCTTTAGCTCCAAGATAGTTTTTGATGACTTCTTCTTGAAATATATTGAATCTGTGATGCATAAACATGGAAACAATATGGGGGTACTTGATAACATTCTCAATTTTTATACGATGTTTATTAAAGCCATGAGAATTTTCTTTTCTTGGCATAACATTATGCAAGTCATTCCATTTTATGTCAGTTGCACTCAAAGTAAAAAACAAAGTTGGACAACCCAACTGAGTAATTATGTCAGTAAGTTTAGTACGACATTTTTTTCAATAGGCCCTTGTACCTCTGAGTGAAGAATAAAAAAACATAAGATGCTCAACCAACTTATTATCAGGTAAATCTAATAATTGTTGACACAAGGCTTCAATTGTTGTTGGGGATTTATCATGTATATTTTTCTTTACAAAAACTACAAAAATTGCTTGGCTTCGATGTCTCATTATCATGTTCAATAAAAAGTATTGAAAGAGAGGATGTCTTCCAAATCGTTGATCAAGTATTTGAGAAGATGCAATCCATATTCATGAAGTTGAATGTTACAAATACGTGGATGAAATGAATTAGCCTCACCAGTGGGAAATAATGTGGGGAATTTCATGTTTAGTAACCCTTCAGTATTATATGCATTGATTTGAGACGAACCAATAATTAGCTAGTCAATTGGTTGAATAGGTGAAGAGTCAACATTTTCAATAAATGTTCTTATTTATTCCACTTCTCTACGTTCATTGGGTAGGCGAGCAACAAAATATGAACGATGAGAGTGAAAATTGTTAGCAGGAAACCCTTGAATGTCAACAACATTGTTATCTATTTCTTAAATATCACAATCAACAAATTTAATCTTAGTTGACACATCTGTTGGGTTTTCAGGAAGAGCAACAACTGAGTCAAGGTCAATTTGAACATCTTGATAAAATTTATCCCTTTGAATTTTGTAAGATAATGCATTCATCACCTGTGATCTCTTCACATAACATTCATAATTTTTGGATTGGGCACCACGTCTTCTCACAATCAGGAAGTCAAGGTCTTCAACACATCACAGAAGGTTTCTAGCAATCAAAAAAATATCTTGCGGAAAGATGATTTTGTGGCCACTATATTTCTGTTTCCCACCACGAGCATGGATCACTTGCAATATAGGATTTACACGTTCTATGAGCATCTCTTTAACTTGGGTAAGTACTCTTAGAACATGAGGTTTCTCACTAGGATCCATGCGATTCCATCGAGAAAAATGATGGGAACATCTCTCCTTATTACACCTTTTACAAATAGTTCCTTCATACCCCTTCACAACTTGGATACCAGGATATGATTCTTGGTAAACATGGCACATTTGAGCAATGGATAGATTATCTATCTTCACTCGAAATTTTTTATGTACTACAATCGTGTTGGGATGAAACTGTATATTTCCTCTATGCATGGGATCATGTTTACCACCAATGGGAAAAGTATAATGAACTCTAAAATCTACTTCATCTTCAACAATGTGGGAGGTCCCACCAAAATTTGCAGCAGCCGGATTGGGCATGTTACTTCCAATAGTTATTTCCCTTAAATTAATGGATTGCATTTCTCTTTCCTGATTGCATTGAATGGTGTCTTGGTCATAAAATACTAAAAACTTGAATGTCCAACTAAGTGTGAAAAATGAGGAGTGTAAATGTAAAAAATAATAGAAAATCAAATACAGACAACATCAACATTTGCTTGCCAATTAGATAGTCTTGGAATATTTGAAGGGAGGTTATGAGATGGGTCTCGTTGACTTGTAACATGAGCTAATGCAACATGTACAGAGTTCATTTATGTACGTCTATTTGAATGAACAATGTCCTGAGAGAAGAAAAAAAAAAACATGGTTAAAGTCATCAATAGAAGGAAAGAACTTCCACTATAGTCATCATGAATGAGGATTGAAATACCTTTGTTGTTCCAAGTGAAATGGTATGTGGGATGATTGATTATGTTTGTGGTACAACACTTTATACATAATTATGGTTGTGAAAGGAAGGAGCAATGTTAGCAGGAGGAGTTTGCAATTTTTGTAGCAAATAAGAAAGCACATGACGAACATGCACTTTAGTAGATGGCACTTGTTCCTGAATGACATCAATGACTATCCTGCATGTTTTTCGCTATTTCTTCATTCTCTATACTTGCACTTCCATTGGTTGAAGTATGGAGGTTTCCATTTGTAGGTATCCTATGTACATGATCTTCCAGAAAAAGAGAAGTTTGCCCAATAAAATGAATGTTGTTAGAAGATTGTGGAATAGTAAAAATATTAGGATTATGAAAAGATTCAGAGAATGAAACATTCATGGGAAATGTTCTTTGCATGATATCAACCAA
>ML794014.1:77155-91558 GCA_009831015.1 Picea engelmannii
TTTACTTTTTAGACAATGATTCATATTTTACTACAAACATTGATAACAAAAGGGAAATGTTCGTCACATTGTGATGATGAGAAGCGTTCGTCACAATGCGATGTAGGGAAATGTTCATCATAATGCAATGTTAGTCACAATGCAATGGAAATGTTAGTCACAATGGGATGTATGGAATCATGTTTTACTTTTAGACAATGATTTATATTTTTCCTACGGACATTGATAACAAAAGGGAAATGTTTGTCACATTGTAATGATGACGAAACATTCGTCACAATACAACATTGGTAAATGGTCGTTACATTGCGACGTTGAGAAATGTTCGTCATAATGCGACGTAGGGAAATGTTCATCATAATGCAATGTTAGTCACAATGCAATGGAAACGTTCATCATAATGCAATGGAAATGTTAGTCAAAATGAGATGTATGGAATCATGTTTTACTTTTAGACAATGATTTATATTTTTCCTATGGACATTGATATCAAAAGGGAAATGTTCATCACATTGTGACGATGAGAAACATTCGTCACAATGTGACATTGGTAAATGGTCGTCCCATTGCGACGTTGGGAAATGTTCGTCACAATGCAACGTAGGGAAATGTTCATCATAATGCAATGTTAGTCACAATGCAATGGAAATATTCAGCATAATGCAATGGAAATGTTAATCACAATGAGATGGATGGAATCATGTTTTACTTTTTCCTATGGACATTGATAACAAAAGGGAAATGTTCGTCACATTGTGACGAACATTGCATTGTGACGAACATTTCATCATAATGTTCGTCGCATTGTGATGAACATTATGACGAAACGTTCGTCACAATGTGACATTGGTAAATGGTCGTTACATTGCGAAGTTGAGAAATGTTCGCTAGAATGCGACATAGGGAAATGTTCATCATAATGCAATGGTATTCAAAATGCAATGGAAATGTTCATCATAATGCAATGGAAATGTTAGTCACAATGAGATGTATGGAATCATGTTTTACTTTTTAGACAATGATTTATATTTTCCTACGGACATTGATAACAAAAGGGAAATGTTCATCACATTGTGATGATGAGAAACATTTGTCACAATGCGACGTAGGGAAATGTTCATCATAATGAAATGTTAGTCACAATGCAATGGAAATGTTAGTCACAATGGGATGTATGGAATCATGTTTTTCTTTTTAGACAATGATTTATATTTTTCCTACGGACATTGATAACAAAAGGGAAATGTTTGTCACATTGTAACAATGACGAAACGTTCGTCACAAATGCGATGTTGAGAAATGTTGAGAAATGTTCGTCATAATGCGACATAGGGAAATGCTCATCATAATGCAATGTTAGGCACAATGCAATGGAAATGTTCATCATAATGCAATGGAAATGTTAGTCAAAATGAGATGTATGGAATCATGTTTTACTTTTTAGACAATGATTTATATTTTTCCTATGGACATTGATATCAAAAGGGAAATGTTCGTCACATTGTGACGATGAGAAACATTCGTCACAATGCGACATTGGTAAATGGTCGTCACATTGCGACGTTGGGAAATGTTCATCAGAATGCGACGTAGGGAAATGTTCATCATAATGCAATGTTAGTCACAATGCAATGGAAATATTCAGCATAATGCAATGGAAATGTTAGTCACAATGAGATGCATGGAATCATGTTTTACTTCTTAGACAATGATTTATATTTTTCCTATGGACATTGATAACAAAAGGGAAATGTTCGTCACATTGTGATGATGGGAGATGTTCATCACAATGCGACATTGGTAAATGGTCGTCACATTGTGACGTTGGGAAATGTTCGTCACAATGCGACGTAGGGAAATGTTCATCATAATGGAATGTTTGGAGACACTTGCATATATAGGGGGGACGCCGATTCCAGGTCATTCCATCTACCAACATAAATAATCCATACCATAACATCTTTTGGTAAAGGTTAGGGAAGAGCACCACCTTCTTAGTAATTGGTTTATCTTTCATTCTTCTAAAAGACACTATTACTCTACTATATATATAAGGATAAAGTATCATATTAAATGAATTTTTTTCACCCACAAATTGGGGTTTATTTTATTTCTCTTTAACATTTAATAGATAAGAAGTTAAAAGAAATCTATGTTAACTTCTCTCAATTTCATAGACTTGGAGATTCTTCTTTAATGGTAAAATGGATACAATTTGTTAGTGAGATTCACGATACAATACTTCGACCTTTGGAAGATCAACTTAGGTTGATTGCTCATTCTCTTTTAATTTTTCCACTCGTGTATCTTTAGAGAGTTGAATGAAGAAGTTGATAAATAGTCAAAAGAAGGTCACAATTTGCAAAGGGTCCCTATGACTCTGTGAAATCATGGATGAGCTAATTTTTTTTAATTGAAATTTTTTTAATTAATTTTTAAGATTCTAATCTATTATTTAATTCAACAATTTTTATATGTTTTTTAAAATTGGAGTAGTTTTGTAATTATATTTCCCCATTTATAAATGAATATTATGGACTATATAAATTTATGTGGAGACCTCTTGCAAAGAACATAAAAGATTCTTTAGAAAGTTAAGTTTTTTAAGTTTTTCATTTAAAAATAAATTTATATATTTTATTTTAAAAACCTATTTCATTTAAAAATTAAGGAAGTTTCAAAGTTTTAAGTTTTAAAAGTAATACTTCAAAAAAAAATTCTATACCGATCATTGTCAAAAACCAATCAAATTCAATATAATATTGACTTTATTTAAAATAAAAAAAAAATAATTTGAATAAATCCCATCAACTTGAGTTGTTCTCTATCCATCGATTTGATAATTTTGATGGGCCAAGAAAACCAATTCTCACATTAATTTCCATTATAAAAATGACCTTGACTTTATCTTTATATAATAAATAAATAAAGTTCACACCTAGTAGGTCCCATGAGCGAGCAATTGCCAAACACTTTGGTGCACAGACAACAAAGTCTAAATCGTACATATTGTCAAGAGAAAAAAATATCCAACGAATTAGGTTATAAGCATCTTTGTACCTTGAAAAAATATCTATTGCTCTCGATTTCTCACAATTATTACAAGTCTTGGATTTTTGGATTTTGTACGCATGAGTGGTGTTTGAACGCGCAAGATCTAGGATGGTTTTGTGTGTCCAAGCATTTGTGATATTAAAAAATGGCTTTGCTGTGAATCCACCGAAATAACTTTGCAAGAGATCCTGAAATGTAAACGCTGTAAACTTATGGGGATCTGTAAAATGAGCAGATGTATGGACGAAGGCGCAGAAGAGTTCATATAAACGCTGTAGACCTTCAAATTTGAAACATATAAATCTTCATTAAAATAAACAAACGCGACTATTTCAAATTATATTAGACGATGTATATCCAATAGAATGTGAATATTAAACTGCTTGGCTTGACCACTGGCTTGTTCATCAAAGGAATGACGGCTGCCATAAAAATCCACTCATAAATAATTCATAAAGAAAATACATTTAATTGAAGAACTCCGCTCATAAATAATTCATAGAGAAAATACATTTAATTGAAGAGCTTTATCAGTAGGAGGAGTCATCCAAAGTGCAAAAACTGTGACAGGAGGAGTCATCCAAAGTGTTTAATGGAAACGTTCATTTAAAAAGAAGATTTAATGGCACAGTCCATTTACAAAGTGTTTAATGGCAGCGTTCATTTAAAAAGCATATTTAATGGCACAGTCCATTTACAAAGCAAGCTCACATTCGTGCGTGTGATTAATGTAATAATGCATTGATATTAAATTTTAATAATATCAAACCCTAAAATATTAATAATAATAATTATGGATTTGAATGTATCCATTAATTTATATTAATTCATGTGGGTATTCCAATAATTCTTTATTTCATTGTTTTTTCTACCGGGATGTCGCCTGCTATCGACGCCCATATGCACATAACCATGTGATATTAATGGTCCTTCATCTACTATATATATCACCCTTTAAAGTTGAAGAGAAGACTATGAAATTATTGTACCAGTTTTCGATTGAATTCTTATGCATCTAATGAACATTATGTACTCAGATTGTAAACGATTGTTGAATCGCATACAGATTTCCAAGAAGAAGATGTAATATGATGAGGAGATCTTTTAAATTTTAATAATATCAAACCCTAAAATATTAATAATAATATTTATGGATTTGAATGTATCCATTAATTTATATTAATTCATGTGGGTATTCCACTAATTTTTTATTTCATTGTTTGTTCTACTAGTAATTCTTTATTTCATTGTTTGTTCTACCAGGATGTCGCCTACTATCGACGCCCATATGCACATAACCATGTGATATTAATGGTCCTTCATCTACTATATATATCACCCTTTAAAGTTGAAGAGAAGACTATGAAATTATTGTACCAGTTTTCGATTGAATGCTTATGCATCTCATGAACATTACGTACTCAGATTGTAAATGATTGTTTAATCGCATACCGATTTCCAAGAAGAATATGTAATCTGATGAGGAGATCTTCTTCGAGGGATACATTTCCACACTTAATATCTGGAAGAAGATAGTTCAACCAACCCAATCTGCAACATTTTCCACTTGGGTTCAGACCTGCAAAACAAATATCTTCAGCTCTAGCTCGATATATTACTTTAGAAGCTTCTCATTAAAATAAATCTTTTGGGGAAAACTTAAAAGATGCTTCCCATATTCCTGTATAATATTTCTAGCAATTCAGACCTCTTATACTACTGTGCCTCACATGCCTAAGAGATTCTTGTTTTGTACAGATTAATTATCATTCCAATAAGAGTGAAAGTGGCTCACTTAATTTCTTGGAATGAGATCTCCATCCACGAGCTCCATGGATTTTAATGTATTCACTCAAAATCATGTCATCCTTCTTCTCACGGGCAATTTCTTTGTGTGTAGGGTTATGTACAGTAACCTTCTCCACCTGCACGCATATATACCAACAACACTGAAGTTCAGAACATTCAAATCCCAAATCCATTGCATTCAATGCTCTATCTACTAACACATGGAACATATCCATGTTAATCTTTAACACTGGTTTGCGGTGCACATACATCGATCAGGTATCAAAATTTTTGGAATAAGCAATTTTAGTGTATCAGAAAAAAAACACATTTTGAAAATACTTCTCCTGGGTAGAAACCTTCTATTGGGGCGTAACCTTCTACAATGGTGTATCATTCCTCTTCCATTGTGTAACCTTCTACCACGACAGCCAAGTAAATATGAAACGCCACTGCAAAATAACACATTAGGACACCTGGTCCTCCATTGCCACGTGCATCCAGTCTAGATAAATATGAAACGTCAGTGGAAAATAACACCTGTGATCCATACATCTATGGGAGATTGCCACGCGCATCTAGTCCATGTAAATATGAAACGCCAGTCGAGTGATCCATACATATATGGGAGAGATGGCCAAACCTATCAGACATGAAGAGATAAGTAAGGATATGCCACGTAAATTGATGCTGGGTAAATGTTAAAACTAAAGAGTAATTTTGTTTGGATTTACTAAATCATGATTCGTGGCAATTAATAAGTTGATCTAGTAAATTTTTAATCATGTTTTGTAAAAGTGAAAAAATAAACATGATAAACCGATGAATTGATAAATGCAAGAGAGTTAATTAGGCAAATCTCATTCATCCATTTGAATGTAAGACGGAGAATATGCCATCATCTTCACTTTCTAGCCATCGGATTAAATTTTGTAATTAAAAGGATGATTAATCCAACAATTCCAATAGGGGGGACGCCTATCGGCGTAAATATGATATCATGCAATGTTTTAATAATAGGCTCCCATTGTATGTCAAGATTCAAGTACTACATCAATTATGTGTCTATTACAAAAAACACTTGATAGGGAATATCCAATCCCAATTTTCATGCCTCTGGATGACAACATTGGTTGTGTTAGTGAATGTAGTTTCTGCTTCATCATAGTTGAGGATTGTCAAATATACACAATGAAGTTAGGATTGGAAGAGAAGAGGACCAGAATTGTGGAAAAGCAGGAATGGAATGAATTTGTGGAGTATTGGAATGATCAAATGAGAGGTTAGGGAAAAACACTAACACGTGGCATGTCCGATAATCAACGCATCCTAACAAAAGTTTTAGGGCGGCTCGATAATACAATAAAACAAGAACTAAAATTTACAGAGAAAGTACACCGTGAGGTTGTAAACACATTTGAACTAGAAAACACATCTATGTAGAAAACACCTCAATGCACTGAACTACACATATAATCTAAATAAAAAATTCACAAGATAAATAATTGATACGTTCATACCCAAATGCTTGAATGAAATGGAAGAGTTTTGGAGTCTCAGCAAGCAATAATTTATAATCAACCTTGTCGCTCCTTTGGTGCATAGTAAAAGTCTCCTTTGTCCTTGCTTGATGGGTAATAGCAAGTAGATTCAAATGCATAACTGATAAGTCTCATTTGTCCTTGCTTGATGGGTAATAGCATGCAGATTCAAATGAATAACTAATATTAATCTTCCGAGGAGTCGTATGCCAGATTTGTTCTGATTCCCCTTCTTGTCAGGTCATGGAAATATCTGCACTAAAACTCTTCCCACTCCTTTCATAAGTTTCCACAAGTGGAAAACAACCTAATTATTTGATAGGCCAAGTAAATGTAAATACTTTGGCCATGCCAGGTTTTACAATGTAACTCCACACCAAGTTTTGAAATTAAAAAACTATTTATTTCCACTCCTCCCATAGCAGGTTGTGAAATCGTTTTGAAATTACAAAACTATTTATTTCCACTCCTCCCAGTGCAGGTTGTGAAATGTAAAGACGTTCCATAATCATTTTTAAATTAAAAACTATTTATTTTCACTCCTCCCAACACAGATTGTGAATTGAAAAGACATGCCATGTGTAAGAAAAAAGTAGAAAAAGTAATAGTAAAAAGGTAAAAAGTGATTTCTAACGGAAGCATTTATACCACTATCGCTCTCAACACCGTAAAAACAATACTCTTTATCAAAGAACTAATAATTAAAATATAAAAATAATATTTTAAAAGAAGTAATTTTCATTCTATAACAAAAAACTTTTATTTTTATCATATTTTTTCTTCAATTAAAATTAATATAAAAATAATTTTTATTTTTATTTTTTATAATAATTCATTTTTAAATTTTTTTAATAATCATAGTGGAAGATAAACATTTATGAAGACATAAACATAAAAGGAGATAAAAAATAGTTTTATTTGAAATATATCAAAAAATAATATTGTTTATTACATATTCCTGGAAATTTAAATGCTTTTGTCATATAGACTGGGATTGGGGCTCCTGTAGACCATAAGAGAAATATGTACAAGAAATAACATTGTAAAAAGAAGAAGTGGGCGATGATAGATTGCAATACGTGAAAATAATAAATTGAAATGTATCAGTCTTTGACTAGACATTTCTATTTAAAAAAGAGGAATAACTAGGTTGATAAACAAAGAAGGATGTGATTAGTATAGACTTACAATGATGGTATATATGACCCCTTTTGATATTTGTTTGTTGATGCCTTTTGATTGATGTCGTCAAGGGCTAATGGAATCATAGAAACTACTTGTTGCCTTTCGTCGACGACCTACTTCAATTCCCTTTTGATCCATTCTTCAATGTAGCTTCTCATTGGGGCGATGTTGATCTCGTTTCAGATATTTATGTTGAAAAGTTCATTTTCTAATTCTCTGAAGACGATCGAAAGATTACGCAGAGCCTGATCAATTTTCTCATTCGGTATCGAATAGTGGACTAGCTAGTTGTCGACGTCATCTTGACCATATACAAGGATGATGTAAAACTTTTCCAAAGACAATGCCTTAAAAATATCAACTTGTTTATCGAATGTTTTCTTAGTTAAGGGAAAGGAGTTGACGATTAAGTTGGGGTCTTGGAGGTCGTTGGTCCTTCCAGATAAGTCTATTTTGGTCAACTTTACGAATAAGTTTTCTTTCTTTTATATGGCTTGTTCATATGAGTGGACAATGAGATGCATGTTCTTCACTTTTTCTTTCCAGCATGCATTTAATTGATCGATCCGGTGTTTGGATGGGAGATCTTGTTGTCTTATTCTCGTTTCTGTCATGTTGTTGAAAATGTGCCAAAAGGAAGGACCATGGTTAAATAAAAATGTTCTTCATCTTTTAAATGTGCCTGCAAATGTTCGAGAAAATTATCTGCCATCGTTCCAAGGAAAGTCATGATTTGTGATGTTTCCAAGGCCTCAATAATCAGTTCCATTTTTTTCTTGATATTATTCTCCAAATATCCTCTACACGATGGGAGGAGGCTGGAGGATCCTTTTAACTTGGTTGCAGTGGTCGCAAGCATGGCTATTGCCAAAGGATTGACAAGAAATGGCATAGGACTCAAAGCTTCTTCCAATTCCTTGACCTGGTCCTTCAGTCTGGCATTCTCAGCCTCAATGCCTCCAATGGAATCATCAAGAGAATATGTGGTTTCTATGTGAAGTCGAAAGATTTGGGATGACCACATTTTCACAAGATTAACCTCTGAACGAGATTTTCCTTTCTTATTTTTTACATCTTTTTTTTCAATAATTAATTTTTTGGAGTAGCCATCAAAAAGAACGCTCTGGAATATGAAGGATTCATCTTCGTCAAAATTTTTGGTATCAGATATTTCCATTGGATGACTATGTTGGATCATGTCTCCGGGCTGATCAAGGTAGCGGAATATGCTATCTAGATCAGGCTCAAGTTCCATGTTCTCACTCTTAATTTCGGGCTCTTCCGCCTATCCCACAATTTCTTTCTCTTCTTTCCCACTCAAAACTTGTGAGAAATATCAATTTTAGGGTGAGGAGGGTCATTATCTCCTCCTCCGTTTCAATAAATCTGAGTTTCTTTGTTGTTGTGGTGGGCCGTTGGAGCAATGCTCTGGGATGTCATACTTTTGGGAGTGTTATGCGTCGATTGAACACTCTTCTCACCGAGGCATTTTCCCTATTGATTGTACAATACAGTGGTACTTTGGAGTTTGTCTAGGTCGCTGACATCAGAAGCATGAGCGTTTTCTTTAGTGTCTCTATTTTCGGTTAGGTGTTTTTTGAAAAAAGAATTGTCAAAGCCAAGTGTTTGTATATGTTGTAAAAGAAAATTATTGGGGTTGAAATCTCTTAGGATTTCAACATATCTTAGGTTAAAGTTGTTGAAATGGGTTATGAATTCGTCATTTTTTTTTATATTCCTCAACACAAAGTCCTAGACTTTCCAAGGTAGAGGAATGAACTATTTTTTTCTCTTCTCTTGGAATAGATGCAACCAGTAGTTGTATTGTCTTTCTACTTTTGTAACAAACATTTTGTCTGTAATGTGGCATGGAAGGATAGTAGGTTTTTCCCTGGAGCCAAACATCCTTATCACAATGTAATTATCCATATGTTCAAGTGCCCCCTTCCTATCCAAAAACCTAGTTGCCTCGTCAGATATGCGGGGAGCATATTCTTCTAACAACAAAACTTTGAAAATAGACACAAAGCCATTAAAAACCTCATAAAAACAATGGGAGGCCTTGTGCTTCTACAAGTCCTGGTACTGTTAGATGATCCAAAATACAAATATCATATTTTAAAAAGTTAGGATAAAATAATTATTAATTTAGAATGATAAATTAATAATCTAGAATATTTGATTAATGAATGGAGACATTTAGAAATAGAATATTGTTGTGAAAGATATGACTCTAGAAAGGTATTGTATCTTAGGCTCTAAATTAAGAATATAGTTAGAATATTGTTAAAATAGAATTTATTGTAAATGGACACTTGTTTATTTAATAAGTGATCCATAACTAGATTTTGTTAGGACATTTAGCTTATATATAGCTCACTGCAAGAGTGTTGGAGCGTTCATGTCTAAACTCTTGCAAATTTTCATATGTAATTTTTTTTCCTATTTAATAAAAGTGTGTGTATGAGGAAACTTCTTCCATTAGGTACCAGAATGTTACTAGGTCGAATTCCCAGTTGACCTTCTTGGACAGAGACAGTTTTGGAAACTGGCAGCAATGTGCTATCACAAAAACTAAGTAGGATGAAATATAAAATTTCTTCTCCTTTCTGAAGCTTGACAATTGGGAACAAATTTTATGGGAAGTTAGCTTGCCCCAATAAAAAATGGCTTGTTCCTTGACTGTGAAATAAAAAATATAAAGAGCCATTCGGGAAATAGTTGTTGTGGACTCTTTTCCTGTTATTCTTGTAAACAACTAGGGAATTTACCTAAATGGATTTCTAAATGAACTAACATGCAAGATTGTGATATCTTCAAGAACTACCATCGGGTCTTCCAAGAAGTCAGGCAATAGTTCCAACCCATTATTATGATTTTCTAGGAACTACTTGGAATCTTCTCCTTTAAACGTCAATGTTGGCTCCGACAATCTTAACATCCAGCGGAAGACCTGAGGTAAAAAATAAACATAAGAGAGGTCCCGCAGTGGAATAATTATTTGGAATGAAATAAATTTATCAACGCACCAAGATACCATCTCCTTACATTCAAAAACTTCAGGGACACATCTTGCATGAGCAATCCCAGAGGTCCAAATTACTTCGTTCTGGGCGGCAAGGGATGAGTAATAAGAATATGCCCTGGACCATTGGAAGTTCTGGTCCTTGCGCCCAAAGATGTTCATTGTATCTCCACATAATTGTTGTCAAGTTGATGCCATAAGTTTATGAGAATGTTCATTTTATCTAGACAATGGTTGAAATGAACATTTGGAGGCAATAATATAACTCTTCACAAATGTTGTTTCAATGCTTATGAATGGGAAAGCTCCTTGAGCATTTCGTTCATTAATGAAAATCTCTATGGGTGTTGCATGACGAGATTTTAGCAGTAAAGATTAATTATTACATATTTAGAAGTGTGAAGGTGACGGGTATGACGAAGAGAAAATAAGGATTGGAGGTTTCGTGAACGTGCCAACCTGACGACGTGCGAACGACATTTCATGATTTTGAAAACAACACTCAGAAGGGATAATATAAACCTCCTCAAATCTTGGTTTAATGCGTATTAATAGGATATCTCCTCGAGCCTTTCACTCATCAATGACAATCTATACGATTCCTGCATGATGGGCTATTAGAATTAAAGGTCACTAATTGCATATTTAGAAACAAGATATATATATATATATATATATATATATAAGCATTTTTTTATTATAGACAAGTGTGAAGGTGATGGATATGGGGAAGAGAAAGGAAGGAATGGCAAGGTATGAAAAACAGTTGGACAGGATTCAAAATAGGGTTACAGGGGATAGTGAGGAGAGGTGAGTGTCCGACAATAAAATTTTATGTATCGAAATTTTTTATTGCAAAACATGTAAAACGAAAGAGATCATGATGGGGTAGTTCATTGACCAGTTTGTATATTTGTGGAATTCCAGGAAAGTGTCTAGGTATGGAATAGGGAAACAGTAGGTCGAACTCATTTTCAGAATTGAGGATTGAAGATTTCATGAATAGATCAACCCAACGATGCACAAATGAAATTTCCATGATGATTGAAATTAACACTTGGAAGGGATAATATAACCATCCATAAATTTTTGTATTATGCGTATTAATGGGAGATATCCTCAAATCATGGTTTAGCATTAATGTTTGTTAATTGTATACTTAGAAATAATATCTTATATATACTTTCTAATTTCTAATTGCAAAGGGCACGGGCACAGGAAACACCGATTAGGAATTGGATATTTCTTGAACCCTCCAACCCGACGATCTACGAAAGAAATTTCAAAGAAATGGAGAAGTATGGATAACAAATGAATGAGCTTCAAAATGAGGTGACAATAGTTCCACATGAGACGTGAGGACCCGACGTTCAAATTGTATGTCTCGAAAGTTTTCATTGCAAATTGTGTACCACAAAAGAGGGCATGATAGGTAGACTGTAATACAAAAGACGTTATGATGTGATTCTATTTTTAAATTTGTATATCACGGAAGTCAGGGTACTGTTTGTAGGTCACAGAACAATACAAGTGCAGTCTATAGCCCGCCTACCCAGGAATCCACGATCAGATAAGTAGTTGGGTATGGAATGGGAAAACGGTTGATGAGAGTCGCGATATAAAAACATGAGTTTAAATGTGAACCCACGATTCCGCCAACCCATCCTGCTAGACATTTTCGGAAAAAATGACTAAGTGACGAGAAACATAAAGTACATGGAAAAGAGAAACGAGAATTTGGTTAATTATAGAAGACGGAAAAGAAGGGATAATATATTCACATCTATAATAGATATCCCATTTATTGGAAAGATATTTTCTGCATGTTTATGGAGAATTTATATACTTATTTCATATGCTTGGAAAGAAGTGTGAAGGTGGCGGGCACATAAAACAATGACTAGAAATTGGAAATTCTTTGAAGCTGCCAACCCGATGATCTGTGAAAGAGATTGCAAGAAATGGTTGTGGAAAGTAGTCGAACGAGCTTCAAAATAGGATGACAAGGGTTGCCGAGGAGACGTGAGTCCCCGATGGTCAAATTGTATTGATCAAAACTTTTGAGTGCATACTGTGTAACATGAAAGGGGGGCTGACGTAGGAGTCTGGAATTCAATTTGTATATCACAGAAGACGGAGGGTGTAGGTCAAGGAACACTGGAAGTGCACTCTGCCTGTCTGGGAATCTGCAAGAAAAAAATTTGAGTAAGCATGGAATTGGAGGCGCAAAAGAGATTCCAAGAAATGGTGAAATATGGAAAGAGGACATAGGGGCTTCAAAACAGGGCAACAATAGTTCCCCAGGAGACATGAGGACCCAAAGTTCAAATTGCAGGTCTCATAACTTTCATGTGCAAAATGTGTATCACAAAAGAGGGTATGATGTGGGAGTGCGACAGTAAATTTGTATATCGCAGAGGTCTGGGTGTTGTTTACAGGCCACAGAACAATGGAAGTGCAATATAGAGCTTGCCTACCCAGGAATCCATGATCTAGAAAGTGCCTAGGCATCGAATGGCTAATGGTTGGTCGAAATCACGATATAAAATAACGAGCGCAAATGTGAGCCCGTGAGTCGGCCAACGTGTGCACTGAGAAATATTTGGAAAAATGTCTAAGTAACATGAAAGAGAGACTAGAGGGGAAAAATAAATGAGAATTTGGTCAAGTATAAAATAGGGAAAAGAAGGTCCAATATATTCAAATCTGCAATAGATATTCCATTTCCTGGAAAGATATTTTATGTATGTTGTTGGAGAAGTTGTATACATATTTCATATACTTGGAAAGAAATCTAAAGCTAGCGGGCACAAGAAACACCAACTAGAAATTTGGAATTCCCTGAACCCGTGAACTCGACAATCTGAGAAAGAGATATCGAGAAATGGTCAAGTGTGGAAAGCAGTCAGATGGGCTTCAAAATAGGGTGACAGGTTCCTCAGGAGACGTAAGGACCTGATTGTCAAATTGTATATATCAGAACATTTCAGTGAAAAATGTATAACACGAGAGAGGGGGTGATGTGGGAGTCCATAAATAAATCTGCATATCACAGAAGTCTGAGTGTTTTCTACAGGTCACAGAACAATGGAATGTACAATTTAGACAAAGGGGAAGTGCTCGACCAAAACGCTTGAATCTGCCAACTTGCACAACAAGATATTTTCAGAAAAAATGACTAAGTAACCAGAAAGAAAAACTATAGGGGATAAAAGAGTGGGAAAATAGAAAGGCGCAGGGCAATTTTCATAAGCGGAAATTGGTTTCAAACAAGCCCCATTGTTTCAAAACCATCATTTTCTAGTAATTGTCAGCAAATGCATTATTGAAGGTTAGATTTTATTGCAACTTGTGGGAGTAACTGTGTTCTTGATACATTCTTCCATGACTGTAACATATTAACTTAAGTATTAATCTTCTTGCATGATGGGTTCTTACAATTAAAGCTTAATAATTGCATGTTTAGAAACAAGAATGAGGATCTTGTTGCAACATTGTGATTTGGTATTGCTATGTTCTATCTGCATTACGAATAGAATTGAACGTTGGTTTGAAACTGTCTGAAATTCATTTTTTCATTTCCATAAAATCCCGATGGATCGACATAGTGCATTGTCATATAATTGTTAAATGATCCATTTTAGAACAAATTACTTAAGCACATACAATATCAAAGAACTACAAGAATATTGAACCATGCCAATGATAACAGGTGTTAAATCTAGAAAAGAAGAAGCAACCAAGAATCCAAGGCAAGTTTTTTAATACTAAATCCATTAAAAAAAATAAAAAATACTAAGCACTCTATAT
>ML794014.1:95938-149805 GCA_009831015.1 Picea engelmannii
TGAGTTGTTCTCTATCCATCGATTTGATAATTTGGATGGGCCAAGAATACCAATTCTCACATTAAATTCCATTATAAAAATGACCTTGAATTTATCTTTATATAATAAATAAATAAAGTTCACACCTAGTAGGTCCTATGAGCAAACACCTGCCAAACACTTTGGTGCACAAACAACAAAGTCTAAATCATACATATTGCCAAGAGGTTAGAAATGTTAGTCACAATGAGCTGTATGGAATCATGTTTTACTTTTTAGACAATGATTTATATTTTTCCTAAGGACATTGATAACAAAAGGGAAATGTTCGTCACATTGTGACAATGGGAAATGTTCGTCATAATGCGACATTCGTAAATGGTCATCACATTGCGACGTTGGTAAATGTCGTTCTGCTTAGGAAAAATATTCAACTTCGTCCTCGGCAATGGCCACAGAAATGTTAGTGACAGAAGTCACTCCTGGATTGCAGCAGGAGCAGATCCCGACGCCCATCAGTTTATGTCACGATTTGTGTATGAAAGGGGTGATCGAATGGAAGTAAACTCAGATGATATTGTTTTAACTCTGAAACTAGGTCAGGCATGCATGGGAAGGTGAGGTCTTGGACATACTTCAAACAGTGAGTTGTAGTAAGGGTGAGTAGGGGGAAGACTTGTATCAGAGAGATGCAAAGGTTTGTTTTCAACATTAGGTTTCTAGTAGACTGTAGGAGAATGCATTTAAACGCGAGATCTTCTTACATTCAAATGCAAAAAACCAGGGAATACAATAGTGCCACAATAAAACCTTTATCATAACACAACTGCAATATTTCATGTGAATCAGTCAATCATGAACTCCCTCAGTATGAGATGAAAACTAGATGGAATAGGGAAACTGTATTTCATTAAACAAGAAATCTTACATACAGATGCATAACTAGAGAACTAGAGCGTCTGTTAAAACATTACAATCGGGAGCTTCACTCTACCATCGATACTTTACAAAATACAAAGACTGAGTTTATATACTCAGAGAAATTCTCCTAACAGAGGCATGCCCAGTCACCCAAGGCTTGGTGTCCCTTCAGTCAAACTCGTACTGATATCCTCCTTCAAACGCCACTTTAACTATGCATGGCTCCTGTAAGGGGAGTAGCTGAACCATTAAAAACTGAGCTAGCGTGTGAAGACCTCCTCCGGCTAGTTGAGAACTTAGCATGACTTCTTTGGAAAAACGGGTACACAGGATCCCCTCGAGCAAACCGCTTGCCAGACCCTCCATACCTCACACTTAATGAATGAGGAGAGGTTTCAACCACCCCTTCTTGCCTTCATTTACTCCAAGCGCAGACCAGGATCGAGGTCAGGCCCGATGGCAACTGGAGGTCGTGACGGGCCTCTCTGTGACTGAAACCCGACACCTTTGGCCCCTTTTGCGTAGCTCTTTCTTTCCCCAGTGACCACAGGATGTGACCCTTTGTTTACTCTCAAAGGCGCTTTCGACGTTCGTGAATAGGAAGGGGTTGATCCCTGCTTCTTGAAATTGCGATGAGCGAAATGCCAAGACGGCTTAATCTGGCGCCATGTGTCCCTCTAGATCTGACGACTCTGAAATCTCCCGACGATGTTGTACCTTGAGCCTTGGAATCGTGATGGGTGAAACGATGAGGAACCTAATTGCGCGCCAGGTGTCTCCTGCGGGTGGACGGCTGAGATTGCCCCGTAATACTGCGGGCCCGACTCTGGGCACTTTTGGCACTTCGGGGTTCAAGGTTTCGAGATGTGAGATGACAAGGGAATTTTACCCTTCAAACTCTCGAATGCCGATAAGCCGACTAGATCTCGCACTATGTATTGCTGGATCAGACGACCCAGATTTAGTCTTGAAATATAGGTTCTTTCTTTGACGCTATATATCAGTTAACTTGGTAGCCCCGATATCCCGATGACCGTTGATCTATTCTTATGGATGAATCTGGGCCATTGACAACGTAATTTCACCCGCTCATTTGATTGGAAGCTGTAAAACGAGATTTTTCCATGCTGTGCTTGGGCGTTTCTCGTGCAACTTGTAGACCCAAATACCCTTGTGCCTAGGACAAGAAATGTCACTAACAGTAGGTATGCTTCATATGCAAATTCTGCTAACCTAGGAAGCACATCTTGTAACATAGGTTGCCTAATTGTACAATTCACGTTTGTGTTGCCCACGATTCAGATGGCAGCATTGAGACAATGTCTATATATGTATGGACATTTTTTACTACATCGTAGATAATCAATCGTATCATCACTTATGAAAACAGAAGCAGGAGTAGGAGAGTTTCATTTCGCACATACAAGTTCAAAGGGGGTTGATTACACATTCACTGCAACCAAAACACCTTCAACCTGGAAACGTGAGCATAGAAGTTAATATATTGAACAATATAATATACAACTGCACCAAAAAAAAGAAAAACTCGAGAAATTTGGTGAAGGCTATTTATATGAGCAAAGTGATAATGAATCTGTAGATGTATACGCACAATAGTTGTTGAGCTAGTTAGTTTCTTGATATTCTGTACTATGTCTGCTCGCAATTCTGTTACAAATGTTGCTTAGGTTGTACGAAAGATCGTTTATTTAACATCTCTTTTATTTGTTATATTTTTGAATAACATAAGTGGAAATTTCCCTTTATGCAATTGTTGTTCCATTGACGAAAAAAAAAATTGAATAGGTATCGAACAATTGCATATGCAACATGGAACAATGCAATATTTGTGTAATTTAACCGAGATACATGGACATGCGAAAGTAAAGGACACAACTAGATATGGAGAATGGTACCATTGCCTTGTCATTGTCTGACTCTCCATATTTTATATGGAGAATGTGTTGCGAGCCGAGTTTTCTCATGAGTGTGATAGTTGCGTCAATGGTTCTGATTGAGTAAATATCATGTCTCTGTGCAAGTTGGTTGATAGTTACGTCAGGGACAAAATGATATTCTGAACAAATAGCGGGAATTTTTTTCACAATATTTTTTTCGTTGAGCGATATAATCCAATCACAATCGCCACGTTCATATACTGTTTTGGACAATATATTAAAATTTGTAATGGATATCCCATTACCTGGAAATATCTTTTTTGCATGTTTCTGGACAAGTTGTTTAGGAATAGTCAGTGTGACTGTCGTCAGGGCCTCCTTGTCTATCATGTTAGCACGCAAAATGGATCTAGTTTTGTTTTCCTTGTCCAAGTAGGTTCTATAGACGACCATTATATCCCCGATGAACACTTGTCTAGTTCGACGACTGTTCAATCCCTCTATTGATAGTATTTTGGGTGTTACAAGTTTAGAACCAGCGATAATTTTTGAACAGGAAAACTAATGTGAATGGTAGTGTGCATTATTTTATTTTTTTCTTTTTTTCCTGGCACAAATGTACAAATAGACGCAAATCTTGGATGAATGATGGAGCCAAAATTTTGCAACCAGACCTCTTAGTCTATGAAACCTGTGCTATGTTTGGAGTCTCACTTGCACTTGTTGATATTTCTTATGAACTGTAAAGCATGTGTTGCAGATGACATCAACATATTCACCATGCCATAGATGAATAATAGCCAAGGATATTTGTTTGGTAAACATACGAGGAACAAAATGTATGCATATTTACCTTTGGCCTTGTCAGTTTGCTGATGTTTGGGATGATTGACTCCTTATGGCCATGTTACTAGTCCAACTTTTGTTTATGCAAGCATGTGTAGATGAACATCAAAAGGACTAAACAAGCATATGCATTAATCGAATACGAAATAGGGTGTCAAGGGATACTCAAGAAACATGAGGACCCGAGGGTCAAATTATATGCCTCAGATATTTTGACTGAAAAAATGTGTAACATTAAATAGGGCATGATGGTGGGGTACGACGACCAATCTGTATATCACAAAACCTCTGAAGCTAGAGGTGCAATCTTGAACCCGCCAACCTGGAATCCACAATCGAAAAAGTGGGTAAGTATGGAATAAGGTAGAAGCATGACCATAAATTTGAACCCGTGAGTTCGCCAATCCGTGCACCAAGGCATTTTTGGAAAGACGACTAAGAAGAACAATCAGAAAGAAAAAGGGATAATAGAAAATGGAAAAATTAGAAATGGGAAGGGCACAAAGGCCTATTGTTACCAAATCATCATTTTCTAGTCCAATATTATATGCGCCCTCCCCCCCACCCCCCGGCCGCCCCACCATTTTGTATGTTTAATCTACTAGCATAGTTGGCATACCTTTTCAAAGATTGTACCATAGACCCCTCTACTATTGCATATGAGAATTCATATCCATGTCCAACCAATCTGTTTCTTCCAAGGTAGCAACGCCGAACATACAGTGGAAATGAAGGCAAGTTAGTATGATGAAAGACATGTAAAAGAAAGAAATACAGTTCTATTGATTTCAATGTAGAAGGAAAGAGAATATGATTCACATGAGAATAAGAAGAAAGATATGTAGTATATACATACAGTAAAAAACGTGCAAAGCAGTAGAACAAGTAGAAAAAATACGCAAACAATAAATGAAATACCAAACACTGGAATATGAAATAAGAGTACAGTGATGCACCTCTGTAACTCCTCCTTTACATTCGCACCAAAGATTCCATCGTCCTCTCCAACCACTTTTCTTGTTTAAATGTAGAAATGCAGGAAAAATACAATGGACATGAAGGACGTTAGTATGCAGGAAGACATGTAATGAATATAAGGTATTATGTAGGAAGGCACACAATATCTACATACAATAAACTAGGTGAACACATATACAGACAATAAATGAAATACAAAACAACAGAATATGAAATAACAGTACAAACATGTACCTTTGTATCTCCTCTTCCATCCCTGCAGTTAAGACTCCTTCGTTTTCTCCAGTTATTTTGTTTGTTTGAATGTGGGAACACACAAAATACAATGAACATGAATGGAAGCTGGTATGCAGCGGAGAACAAGTAATATGTACATACAGTAAATGAGAATCAACGAATAGAATAAAATATAGTCAGAAACATGAACCTTTTCTTTTTTCCATCCATGGTTGTAAATATATAAGTTTTTCCCTACCCAAAATATATTACAAGCCACAAATTATTAAGAAATTGCACAACCATAGCTAAATGATATTGGTTTTCTGTGGCAAAGTATCGAGATATGCTTCGAGACATGGAAATATAATTTTGTAGTATCTTTGGTGTACATATCATATCTCAAGTACAAGACAAATTGTATCATGGTCACACCAGACTGTGTAGAGGATAAATAAGTTGTATTGTGATATGAACACATTTCACCATATATGGTTAATAAGTGCATTTTGCACATGTTTTATTTTAACAGAAAAACAACGGATATTGCAATTGCACATGTAATTGTCCAATTATTTCTTATGTCACTATTTTGTATCATGTCAACATTGAAGTATCAATTTTTTTTTACAGTGGAACATGCATAAGATCTTGACTAGACACGGTGAACAACATGACCACAAGTCCACTCGCGGGTGCAGGATCTGAACATCGTAAAACGCCCCCCCCAAAAAAAAAAAATGACTCTAACTATCGGCACAGGACCCCAACCCTGCAAAGATGAAGTAAACAAACGAAAACAACAAGCACCAAACCAGGGAGAAAGAATGAACAGGCCCAACCGCAGCCCAAGGGCCCCAAACTGGTAAACTTGAACCAAACAACAAGAACCAACAACCGACGAACCAATGAACAAGCAACAACCACCCAACCAGTAAACAACATATGTATCTCCAACGATTACCAAACTGCACCTGAAAAACAGAAAGAACCAAAAACATATGACGAGCATGCCAGTAGAAATAAGCAAACATTCTTACTTGCAAACTACAAACTCTGAACAACAAAAAAGGAATAGAAAATGAAATTATGGCATGGAAACTTACTCTGAAACGAAGAACGACAGAAGCGCAGGTCGAATTGTGGGTGCAACACTTGGACCCCGCAAAAAAAAACCAGATCCAACTACGAATGCAAGACTCCAACCTTGCAAAGTTGAACCAAACAACAACAACCAGCAACCGACGAACCAACGAAGAAGAAGCACCCACAGAACTAATAAACAATGTATGTAGCTCCAACGATGACAAAATTGCATTCCAAGCCTAGAAGAAGTATGAAACATACAATGCCTATTCAACTCGCGGTGGACAACAATATTGTCCAAATTCACTGCAACATTGTATGGAAAATTTAGAGGAAAAATGTACTCTCAAAAGCCTATTTAGGTAAACATTTAAGGTTGTTATGCTGTCCAAGGGCCTCGCGGTATGCAAACATTTAAGCTGTCAGGCCTGTTTCAGGACCTCATGCCATGCAAACATTTAAGTTGTCAAACCTATTCAAGCACCTCAAAAAAAGTGTCAATGATCTAAACCTTCGGTATGAAAACATTTCAATACAAATACAAATGACTAATAATAATAGAACAAATACATTATTAATAGTAAAAAAATAGTGTCCATACTCAGAAAACAATAGAGATGATGGAGAGACAGATTAATATGAAGTCAACAATTATCCGTAGAGACTAATAAGAAGGGTAAATTTATAACCTTTTTTTCTAAAATTGGTTATTTTAAATTAAATTTTGGTCAATTTAATTTTTTTTCTAAATATATGAATTAAAATGAAATAAAAATTGAATAGTAAAACTCTGCTAACACATAGATGATAAAAAATTCAAACTACTCACGAATTTTTGGGCCACTTTAATTCCATTTTTAACCTGAAATTTATTCATGCAATTGTTAAAAAAACAACTATAAATATGCTCATTAGAGAAAATGGACTCTATAGCCCATTCCAGTAAACACCATCATGTCATAAGTTCATAAATTTTATTGCATACAATAACTAGAAAGCCCAGCGGTAGTATGTTCATCCGTGCAACTATCCGCATAATTATTGAACTGTTGAAAACTGTGGAAGCAGCATTATGAACTACGGTCGGTAGAGCCCCCAGGAGTGATTGACAACAGTGGATCCTCCATCCACAACAAGGTTATGCCCGCTAACATACTCCGCCTCATCGCTGGCCAAATACAGCCCAGCCCTCGCAACATCCTCTACTTTGAGAGTCGGCCCCTGTAAGTTGCCGATACGATTGCAGTGGCCCTCTATGGTGGCCTTCTCCTTTTCAGAAACAGACGAGCAATCGGCGCCCCCTCTCAAGATCTTCGCTGTAAAAGGCGTCGCGACGGCAGAAGGAGAAACAGCGTTAACCCTKATCCCATATTTGCCCAGCTCTGCCGCACCGTTTTTAGTGAGGCCTATGACTGCATGTTTGGAGGCCGTGTATGAGTATGGGGCAGATCCTCCTACTATACTGGCAAGGCTGCTCGTTGAGATTATGCAGCCCTTCTTCCTCGGAATCATCACCCGGGCTGCGTGCTTAATGCCCAGCATCACCCCTCTTACGTTTACGCTCATAACTCGATCATATTGCTCCATGTCGTACTCTGCAATGCTCTGAACCATAACGGCATCGTTGATACCGGCGTTGTTATACATGATATCCAGCTGACCGTGTTTCTCGACGGCCAAATCCACCACAGCTCTGATGTCTTGCTCTTTGCTCACATCGCAGTGCACGTAAGTTGCCCGAGGAGAAAGTTGTTCGGCCAGATTTTTGCCGGCTTCGTCTGCGAAATCTGCTATGATGACTTTGGCTCCGTGCTTTGTGAAGAGCCGAACAATGGCCTCTCCGATTCCCATTGCTCCTCCTGTTATTATTGCAACCTTGCCCTCCAGTCTGCATTCAAATATCATTGGTCCGAAGCAGTTATTCACACTTAACACAGTAGTCATAATAATAATTCAGCTGGTTAACATTTTTAGTCGAGCTTCTGACTAAGCAAAATCTTAAAGGCTGCGCACTAACTAACTAAACCAACATCTTAACTAACTAAACCAACATCTTATGCTAGACTAATTAAACCAACACCTTATTTTAGAGAAAGAAGCAAAACCTAGAATTCTAGACTAACTAGACCAACACCTTATTCTATAGAAAGCAGCAAAACCTAGAATTCTAAACTAACTAAACCAACACCTTATTCTAACAAAACACCTTATTCTAGAGAAAGCAAAAGCATGATGTTCTTGAGGGAAGTAGGGAGATCCATTTCCACCCAATATCACCAAATTTTATTAAACTTAGTTATTGATAAGTTACTAACTTTCAAATCCAGAGCAAACTACACTATGAAAGAAGCATGCCACATAGAAGTCAGGCATGATCTTCTACGAAATGAAGACATTTGGAAAAAAATCTGGACTCAAAATCTTTGTCCTAAGGTCTCCACTTTCCTATGGTTGATAGCCTGCTGTCTCCACTTTCCTATGGTTATAGCCTGCTTTGTAAGGGTCTCTATTAGAGACCATCCAGATGGGTCATTTCAGGAAGCAGCAGAAACCAGTGACTATCTTCTTGGTAGCTGCTCCTTTGTAATGGAATTATGGGATCAAGTTGCTGCTATCTTCAGACAGTCAAACAGAGATGGCAACAGCCTCAGATCCACCATAGAAAAATGGCGCTATGAAGTCTTTACCAATACTCTTCTTAATAGAATCTGGAAACTATTAGAATCTGGAAACTATTCTCAAGGTTTTTGTTATGAGAAACTTGGAAGGAGCTAACAAAAGAATTTTCAAGAACTCCTGATCGAATCTTGAGCAGCATGGCTCAAGATTAAAAATATAGCGAAGATTCTAGGCATAGGTGGAACCAAACACAATGATAGAAGGGATGCGACACACTTTATTATTAATGTGTATCCTATTAATATGAAAATATATAGTTACAAGAAGTTATGGAGTTATCAAGTCCTGTAACCCTAACTAATTAAGTAAGAACCCTAACTAATTA
Organism: Picea engelmannii; assembly: GCA_009831015.1. Lineage (NCBI taxonomy): Eukaryota > Viridiplantae > Streptophyta > Pinopsida > Pinales > Pinaceae > Picea > Picea engelmannii. Next base: position 104,867 of record ML794014.1, read on the forward strand.
AGTAAGAATGTAATTATTTTTCTTAATACTATATCTTAATTACATCCACTAAAACTATAAACTATCACCAGTTTCCACAACTTTCAATGCATTAGACTCCACTTCAACATAACTTGATACTCTCCCTATTCTGATATTAATATTTCACATTTCCCATATTAACAGAAGATTCAAATTTTCAAATTCAATCATCAAACTAGCATACTACCTCCCCAAAATATGTATGTACCCAAAACTTGATACCACATCCTTTCATGGACATATGTAGACCTGAGTCAATCATGGCTTATTAAACATTTGGGGAATACAGTTTGCCTTTAAAAGCTTTCAACATGCAACCCCGGGCCTCCAGTCCAGAAAAAGGCCTCGAGAGGGTTTTATTGCTTCTTCTCTAGGTTGTGTTGCAGCCCTTGTTCCTTGCATGTTTGCACAAGAATCAATGTTGTAGTAGATTGCTTTGCCCCAACGGGCTGGGTTGAGAGGGAGGAGGGCCTTACAGAAGTTAGGGCTACTCTCAAGTTTGATGGACACCCTGATGCAACAACGTCTATCTAAGTGTTTTTCTTTCATTTCTATTAGATATGCAGTGTATAGTCAAGGTAATCATGTGACAGTGATGTTTGTTCTGGTAAGATGCTCTGTTTAGTTTTTTTGGACACGTATGATCAATCTGGCCCAATAGTCATAAACTAAGAACAAGAGTCATAAACGTCTTCCTAATGGAAGACCAGCCTACAATACCTCTGTATAGTGATCTATTTTTTTTTTAAATATAAATGTCAAAATGATAGTTTGATAGTTTAGGAGAAAAGAAAAATATTAACTTTCAAACAACTCTAGGTTATAATAATAGTAATAGTAATCTATTTTTAAGGTCACGGCCAAGCCAGCACACTAATTTGGTGTATGAGACCCCTTGTTTGTGGGACAAGGGACCCCCCTCCGCCTAGCCATTTGACTGGTAAACTGATAAAGTCTACGAAAGTATACATACCCTACCCCCTACATACATATCAACTTCCAAAAGAAAAATTATTTCAAACAAAATGAACATAATAATAAGTTCAAACAAATATGATATCATAAATTGAGAACAGAGATTGCAAATTAAAACGGATTCAGCATTTATAGTGTACTGTGATTACCGTCTCTCTGATCCAGTAAAGCTCAGACTGCCAACGCAGTCAGCAGCTCCATTAAACTCTTCGGTAGACATGGACGGGGAGCGAAATCGGGCAGAAGGAAGATAGTCTCACGGACAAATTATAAAGAGAACGGGAAGCAGATTGTATGGTGTAGAAGCAGAGCTAGCGAGCCCTTCTTATACCAGAAGATAACCTTGCAACTCTCGATGAATAAATCAATCAAAATATCATAATCTGATTATCACGAGAGATCGATCCGGCTCCCTTTCATTATCAATTTTACTGTAAAAGTCTCCGTTGTACGCGTTTTCCTTTGGTGAAGAGACAAGGCCTCGAATTATTAATTATGAATTCAGGATTTAGATCCATATCACGTATTTACTATTCAAGTGAGTTATTAATAGCATGAAGATATAATAGTATATGACAAGTAGCTATAGAAGGTCGGGAATTTAGTGATTTCCTGAGAGTGAGTTAACGAATCAAGAAATTCAATACCTCCCCATTTAAAAAATAATAATAATGATTTTTTTTAAATATATAAAATTTTGTAAGTCAAGAAATTCAATACCTTAAAAAAAAAAAATAATGATTTTTTTAAATATATGAAAATTTTGTAATAGTATTTGTAAGTACTTTAAATATTATTTTATTAAATCATAATCAAAATCAACTAAATCATAATCAAAATCAACTAATATTTTAAATAAAATCAACTAAACAATTTTATTATAAATTTAGTAGTTAGGATCCATATCTTGTATTTACTATTTTACCTTAGAAAATTTAGATAATAATTTAATGAAGATATAATAATATATGACAAGGAACCTACCCATTATCTCAAAAATCACTTAAATCATAATCATAATCAAAATCAATCAATATAAATTAAAATAGATTCTAAAATTAAAACAATTCCATCATAGGATCCATATCATGTATTTACTATTGTATCTTAAAAAATTGAATTAATAATTTAAGAAGATATAATAATATGACAAAGAACCCATCTCAAAATCTTTTGGTTGTGTGTATGCATAGTCAAAAAAAATATAATAATAATAATAATAATAATATATTAAGTAGTTATCCAATGTCATTGAAATTTAGTGGGAGTAAGTTAACTAGAAGGATTTGAATTATTAAAACTAATGTTTTGTTTGCCAACTTTCCTATAATAACATTATTATGGATTTGTTGAAGTTCATGATAGATTTTATTCTTTGAAAGAGTTTTATTATATACAATCAAGACTATTTCGAATTGTGATATTATTTTTTTTTAAATTTAAAATCAACTTAGATCCATTTAAACTCTAGATTTATAAAACTTTCATTTAGAATTTACATCATATTGTGGTCATTGGACTCTTGATTACATATGACTTATAACTAATTTTTTTTTACAAAAATCAATATTACATTCCTTATAATTTCTAGAATAAAACTCTTACATAAGGATATTTTTTTTTTTTATAAGTTTGAGAAATAAAACTACAAAGAGTAAAAGTTGCATAGCAACAAACACACATCATATTAGAATTAGAATTATTGATAGTGGATTTTCCGAGGTACCCTTCAAAGGGTTATATACTATTATTATTCCATAGACATCAGGGTCAAAATGCTGTTCATTTCCTACATCATTTAATTTTCTTGTTATCAAACATATTAGTTGGTCGCTTGTTCCAAAGATCTTTCTATCGTCATAAAAGTTGGGCCTACTCAACATAGCCTCCGAGCTTCGACAAATAGATTTGACATTCTTGTGTGATTCGTAAGGCACTCAATGAACCAAAACTTCAAACAAAAGATTCTCTAATTGAGTTCAATTGTGATTTTTAGACCGATCTCACATAAGGCTCGAATTTGTGATACTTATAGAGGGTTCAAGTGCCTAGGGGGTTTCAAATAAGTAATTGTATCAGTCTAATTCATAATCGTTACAATATTTTAAAGGGTTTTAATTTGATCATTTAATGTTTTAAGGATTTCTTAATTTTATGTAAATTGTTATATTACTTCTTTATGAATGATAATTTTAAGAATGGAAACTTATATTAAAATGTAGAAATATGGGCTAATCTTACTAGTTCTTAATATGTAAAATGTATTTTTTTTGGCCATATTTTGTAAAAATATTCAAATTTCTAAGGATTTTATATAGTTTCTAGCAAATTTTGGGGATTTTAAAGGTAAAATAATCTTATTCTATGGAATTTGGGAAACTCGTTTTTAGAAAAAAATGGAAATTAACAAATATTGTTTTGGGAAAAAACATGGAAAATTAGCCCCTTTATCTATGTTCTTGATACATAATCAATTGATTATAGAAAATTTTTAAGATTATTTATTAATTCTATGTGAACCTTCTATCATTACGTTTTGATACAAACAAATATAAGATGACCTAAAAAATGTGTTCACAATTGTGTTGGTCTATTCACTCAGTTCCCTTTCATTGTTTTTTTTTTTAAGTAAAAAAGGATAGGACCTGTTATATTATCATTATCAAGTTACAATGACTGTTTACGAGTCCAGTTGTCCCGCCTAAACAAGAAACTGAAACAGTTGGGCATCCTGTGCCATTTGTTTCCTAGTAAACAAAATTAACAGAATTTCGTCATGCTCGAAGGAAACCAGGACTGCCACCCATTAAGTTTAAATTGTATGCCATAAACTAGTTGCAAAATAACTAAGATCTAATTGGGCCAAACCCTGGTTTGGAAACAGAAAAAAAAAATTCTAACCAAGAACATCATTGAACCTCTTAGCCGGTGCGCTCGTCCTCGTCCCCATGCTTTCGCCATCCTGCTAGAAGCGCATAGGTCTGCGCGCATGTTGGGCATTGCTGTTTTGGAAGAGTTCTGGAATGAGCCGCGAACAACATGTCGAGTCGTTGATCAATTCGGGCGAGGCGAAAGACCTGGTCGTCCAACAGACTCCTCAGATCGAAGATGAGAGCGAGGTACCCCGAGTCGGTGAAGAGTTGTTGGTCCTACCAGTGGCTGTCGACGGAGGCTGGGGGAATGGGCCTTGTTGCTCCCTCACTTGCATGTGCCGATCGGTTGGAAAGTTGGGTCGTCGCCTCCATAGGTACACCAGGGGGTGAGTCTCTGCTTCCCTGGGTGCGGGAAGGGGTCTCTTCTTCTACGTAACAAGTGGTGAAATTCTTCATTGGGCTATTGGCTCTTGAACCAAGCAGATTGCCCGAAGGTAGAAGCTTGTCGTCTGAGCTGAAATCGGTGGGTGGATTCCAATTGTCCGGGACTGTGAACAGAGGGAGCTTGGGATAGATTTGCATGGAGTCTTCCAAGGTAATCTCTTCCACGTACGCCATTGGAGGCGTTCGTGGTTTCTTACGCCTTCGGAGGGATGCCATGTCTAACGCCTACTCAAATTTCTTCTGTCTCTGGCGGTGAGATTCGACTGTGTACCAAGCGGCACCCCTGCGCGGCTTACCTCTTGCTCTGGGCATGGTGGAGTCCCTGGAGATGACCAGGGTTCCTTGCGGATGTAAGGCTCTGCTCCAAAGCTTCAAAGGGACCCCAAACTATTGCTCTGATGGAATGAACTCGGCATTCGACGCTGTGATGGGTGAATGTCGCTCTGTTCTATCAAGGCGGGTGATAAGGAGGAGGGAAACCGCGACTGCCATAGCCATTAAGGCTTGCTGCTGAGTGTGCTGGTGCATTGAACTGATCACTTGTGCGAAGGGGCTCATCACTTCGGTTTGGCTGCGCAGATTCATACTCAGTTAATGACTGAGGGGATGGTAGTCGATGGATGCATTAATGTTGCATCCCGACGTTGTCCCGCGTGGCTCTAGTTTGCGACTTGGCACCCCATCCGGGGGTTGTAGATCTCTGGTGGCTAAGGTTTGGCACCGTAAGGAGATGTCTAAGTCTTCCGAGATGTGGGCCTCCCAATAGAAGTGTTCGGTTCCCATTTCGACTGCTTCATTTGCCAGGAAATTCGTTATCCTGTTTGCATCTCGCTTCACATGGGAGGGTATGATGTTGAGATGGGGTTGGAGGAGGCGGGTAAAGTACTCTAGCAATCCAGAGAGTCACCAACTTGGTGAGATTTTTGAAGGGTGGCCTCCATGAAGAATCTTGGTGATTAACTTGATGACAATTTGTGAGTCCCCCTCCAAGATAATCTTGTGGTGATCTTTGTCCATAGCTGCTTGGAGACCCCTCAATAGTCTTGTTATCTCTGCCACATTGTTGGTTGTTTCCCCTAGGAAGCCAACAACTAGACCAAGGATCTTTCCATTTGAATTTCTGAGTATTGCTCCATATCCTGTTGTTCCCGGGTTGCCTTTGGAGGCCCCATCAAAACTTATTTTTATGAAATTTGCTGGAGGGGGGGACCAAGTGGTTGGACTAGTTTGTTGGTGCTTGTGCATCCTTGGTACTGGTTGATTGATTAGAATGGGCTGGCAGCTTTGAATAATGCACTGTTCCTATGAGTTTCAGTTAAGGTCCTCTTCTTTCCATGATTTACTTCTGATTGTTTCCTTAATTAGCGATTTGATTTTCTCCTAGGTGGCTTCCGGCGTGGAAGCTTGGGAGTGGAAAATTCTCTTATTCTGTTCCTTCCAAATTTTCCAGAGAATGAATCCTGGTAGAAGCTACCAGATGTGATTCAGAAGGGGATTGTTGTAAGTGATATAGTCCCAATTCTCAATTGTGTCATTGATGCTGCTCCGATGTTGGTTGGATTTGCGCATTATTTGTGCTCCTTGGTCCCAGATTTGCTGGCTGAAGTGGCATCCATTGAAGAGATGTTATTTGGTTTCCTCTTGTTGGTAGCAGATAACGCAGAGAGATGGTCCAATGAAGCCTCTTTTCCTGAGGTTGTCCTAGATTAAGGCTCGGTTGTGCACCACCAGCCACAGGAAGGTGGAAACCTTAGGCCAGAGAGCGGGGTTCCAAACTTTTCTCTATATGGGCTCCTTGTTTTTGTCTTGGTGATTGCCCTATAGGAAGTAAGCTTCTTTTATTGAGAAAGTGCCAACTGTGGAATACCCCCATCTTAGGATGTTCGGCCCTTCTCTTTTGGGTATTTTCCAGTGGTTAGCTTGAAATTGCCAGCTCTGCAGATTGAGATTTTCTAGGACTCTGAGATCTTGATTAGAGACTTTCCATTGGCGCCATTGATGTTGTTGTTCTTGAGATTTCCAAATTTCCTTTACCCTTAGGGAGGTATCCTGATTGAGATCTCTTTTGATATTGGATAGCTCCTCCATTTCGTTCAGGGGTTTGAATTGCTGCCATGAGTCTTGCCAGAAAATGGCGTTTTCTCCATTTCGGACTTCCCAAAAGGCATGGTTTTGGACCAACGTGCGATTTTTCCAGCCTGTGTTCCAGATATTGGAACCCTGAATTCGATTATTATGCCTGATTAGCTGATTGTCTGGTGTAAGGGGGGTGTACTTTTGTTTCCACATTTGTGCCCAGGCAGCTGTTGGGTTTTTGAGCCATCGCCACCAGATTTTGGCTCCCATTACTTGATTGAGTTTCCCTGGATCTCGGAGTCCCAATCCTCCTTGGCTTTTTGGTGTACAGAGTCTGTCCTAGTTTACTAGAGCCCATTTCTTGTTAGGTTGGTGACCATGCCAGAGGAAGTTTTGCTGGAGGTTTCTGATGGCTATGATAACCTGTTTAGGAGCAACAAGGGTGGTGAAGAGATAGGTAGGTAGGGCTTGCAAAACGGACTTGAGGAGGACCAGCCGAGAAGCAATGTTGACGGGTATGAAGGTCCAATTGTTTAGCCTGTTGGAGATGGAAAGGAGAAGGCTATCCCAGGAAATGGATCTGGCAGCCGCACCCGTGAGGGGAACTCCTAGATAGTTGGATGGAAGGGAGCTCCTGGGTATTCCTAGAAGTCTGGAAATATGGATTTGAACAGAAGCCAGTGTATTAAAAAAGTAGATTTTGGATTTGTCTAAGTTGAGGGACATGCCTGAGGCTTCAATGAAGTCAGAGAGGATGGAGTTAAGATGGTTGGCCTCCCGGACCGTTGGGGAGTTTAGAAGGAGGGTGTCATCAACAATTTGACTATGAGAGGGTGTTGGCTGAAAGTTGTGTAGGTGCAGGCCTTTGAGAGAGTCGTCAGTGACTGTTGCCTTCATATATCTTCCCAGGCCTTCTGCCATAAGTACAAATAAGAAGGGCGAGAGGGGGTCCCCTTGCCTGATTCCCTTGGAAGGTGAAAAAGGTCTGGATGGAACCCCATTTACTAGGATGGAGAAGAAGGCTGAGGAGGTGAGATTTAGGATCCAGTTCACCCAACATTGATCGAATCCAAAAGAATCTAAGGCAACTCGAAGGTATTGCTAGTTGGCTCTGTCGAAAGCTTTTGAAAGGTCAAGTTTGATTAGCATACCTGGGGTCCCTGAAGTCTTGAGGGAGTGGATGACCTCGTGAGCCAGGATGATGCTATCCATGATTTGTCTTCCTTCTATGTACCCTGCTTGTTCCTTGGAGATGACATGTGTCAAAATGGGTTTGAGTCGATTGGCTACCACCTTCATTATGATTTTGTAGATAAAATTGCAGAGGGAAATGGGTCTGAACTTTTTAGGGTTTGTGACTCTTTCTTATTTCAGAATGAGGGTGAGAAAGGTGGCGTTGAGAGCCGGTAGGACTAGGCCTGATGCTCTCGATTCCTCTACTACCTCCCATACTTCTTTCCTGACCAAGTCCCAGCAGTGGTGGAAAACATCAGTAGAGAACCCATCCGGGCCTGGGGCCTTTCCGGGAGGCATGGTTTTTACTTCTTGATCCACTTCCTCTTGGGTGATGGGTCGTGTTAATGCAGCGTTTTGCTTGGAGGTTACCAATGAAGGTATGTGTCTGGTGACTCTTTGGATGGTTGTCGTTCTGTCCTCCTTGGTTTCCGTTAGAAGGTCCTGGTAGTAATTGATCAGCTCAGCCTCAATTTTAGAGTGTTCTCTGACTGGGTTGCCCTGGTTGTCCTCCAAGTGGGTGATTCTGTTGACGTGGCACCGGTGCATCATAGATCTGTGGAAGAATTTCGTGTTATTTTCCCCTTCCTTGAGCCATTGTACTCTGGAATTTTGTTTCCATAGAACTTCCTCTTGCTTTCTTCTCTCTTCTAATTATTCTTGGAGCTTCGCCTCCTCTCTCATTAGTTCAGTGGTTCTGGATCCAGAAATGAAGGTTTTTTGTATCTCTGCCAGCTTTCTCTCTATGTTCTGTATGCTTTGAAGTATATTTCCAAAGTTGTTCTTGTTCCATTGTTTCAACAACTACTTAAATTTTTTGAGGCGCTGCTGGAATTTATACATGCTGGTGCCATGGTCTATTTCTGCCTGTTCCCACCAGGATTTGGCTAGCTGTTGAAAATCCGGGTGTGAGAGCCAGAATTTTTCGAAGCGAAAGTGCTTGTACCTGGGTGTCTCTCCTGTGTCTAGATTGAGAGAAAGAGGCAAGTGGTATGAGCCGGATTTTGGTAGAATAAGACTTTCCAGATAAGAGCCTATCTCCATTAGTTCCTCAGTGACTAGGAAGCGATCCAGTCAACAAGCAATGTGTTGATTGCCCGATCTATGATTGGACCAGGTGAAAGTGCCATTATTATTTTCTATATCGACTAACTTTAGATGATCAATGAGAGTTTTGAACTTACCGCTGTCTTCCTCAAGCTTCTTGGTGCCGCCTGTTTTTTCCTCCAGTGACAGGATCATATTGAAGTTGCCTCCTAAGATCCAGTTTTGAGTTTTCACTAGAGTCTTGATTAGTTCGAGCCGCTCCATGAGTTTGTCTTTGTCTTTTTGGCTATGGGGGGCATAGACATTAGTGATGGCTCCTTCCTGATTCGAGCCAATGACCTCGAAGTGAGCCGTTATTGTACCTACAATTGAAAAGGGTTTGCTGATAGTAATATTGGATGGGTTCCGGAGGATAGCAAGGCCTCCTGAGGCCCCTGTGGAGTCTGTTGATATGGAGTTTCATTCTCGCCAGATACGCTGAAAGATGGTTTCAGCTTCTGTTCCCACGCATTTGGTTTCCTGTAACATTAGAATGTATGGGTTTTCTGCCTTGATACAATCTCGGAGGATCCTTTGTTTGGATCTGCCATTGAGTCCTCTAATGTTCCAAGTGATCATCTTCATCATTAAGAGGGTGGTTTTGTGTGGAGGTATCCCTTCGAAAGCTTGTGGATTGGACCTGAATTTATCATGAGATTGACTGCCTCCTTGATAAGTTGTTGCATTGATTTTCACCCTCGCCTTTTATTCTCGCGGAGGACTCTTTTCTAGCCTGAACTCGTGTCCATGGCTATACCCAGGCGTGCTGTGGATCCTGCTGAGGAATTGAGAAATACTTTATGTACCTTGCGTAGTTATTCTTCAGGAAGGGTCTACAGGTCCTTTTGATTCAAGGCCTCCTCGAGCTTTGCTAGATTTATGTCTACTAGATCTCTGTCGTCCAACTGCATTGGGGTATCCCCATCCCCTTCTCCTCTTTCTTCTGTGTAGGTTTCACGACTTTGGGGAGGGGGGGAAGGATTTGGGATGTCCCCTTGAGCCTGTTGCGAATCCTTGTGTGGGTCTTGGATTTCCTCATCTTCTGGCAGTTGATTCAGAATCTCATAGGAGTTTTTGGTTGTGATTTTTTGTCTGGGGTCTGGGATCTACCTCCTTGGTGGGTTTCTCTTTTTTGCCGAAACCATGGTGAAGCCATCTTTATGTGTGGTGTCATTTTCTCTGGTGGCTAGTTTGATCAGGGGGAAATCTCTGAAGAGGTGGTCATGCTCATGACATCTCCTGTAGCGAAAGGGAATGTTCTCCTAATCCAGAGTTTGTTGCCAGTCCTCATCCTGGTATTCGAGAGTCACCGCTCTAGGGAGTGCCTTGGAAATGTTCATGTAGACACAGATCCTGGCGTATGAAGTATATTTTCGCTGTCTTGTGGCCTCTGAATCTTTGACGTACTGTCCTAGAGTGTTCCCTATGCCCATTTGTTGAAAGGTGAAATCGACTGTCCGTCAACTGAGAGAGTGGAACCGGTCTAGGGTTGTCTAATAACCCAAGTTGTTTGGGATGAACCACCCTGACGGGTTTAGCGGCTCCGTTCGCCGATCTAAGGTCCTAAGAAATAAAAAAAAAAACTAATCTAAAATAACTAATCTAACTAAAACTAAATAAAACAAACTAATAAACTAATCTAACTAAAACTAACTATTAAACAAACTAAACTAAAACTAATTATTAAACAAACTAAACTAATCTAACTATTCTATATATATATAATCTACTAACTACTACTATACTAACTCTAACTAATAAACTATCTAACTACTAACTGAAATATAACTTATTCACAAAATGTACAATATCCACAATTTACAGATTTAAATAAAACCTGAAAAAACTCATTTATATTATTCCCTGATGACAAAAAAATATATATTTTTTTGTGTTGATTTTGTGATTTCATGAACAAGAAATAAAACAAAACTAACTAAACTAAAACACTAATCTAAACTACAAATATAACTAACTAAAATACTAATAATATACTAAAGAAATTAACAAAAATAATCACAAACTGACCTGGAGAAATACTCCAGATTTGTCCTGTGTATGATAATCGTCCTAGTTGATCGAAAGGAGGAAACCCGCTCTGAATTATCCAGAATCTTCTCCTAAACGATAGCTGCAGTGCTCTTTAAGTTTATATATAGGACAAAAAAGACATAAAATTAACAACAATCTTATAATTTATAAATCTTCACAGTTAGATAAACCTGCATGCAAAGATCTATACATAATAATTCAATTGATGAAGAAGAGAAATCTTCCATTCATTAACTGAACAAAGTAATTGTTGTATTTTAGATTAATGAAAGAAATCAGACATGGATCATATTAATTAAATCATATCATTTTGCAAAAGACTATGATAGCTAAAGTAGTCACTAATCAAATACAAATTGATAAGCATAAACATGAAACAAAAGATTGATATTATGAAAAGCAAAAGCTGTAGCAGAACATCAACTCCTGTCTCAGTTTGTATTAGGAATCCATAGCCTGGTTCTCCCATAAGTGAGGATGATGCTTATTACAAAAAATAATAAGTATTTATAAGTTTTCCACAGGGTAAAACCTCCTTTTGGAAGTTATCAAACTGTTTACATAAAATCTGGGAAGATATCCCCAGTTGCACTAAACTAGGAATCTACAATAAAACTGAACACACAAATATACCCTAGACTGTCCAACATATCCCATGCAATTCGAATTTACCTGAAAAGGGTAAAAAATGGACAAGTTAGAAGGATCCTTTATTAATAAAATGATAAAAATCTAACTCTACAGACTAGCTACAAAATCTTGCGATTCTGTAGCTGGTCTAAATAAGACACAGAATCAACATTAAAATCAAKTGAAAATCTTTTAAAGAATTAAATTCAATTAACATCCAATTACTATTTAAAAACAAATCATTTAAATTGAAATGGTTATGCCATTCGAATTCAAATAGGATCACGATCAATCAAATGATCATAGAGATACTCGTACTCTGTTTCTTTTGTTACCACAAAATCGAACGATCAGAATCATAATTAACAGTTGTGAAATCATTTGATATCAATTTGAAATCGATATAATCAAAACAAATCGGGGGCAATTTTTATACTGCCTTATCAATAGGAGATATGATCGAATCCAACAAGATTATTTACAAATCGTTGTAACTGTATTGATATATCAGACGATTCATGCCACGAATATCAATTCAAATGAAATCATAACAGGATCCGATCGTTTGTTATTACAAATTGGGCAAACAAGATCGATTGATCTTGATCAAAATCGTTCCATTCAAACGAATTATAACCGAATTTGATAGAGATAACAAAGTCAATCAATTCATTTTGCAAATTTAAAATCAAACAGAGAAGCATTTATGATATGAATCTAGCAAGCGAATCGAACGACTAGAGTTTAACATAGTCATTGAAAATCATAATCGTTCCACGATTCGGGTGTGAGTATTATTTGCACAGGCTTAAATGAGAGCATTGTTTCCATAAAAACAGAGTCGTATTTTCCAAATCCAAATCGAACATAGTTGTATTCCTGTTCTTAGAAGATTACATGACACAACATATTACAAGATTGTAACAACCAAACTCATTGAAATCATTTACCAATCACAACATATGAATCATAACGAAATCAAATCCAAACATGATTGTATTCTAAATTGAGCATGAAAAACTTCCTGTTCGGAGTGGACACAAAACGAATTGAATTGAAAGCAAACCATTAACTTCGTTAACTCAATCAGACAAACTAACAAATCAAATCCAAACGAAGACCGTTCAAATCCAATAAAAATCTATGAATGGCTATATTGGGAATGATCAAATCATATATCCAAAACGAAATTCCATTCATTTTTAGCAAAGCGAAAAATATACAGGATGAACACGTTATGACAGAGCCATTTCGAAATATAAACAGAGCTATTCGAAGACCAAATTTCAATCACTATATTACTCATGGTCACTCACAAAACTAAAACGATATCAAAATCCATACCTGTATGGCGAGCAGATGGCTTAATCATGAAAATTTGGAGTTGACAACGGCTGTGGCTAATTCAACATTCTTGAAAACGATGGAGCCGGTTGTCTTCTGCTTCTTATCAGTTGCTTGGAGTTGGTCTCTTTGGCTAGTCAACACTGCAATTTGATCTTCCAACGATTGAATTTTCGATTGGAGTAGGGGAACATCGATGTAGTATCATTCCAACCATAAATCACATTGGTCACAGAGAAACTATGTGGGTTTCGAAAAAGCAGGTGAGGGTTCGGACATATTGCTGAGGGTTTCTTTAGGCAATTTAATACCAGGGTAGCCAGGGTTATTCCTTAGGCAGAGGGGAAGATTCGTCACGAAATCATAAGGTGGTTCGGGGCATAAACCCTACGAGTAAGGGTACTTGCTGGCTAAGAAATGTTCCACATCAGAGTCTGAATCCTCACTAAGGACAATAGACTTTGACTCAGCAGAGGGTTTAGGTTTGTTCCTAGCCATTCTCGAAATAATTCGAGTGCTCTTTTTACCCTTGGCATTAGTAGTAGGTTTTGCCTTAGCCTTTTTTCTCATAGGTTTCTTTATAGCCTCGAACTTCTCAGTTCCAATGTCTGGTAATTCAATAGTAGGATAGACCGAAGGCTTAGGAGAGGGCAATAGGATATGTAAGGGCACAGGTGGCTCAGCCTTGGTTTCATTCACCACAGGCTTGTCAACCTGGACAGGGTCTGTATCATCAAAACCATTTCGAGCGATGAAATCTCTCCAGCTATCACTATGTAAACTCAAGTAATGAACAATGATAAGTCTAATAAGTCCATAGTGGAATAGGCTACTGTCAGCCTTCTCCTTTTTAAACATTTTCGACATTTTATATAGGTTGCGCTGAAAGTAAAAGGGCATATTCAACGGGTATCCCATAAAATTCATTAACAAACGCAGGTGGTAGAGAAACACAAGTCCATATCGACCTTCACAGGTCACGAACTGTTTGACTATCATCAAAGGATCATGCCATCGTGGTTTAAGTGCAGAGATGGGCATACCTCTGTCACATGAGGTGACCTTTTGGGAGACGAACAATAGTGGCCATGGAACCTCTTCCACTTTCGAATTCTTGAACAAACGTTGGCTCGTGGCAGGTAACCCTGTAGAAGAACTAATAAACTTCTCATCAATTTCCAACTGTATGTCGCCCACCTTGGCTCTACAGCCATCAAAATTCAGAGAGAAATGTTGTGCCACAATTATATTAAAACCCTCAAATCGTTGCATGAAGGTGAGCCATTCGTTATCTTCCAAGTCCTTCCGGGAATTGTCGAAAATTAACAAGGATTGGTTTCCATTTGGCTCGATTCACATGACTGGTGCGATGGAGCCGAGCACATGGTAAGCCCAGGGTTTGGATCATAGCACACACATGAGAAAAATGCAGGAAGGGTTACCCGAGCTAACAGAGGTAAACGGGGGATAAGGGATAGGCATAAATGCCATCGTGCGAAGGTGGTGGAGATTTTCTCTGCCATGCATAATAGTTATTGCCATGGTACAACCGTCGGCTTTCAACTGTTCTACCCATTATTCTATAGTTCAACAATTATGTCACTTAGCTGACCAATGAAAACAGTGGCAAGTGTATAAACCAACACGTGCAATTGAAACATTATGCCATAGTTTTAAACCATCAACATACGATTTGAAACCAATGCCAAATATTTATCCATGCGCCAATTTATTGTAACATCTCATATCAATAGTTTAACCAAGGTGCCAAAGGGTATTCATATACAACATACCAATAGTTATGAAAACATTAACATAGGCATTATATCAAAAGACATATATAAAAGATTTAATCATAACCCCTATGTATTTTCATGAAACCAATGGTCAAGTAGGTCGAACTTCGAAAGACTAAGTTTTCACGCTTACAGTCATGAAAACAAAATGAAGGTAAATGTTCAAATGTCGCAAAAATAAAAGTGTCGTTTATTTGAAAATTGTGATGAAAAATAGATGTTTGCAAAACATTGGTGTAGGTAGCTTATAAAATAGTAGAAAAAGGTGAATTGGCTGCCAACAATGGAGACACACTGGTAGAAGAAGTTATCTCTGCCAAAAGAAACAAATTCAGATTAGGACAACAAAGATAATTCCAACTCAAAAATAACAACCAGAAAATTGTATAAACATCATCATTAACCAACTATTCCAGCAGTGTTTCAAAAGACGAAAACTGATAAAAATCTTAAGATCAGCAAGTCACGATATTAAAGATAAAATCTTCAATACTGTTGGCATAGCCACTACTGCCAGCAGGTGTCCATAGCCTCGATAGGGTTGCCATTTAACCCACTCTGACATATGTATCCTGCTAAGAAGTTCTGGATCAGAATAAAGGACATTAAAGAGGTTTCTTATTTACAAATTTTCATATACCCGACATTGCTTTGCTGCCACCGGGCCTGTTCAGTAACCCAGTGAAGTTGTCTTGGCGCCATGCATGTATTTACCCGCTCCCAGAAGACCTATTCAGTATCCCGACGGGTTTACAAGCACTTCCCACAACTCTTATTGATAATTTATTTTGTTTTGTTTTTTTATAGATATATATTTGAGCGGGGTGACGCTGAAAATCATGATATTTTAATATATTTTTTCAGACCTCATCAGATATATATATATTTTTTTTAGAACTGTCCTTTATCAAGATCCGGAGTTTATTCATTTATAAAAACAACTTCCTAAGGTAGGGAGACATCCTATGAGTCATTCCTTTACGGAATAGGGACAGCGTAAAAAGATAATAGATGATCATGATGAACTTTACTCAAAGATCAAAATCAGCCATCTTCTTTTAAACAACAGACTTTTCCAACATAGATATAAATTTCAGAAATAAACCATTGATGTTTGTACAAATTTTTCAGAAGTTATTTCAGCGAAGGAAATTTCTATTGTCTTTGTCTGAATAGCTCAGTGTACAGGTATGTGTATTTGAAAGAAAGCACCAGCTGATAAATTCAATTCCAAAATCACAAACAAAAAGAAAATGAAAAAGCAACAAAAGCAATATATATACACAATATGCAAGGGTTGTTATCAGGCAAAGTATCTTTTCAGGGCTTGGCCATTCATCGAGTAGGTGTCAAGATGCCCTTCCAGATTTTGCAATCGAAAAGAATTGGGACCCAACTTTTCAGCAATTAAAAATGGTCCAAGCCACAAGTTTTGAAATTTTGTGTGTTCTCCCTTTCCCTCATGCGGTTTGTCCCACTTCAAGACGAGATCGCCTACTTCAAAATTCCTATTAGAAGCAGAGTTAGAATCGAACCAGATTTTAACCAATTGTTGATGTTGATCTAACTTACATTTAGCTTGGGATCTTACCTCTTCTAGCTTCATCAAAGCGTTAATTCGGTTTTCCAAAGGGGGGCAATCTTCTTCTTGGACTTTGTATGACAACTGAAGGGAAGGAAGAAGAATGTGAGGTGGCAAAACCGCTTCTCTGCCATAAACGAGAAAAAAGGGGGAGTTACCTATAGAATCTTTTGGCGTTACCCTATCAACCCATAACGCGTTCAACAATGCATTGTGCCAATTCTTGTGATTTTCAACCACCGTTCTCTTGATGATTTTAATTAAGTTCTTGTTTGTGGATTCAACCAATCTGTTTCCCTAAGGGTAATAGCTCGAAGAATACTTCAGATTAATTCATTTTTCCAAAGCGAACTCGCTCATCTCAAGAGAAGAAAAGTAAGAATCGTTGTCAAAGACTAAACAGTCAAGGATACCGAAACGAGTGATAATATTCAAATTTAGAAAGGCGATTACCTGACTGGTGTTGACAGTTCTTAATGCAACAACTTCAGACCATCGGGTAAAGTAATCTATGGCTGTCACAATAAACTTGTGTTGTTGAGAGGACGGGGGGTTGATTGGACCTATGATGTCAAGGCCCCACTGTTGAAAAGGAGAATCTACCGAAACAGGTTGCAGAGAAAAGGCTGGTTTTTGTAACCGCCCTGATGCTTTTTGACAAATGATAGATTTACGACATAAGGCATGGGAGTCTCTAAAAAATGTGGGCCAGTAATAACCGGCTCTTAAAACTTTATGAGAAGTGGTGTCACCACCAAAATGACCACCAGCTTCTCCTTCATGCAACTCTAGCAAAACTTTTTTTGCTTCGTCTTTTTGAAGACAACGCATCAGTACGCCGTCAAAACTCTGACAAAACAGGATACCATTAACTAGATGAAAGGAGGCAGACTTTAGTCTCAACGCTCTTCTTTTGGTGGGGTCAAGGTGACGGGGGGCTGACCCATGTTCAAGACAGAATCTTATATCGTCGTACCAAGGACTAACAGAGTTTTGTGCGCAATAGATTAAACTTTGATCGCTTGGTCCTAGGTTTGACGTATCACTTTCTTCTTGTTGTCCTGCTGTTGAATCAACGACTAACTTGCATAACCCTTGGCCTCTCACTATATGAGTTGGGGTGATTTCTAAGTCATACTCCTGCAAGGAGGTGACCCAATTGGCTCTCTTCTCTCCTAGTTCTTTTTGCACTAACAAGTTCCTCACGGCCGGGTAGGGGACAATGACTTCCGTCCTTGACTTCAAAGGATAGGACCGGAAGTGATTGACTACTTTGAAAATAGAGTAGGCTTGCCGATCAACCAGTGGATAGTTAAGTTCATCACCTTTGAAAGCAGATCTCATAAAGGCGATGGGTACTTCATTGTTCTCAGCGTTCTTTTGGGTTAGGACGGAGGCATAGGAATGGTCGGAGGCAAAAGTATAGAGTGAAAAATCTTGAGAGAAGTCAGGGATCATGAGAGACGGAGCGTCTATTATGGCCTTCTTTATTGCATTAAAAGATTGATTTTCTATGGGTCCCCAGTGATATTGGGTGTCTTTCTTAATCAGATTTTGTAAAGGCCTGACCATTTCGGAGAAACTGGGGACAAATCTTCTCACGAAGTTAATCTGGCCTAAGAAAGACTGCATAGATTTTTTGGATGTAGGAGGGGGAAATTTTGCGATGACTTGAGTCCTTTCGGGGTCAACAATCATCCCTTCACTAGACACAATGAATCCTAATAGTTTACCCTATTCTACTGCAAAGATGGACTTTTTGGGATTCAAGGAGATGTCGCATTTACGACATTGAAGTAGAACGACTCGTAAGTGAGCTAGATGATCGTGTTTGTTTTTAGAATATACAGTCACATCATCCAAGTAAACTACGACTGAATGATTTATTAAGCCTCAGAAATCAATTTCCATTGCTCTCTGAAAAGTGGCACCGACATTAATCAATCCAAAGGGCATTTTACGATAAGCGTAAGTGCCCCACAGGGTACGGAAGGTAGTTTTGAGTTGGTCTGGTGGAGACATCAGGACCTGGTTATACCCTGAGAAACCATCCAGTAAGGAAAGCCTCTCAGAACCAGATACTTGTTGAAGGATCTGTTCCATGGGCGGGACAGGATAGTTGTCTTTATCAGACGCTCTATTAAGGTTCTGGAAATCGACACAGAGTCGGATTTCCCCATTTTTCTTCCGAACTGGGACAAGGTTGGAAACCCATTGAGTGTGCCTAACAGGAAAAATTATCGTAGCATTTAGGAGCTTATTCAATTCTTTTTGAATGGTCGGTTCGAGTTTGGGGTGCATTTTCCTCAGTTTTTGCTGAAAGGGTAAGGTTTGGGGCTTTGTAGGGATGACATGTTGTATGATAATAGGGTCGAAAGTTTTGAGGTCATCATACGTCCATGCAAATACATATTTAAATTCTTTGAACAATTTAATGAATGCAGATTTTTCTTGTTGAGAACATCCCAACCCTAGATTAATGCACTGAGGATTTTCATTAGTTCCTAAGTTTACTTTTTCATAAGATAACGAGGAACTATTGGTTTTACAGTTGACCGTCTTTTTAAATTTATCTTGAAAATCGTAAAACTTCTCTAATCTAATTATAGATTTGGGTATGGAATTTACCATGTCCGATAGAGATTCGGGAGTTTTTAGATCAAGTATTACCGTAAAATCATGCAAATTGTCATCATGCGTGCATTCGTCTATAACCGCGCCTTGAAAGGTTTCTTCCATGTGCATAAAGTCAATGATCTGTTGATCGTCGTCAAATACTCTCCAGTTCATGATATTGTCAGGAACGGATGGTCTGAACAACAACTCAACGGATAATGCGTCTAGGGACAAGCCTTTTGCAGGAAGAAGTTTAGAAGCTACATTAGCTAATAAGTCTGCTTCAACATTATTTAATCTAGGAATGGAATTTACATTGAAAGCAAAAAATTTATTCATTAAATTCCATACCTCAGACTGGTATCTTTTGAGATGTGGAGAAAGACAGTGGATATAATCTCTTACCTGTCTAACCACTATTTCAGAGTCGCCAAAAACGGTTAAATTTTGAATGTTCATATCCAAATATTTTTCGAGACCTTGCAGTAAAGCCTCATATTCTGCGGTATTGTTAGTAGATTCAAATTCCAACCTACATGAAATTAATGTTTTGTTACCTGCCAGATCGATAATGACGCAGCCTGCGCCAGCTCCTTCTTTGGACTTTGACCCGTCGAAATAAAGAGACCAAATTTGATTTGCATCAGGTACATGGGATCGTTGCGTAGAAACTATTGGCTGCATATATGCTACAATCTCGGATTGTTGTTTTGGATTGATGATAGGTGAATCCTCGGCCATGAAATTGCCGAAGAAGGTTTCCATCCATTGTACTTCGGGTGAATCAACAAAAGGTGTGTACGGTTCGTTGGGATTGTTCAAATCTGTGACCGTGAACTTAAGGTAGCGCTCATGATTTACTTTGATTTTATTAGGTTTGCCATTTTTCGGAAGCCATAGATGAGACCAATCTATCGCGAAATAACCATGTAGCTGCTCCAACCAGTGCCTACTTAAAAATAGACCATACACTTCTGGAATATCCACAACGATTATATCAATAACCTAATGAACTTTGGGGTTAGACGATAATCTAATAAGTACATTTTTTAGTTCGCCTATAACCTTAACATTGGTCCGATCAAGTTGTATGATTTTTAAAGTAGAGGGTTCAACTTCAATGTTAATATTCTGGAAGACAGACCATGGCATCACATTGGATGACGCTCCTGAGTCTACCATACAATTATGCACGTTTATATTGAATATTTCGAAAGTTAACAAGAAAGGAGGTACATTTTTTCGAGTACCAAGGGTAGTAGCTAGTGGCTTTTTACTCACAGTTTCTAAAGCTATTTTATCTACATTATTTACATTATTTACAGGAAGGCTTCCTTTATCTTGAGGATCGAGAGTGTTTTTAGTGGAAGTCTTTTGAGGGACTTTATTTTGCACAACCTTATTACTACTTGAATTACCATTTTTGCCATTCTCTGAAATATTATGTATTATTTTTTGTAACAAAAATGGAAACTTCAATAACTCATAAATAGAAATGTTAGCTCTTAACTTTTTAAGATCTTCAACAACATCATAATCTAAGTTGGGGTTCACATTACTCTGTTTAGTCTCAGCTGATTTAGATTTCTTTGGAGGCGAATTTGTAGTGTTTTCGGTAGAAGGTTTGTTTGTTGTCTTGCTCCTGGTATTATAAGGATGAACTGTCTCGAAGTTAGCTTGAAAGATGCTATCCGAGAAATTTCCAAAAATGTTTGGAGAAGACTCTTCTTCTTGAACTGTCTCTTGTTCAACTACCTCCTCGAGAATTTCAGGAGGCATCAAGTTATCATGGGCTTCTAGAATTGTTTGAAGGGCACATTGCAAACTTTCTAGATTAAGGCCTTCGTTGTTCGGATTAGGTTGGTTAGTAGGAAAAGGCTTCCAGAACGGGGGTTTGTAAGGTCCTTTGCTCGAGGAAGCTTCTTCGGTCGACCTTTTTATGTCTATAACTTGATTTGACAGTTTTTGTACAACTTTGGTTAAGTTTTCCAAATCAGAGTTTTTAGGTTGTGTTTTACTTTGAGTGGGTCTGGGGAGGATTTCAATCTTCTTTTTGGAAGAAGAACTAGTCTCAGTTTCGTTGCTAGTAGAGTCCTTAAGGCTAAGTATGTCTTTTTCAATCTGACTGGCCTCCTCAAAGGCTTCTAACAATGTGGATTTTTTAGATCGTTTAACCCAGATAACTATACTTTGATGCAAAGCTTTAGTGTAGTAAGCTATTATAAGACTCTCAGCAGGCATGGAATCCGCAGGGATTCGGTTTTTAAGTGTCAAGAATCTTTGATTAAAGTCTTTAAATTTTTCTTTTGGGTTCATTCTTAAGCTAGAAAGATCCATGACTAGGAATTCTGGAGGCTTACCTTCTCCAAACTTTTTCAAAAAGCATGACTCAAACTTTTCCCAAGACACGATGGTATGGGGTTGTTGGGAAAAGTACCAAGTTGATGCATTACCCTCAAAAGTATAAGGGAACAACCTACAGAAAACGTCTTCATGCTCGACATTGCAGAGTCTTATGGCTAACATAAAAAATTTAATGTGATCTTCAACGATCTGTTTTGAGTCAGGGTCAAACTTCGGAAGCCATTTCTTCGGATGTTTAGGTAAGGGGTGTTGAGCTCCAGGTACAACTACGACATCCTGATCAAGCCAGGGTCTAGCAGGGTTGTTCTGGTTTTCCATTGGGGTAGTGGGTGTGGAAGGCTGAGAAGGGGAATCTCCTTCGTCAGAGGAATCTCCTCCAGAAGAGGAAGGAGATGATGGAGGAGGTGAAGGAGGTATCCTAGATCCTCCTGCAACAGGATTTATGTTTGGATCTGTAGGATTCACAGTGAGGTTATTGTCACCTAATTGTTCTTTGATATCAGAGAAGTCCAAAGGTTGACCCCACAGACGGTTTGGTTGCCTCAAACGGGATAAGGCACTATGTGTTTTTATAAGAGATTGGCGGAAAATCTCTTGTATGTCACCACATGTAGGATTAGGGGTTGTTGGCTCAACTGTGATCTGAGGATCGTCGATTGAAGTAGTTTTTGTTTGAGGGGGGATATTATAGTTTGAATGGATTCTAGTCACAATAGGTGAATGATTAGGTGGAGGAGGAGTCTTGCGACCACCTCGTGCCATTAATTAAATCCAGGCCCTCCTTCTAGCGCCATTTGTTGACGGGCGAAATCGACCGTCCGTCAACTGAGAGAGTGGAACCGGTCCGGGGTTTTCTAATAACCCAAGCCGTTTGGGATGAACCACCCTGACGGTTTTAGCGTCTCCTTTAGCCGATCTAAGGTCCTAAGAAAACAAAAAAAAAACTAATCTACAATAACTAATCTAACTAAAACTAAATAAAACAAACTAATAAACTAATCTAACTAAAACTAACTATTAAACAAACTAAACTAAAACTAATTATTAATTATTATATAATCTACTAACTACTAGTTTACTAACTCTAACTAATAAACTATCTAACTACTAACTAAAATATATCTTATTCACAAAATGTACAATATCCACAATTTACAGATTTAAATAAAACCTGAAAAAACTCATTTATATTCTGCCTTGATGACATAATTTTTTTTTTTTTTTTGTGTTGATTTTGTGATTTCATGAACAGGAAATAAAACAAAACTAACTAAACTAAAACACTAATCTAAACTACAAATATAAATAACTAAAATACTAATAATATATTAAAGAAATTAACAAAAATAATCACAAACTGACCTGGAGAAATACTCCAGATTTGTCCTGTGTAAGATAATCGTCCTAGCTGATCGGAAGGAAGAAACCCGCTCTGAATTATCTAGAAGATTCTCGTAAATGATAGTTGCAGTGCTCTTTAAGTTTATTTAGAGGACAAGAAAGACATAAAAATAACAACAATCTTATAATTTATAAATCTTCACAGTTAGATAAACCTGCATGCAAAGATCTATACATAATAATTCAATTGATGAAGAAGAGAAATTTTCCATTCATTAACTGAACAAAGTAATTGTTGTATTTTATATTAATGAAATAAATCAGACATGGATCATATCAATTAAATCATATAATTTTGCAAAAGACTATGATAGCTAAAGTAGTCACTAATCAAGTGCAAATTGATAAGCATAAACATGAAACAAAAGATTGATATTATGAAAAGCAAAAGTTGTAGCAGAACATCAACTCATGTCTCAGTTTGTATTAGGAATCCATAGCCTGGTTCTCCCACAAGTGAGGATGATGCTTATTACAAAAAATAATAAGTATTTATAAGTTTTTCATAGGGTAAAACCTCCCTATGGAAGTTATAAAACTGTTTACATAAAATCTGGGAAGATATCCCCAGTTTCACTAAACTAGGAATCTACAATAAAAATGAACACACAAATATCACCTAGACTGTCCAACATATCCCATGCAATTCGAATTTACCTGAAAAGGGTAAAAAATGGACAAGTTAGAAGGATCATTTATTAATAAAATGATAAAAATCTAACTCTTCAGACTAGCTACAGAATCTTGCGATTTTGTAGCTGGTCTAAATAAGACACATAATCAACATTAAAATCAATTGAAAATCTTTTAAAGAATTAAATTCAATTAACATCCAATTACTATTTAAAAACAAATCATTTAAATTGAAATGGTTATGCCATTTGAATTCAAATAGGATCATGATCAATCAAATGATCATAGAGATACTCGTACTCTGTTTCTTTTGTTACCAAAAAATCGAACGAACATAATCATAATTAACAGTTGTGAAATCATTTGATATCAATTTGAAATCGATATAATCAAAAAAAATCGGGGGCAATTTTTATACTGCCTTATGAACAGGAGATATGATCGAATCCAACAAGATTATTTACAAATCGTTGTAACTGTATTGATATATCAGACAATTCATGCCATGAAAATCAATTCAAATGAAATCATAAGAGGATCCGATCGTTTGTTATTACAAATTGGGAAAACAAGATCGATTGATCTTGATCAAAATCGTTCCATTCAAACAAATTATAACCGAATTTGATAGAGATAACAAAGTCAATCAATTTGTTTTGCAAATTTAAAATGAAATAGAGAAGCATTTATGATACGAATCCAGCAAGCGAATCGAACAACTGGAGTTTAACATAGTCATTGCAAATCATAATCGTTCCACGATTCGGGTGTGAGTATTATTTGCACAGGCTTAAATGAGAGCATTGTTTCCATAAAAACAGAGTCGTATTTTCCAAATCCAAATCGAACAGAGTCGTATTCCTGTTCTTAGAAGATTACATGACACAACATATTACAAGATCGTAACAACCAAACTCATTGAAATCGTTTACCAATCACAGCGTATGAATCATAACGAAATCAAATCCAAACATGATCGTATTCTAAATTGAGCATGAAAAACTTCCTGTTTGGAGTGGATACAAAACAAATTGAATTGAAATCAAACCATTAACTTTGTTAACTCAATCAGACAAACTAACAAATCAAATCCAAATGAAGACCGTTCAAATCCAATAAAAATCTATCAATGGCTATACTGGGAATGATCAAATCATATATCCAAAACAAAATTCCATTCATTTTTAGCAAAGAGAAAAATATACAGGATGAACACGTTATGACAGAGCCATTTCAAAATATAAACAGAGCTATTCAAAGACCAAATTTCAATCGCTATATTACTTATGGTCACTCACAAAACTAAAACGATATCAAAATCCATACCTGTATGGCGAGCAGATGGCTTAATCATGACAATTTGGAGTTCACAATGGTTGTGGCTGATTCAACATTCTTGAAAACGATGGAGTCGGTTGTCTTTTGCTTCTTATCAGTTGATTGGAGTTGGTCTCTTTGGCTAGTCAACACTGCAATTTGATCTTCCAGCGATTGAATTTTCGATTGGAGTAGGGGAACATCGATGTAGTATCGTTCCAACCATAAATCACATTGGTCACAGAGAAACTGTGTGGGTTTTGAAAAAGCAGGTGAGGGTTTGGACATATTACTGAGGGTTTCGTTAGGGAATTTAATACCAGGGTAGCCAGGGTTATTCCTTAGGCAGGGGGGAAGATTCTTCATGAAATCATAAGGTGGTTCGGGGCATAAACCCTGCGAGTAAGGGTACTCGCTGGCTAAGAAATGTTCTATGTCAGAGTCTGAATCCTCACTAAGGACAATAGGCTTTGACTCAGCAGAGGGTTTAGGTTTGTTCCTAGCCATTCTCGAAATAAGCCGAGCGTTCTTTTTACCCTTGGCATTAGCAGTAGGGTTTGCCTTAGCCTTTTTGCTCATAGGTTTCTTTATAGCCTCGGCCTTCTCAGTTCCAACATCTGGTAATTCAATAGCAGGGTCGACCAAAGGCTTAGGAGAGGGAAATATGATATGTAAGGGCACAGGTGGCTCAGCCTTGGTTTCATTCACCACAGGCTTGTCAACCTGGACAAGGTCTGTATCATCAAAACCATTTCGAGCGATGAAATCTCTCCAGCTATCACCGTGTAAACTCAAGTAATGAACAATGATAAGTCTAATAAGTCCATAGTGGAACAGGCTACTGTCAGCCTTCTCCTTTTTAAACCTTTTCGACATTTTATATAGGCTGCGGTGAAAGTAAAAGGGCATATTCAACGGGTATCCCATAAAATTCATTAACAAATGCAGGTGGTAGAGAAACACAAGTCCATATTGACCTTCACAGGTCACGAACTATTTGACTATCATCAAAGTATCATGCCATCGTGGTTTAAGTGCAGAGATGGGCATATCTCTGTCACATGAGGTGACCTTTTGGGAGACGAACAATAGTGGCCACGAAACCTCTTCCACTTTTGAATTCTTGAACCAACGCTGGCCTGTGGCAGGTAACCCTGTAGCAGAACTAATTAAATTCTCATCAATTTCCAACTGTATGTCGCCCACCTTGGCTCTACAACCATCAAAAGTCAGAGCGAACTGTTGTGCCACAATTAGATTAAAACCCTCAAATCGCTGCACAAAGGTGATCCATCCGTTATCTTCCAAGTCCTTCCGAGAATTATCGAACATTAACAAGGCTTGGTTGCCATTTGGCTCGATTCTCATGACTGGTGCCATGGAGCAGAGCACATGGTAAACCCAGGGTATGGATCATAGCACACACAGGAGAAAAATGCAGGAAGGGTTACCCAAGCTAACAAAGATAAACAGGGGATAAGGGATAGGAATAAATGCCATCGTGTGAAGGTGGTGGATCTTTTCTCTGCCATGCATAATAGTTATTGCCAAGGTACAACCGCTGATTTTCAGCTGTTCTACCCATTATTCTATAGTTCAACAATTATGTCACTTGGCTGACCAATGAAAATAGTGGCAAGTGTATAAACCAACGCGTGCAATTGAAACATTATGCCATAGTTTTAAACAATCAACATATGATTTGAAACCAATGAAAAATATTTATCCATGCGCCAATGTATTGTAATAGCTCATATCAATAGTTTAACCAAGGTGCCAAAGGGTCTTCATATAATCAACATACCAATAGTTATGAAAACATTAACATAGGCATTATATAAAAAGACATATATAAAAGATTTAATCATAACCCCTATGTATTTTCATGAAACCAATGGTCAAGTAGGTCGAATAAAATGAAAATCCAAATGCCAATGCGTTACAAACTCAATGAAACCAAGTCACACAATCAATAGAAGAATGTCCAATGAGTATAGTTCGAAAGTTTTGCCAGCTGCATAACGATAAGTGAAAAGTAAGTGCAATATGCATATTGACAAGAAGGATCATGACAGTTCAAATAATGATTCCAATGCGACTTCGAAAGACTAAGTTTTCACGCTTACAGTCATGAAAACAAAACGAAGGTAAATGTGCAAATGTCGCAAAAATAAAAGTGTCGTTTATTTGAAAATTGCGACGAAAAATAGATGTTTGCAAAACATTGGTGTAGGCAGCTTATAAAATAGTAGAAAAAGGTGAATTGGTTGCCAACACCATTAGAATCTCCTCTAGCCAGAACTCTTGCGATAAGGAATATAGGCGGATCCATACAGGGGCCATGGTGAAGTCTTCATTGTCTGGGCTAAATCTTTCAGTTCAGAAACATAAGAATAGCCCTGCTGAGTTTTAGAAGTACGGCCCGTTCTCAAATATCCTGTCCCTGTCTTCTGGATTGTATAGAATGATTGTGAAGAAGCCTTTGAAGCTGATTTGAACCTCATAGTCCCCCTTGGGGTTCCACCAGTGCTTGATCCATTTGTTGAGATACCTCTCCGTTGTCTAGAGTCCCAGGAACTTGCTAATGAGGGCATGCTCTCTCATAAATTGTGTCTATTCTCCTACTCTGGTTGAGCTAATGAGGTATCTTGGTGTTTTCTCCATTTGTGGTATGCATTTTCCCGGCTCCCATCCTCGAGGTGCCTTTGGATGGGATGTTCCCGCTTTCGTCTCCATCTCCTTCATGAGGCCTTGTTCTCTGGCCAAAAGTTGTTCGCGTACTTGCAGGGGCAGCTCGAATGTGGGGTGTTTTGCTTTGGTACCGGAGCGGTCATTGGAGGTGATATTGCGGTATGAGGGGGGTTTCCCCCCCCCCTTCTGTGCCCATTCTGGTGTGTCAGTAGGAGTCGATTGACCTCCTCTCATGACTAGAAAATCATCGCATGGGTGTTCTGTGTCTGATCCGCAGCAGTCTGTGCCAAATTGAGGCTAGGGTTTCCTCAGAGCTCTCGATCGTTCAACATCCCAGAATTCCTCTATCCAGTTCCCTTTCATTATTTTGATCACCTTATTCCCTCAATTTGTTGGATCTGTAAGAAACCTTGCTCAGATCACCTTCGTTGTTTGGATCAGGCAATTCCCTTAATTTCTCTACTTACTTAATTGTTCAAAAGTGTAATTGAGTCGACTTGTATTTATTTATTATTAATTTTTAATTTTATGTACTTATAGGTTGTAGAGTGCCTCTTAGCTCAATTATAAATGGAGTAGTTTAAGTCTTCTACTTTGTAGATCCATGTATGGATAAAATTAGTCATGACCAAAATCAATCAACATAGTACTAAAATAAGTTCAAAAAGTATAACAGTTAGAAAATACCATTATAAATTGAGGACTTAGGATCCATATCATGTATGTAATATTCGACCTTGAAAAATTGAATTAATAAATGCATGAATATATAATAATATATGACAAGTGATTTTACCTCATCTCAAAAAAACACTTATTTTAAAAATTGGGTTTGTCCACTTCTTAAATATTTGTATAATAATAGTCTAAGTAAAAGAATCTTTCTTTCCATAGAGCACTCTTCTATGTCGTTAATAAGTAAACTAAACATGACCTTTCTTAAACATAGATAACAAACAATCACACAAATTTTGTTTATCTCAAGCATTGCCAATGAAGACACTAAAAGTAGCAACAAAAATTATCAACAAAAATACAAATACCATTTAAACAAACCATAATTTACATTGTGTATGCAATACGATCTTCTACAAGAGTTTGAACTCACTGTAGTTCAATTTCTCATTCAAATGACATATAAAAAACACAATTTTATTTTCCAACAAGAATTCAAGAACTCAAATAATTTATTCATTCACAAACTAACAATCTAGGGATAATTTAAAAAAATATGTTTCTTTCAACAAATTTTTCCATGTATAAGAAATGATCCAATTCATCAACTTTATTAAATTTCCTTACACAACCTCAATATCCAAAATGCAATTATTTGAAGTATAACCATCAAAAATCAATACCTAATTCGAAAAGTGTAATATCATGAGTCAACATTCATTAGTGCATTCAAGAGTGTAAACAAGTACATCACAATTGAATGGAACAATTAGTTTCATATAATGTTCTCTACTCTCAAATATAACAATTGTGTGATTGCAAGAAAGCCTTCACATGCCTAATACACAAAAATTCCTTCAGGAGATTCATACTAAAAATGTTATAGAAGTATTTACCTCCACCCATCTCGTCTCTACAACATATACAAATATACATCCATTTAGTTTTTCATCGAAGGAAATGATTTAAATTGATTCTTTTTCTTTTAGCATACAATTTGCATTGCAAAAAACTAGTTTAACATATTTCCCACAAGGAAAAAATGTCATCATTGTCACTAAGTTCTTTCAATGAATTAGAATGTCAATAAAGTCATCAACTGAACTTGGTTCTATTCACCCAAACATTGATCTATTGACAATTTATGATTGTAAGAGGAAGAAAACAACACAATAATCTTCTCTTCTAATTCGTCTCAAACTACACAATAATCTTCTCTTCCAACTTGTCTCAAACTACACACTTCAAATCTACTCAATAATAACAAATATGGGCATTGGTGTGTTCCACAACTCAATTTCCCCATGAATTAAACAAAGTATTTTCACTACTATAATTACTATTCATAAAACAAATAAGTGTTTCAATTTCCATGGTGCCCACCTTAATGTCATTAAAATCAAAATCTAGGATATAAAAGAATTTTGTAATAAATACTCAAGGAAGATTGATCCAAAATGGATCCAAGAAGGACTGAAAATCAAAGTTCTCGGAATCCGAAGATACCAGTGTCATTTCATTTGTCTCATCGCATTGATTCCAACCATATAATGTTTTTTGCAAATAGACGTTGTATGCGAAATTTATCGCGTTATGACCGATTTCTCAAACATGAAAAAACGTCAACTAGTAAAAGTCAACATGTCGTATTGCTGGTGTCTATAGTATGACAGGTGAATTCAGCATGAATTCATGATGAAATCATCATGCTGGCATGGCATCACCAGGAGGTGAGACATGTCACTTAAAATTGACATTTTCAGGTTGAGTATGAACCTATATGGATTTGACACGTGGCACTATACGGATGACACGTGGCAATCCGTACATGAAATGGCCCAATAAAAAGATGTCACGCGATAGTATAGATGACATATCGATCATACGGATGATGACATGGAAGGGTGACTATGCAGTATGGATGATTATGTGGCATGACACATGGTTGTACAACAGGTGATGTGGCAGGTGACTAGGCTGTACGAAAGTTGACATGGAAGTTAACTGGGTTGTATGGTGATGAAGTGGCATGCTAACTAACATTGACTAGATTAATGACTTTGTTGGTGACTGTGTGGTACGGTCCAATCACAGGGTGACATGTGGCCCAATCAGAGGGTGGTACATGGCACCCCATATTTAGCCAATGTCATCTACTTAAATTTTTTTTTATGGATTTCGGGGGATTTAAACCCCTAACCTCAATGGGCGCCAATGGTTTCATGAAAGGGGGTGGACTGACTGGTCTATTATAGGACTTGTTACAACAATCCACTGCATTAATTTTTAGGTTGACAAGTGATGGAGGTTTGGGCTAAGCCCCACTCGGCGGGGGCCAACCCTGACCGAGCATGGGCTACGAATATGGGGGCTTAACCATATGGGCATGTGGACTGTAGGGCATGGCCATATGGGCCATYGCCACAAGACCAAGAGCCAAAACCATAGGGACCAGTGCACCTTTTACCAACCCTCGACCACATGGCAKAGCACATGCGACTAGGAGCCTGGAGAAAAGSGGTTTCACCCCATATTTGCACATTTTTGGGTTTTAAACATTATTGTAAAATTGTTATGCTGATTTTAGTTGATTTTAATGGATTTTGCCCAATATTGGGAGATCGGGAGCTCGACTTGAGGCYAGATCTTGGGAGGAAGTTGGGAGGTTGATGCCCACTTCAAATCTATATAAACCAGGGTTTCTTGGAAGCATTAATGAGGTTCAAAAAAGGATAAATACTAAGAAATTTGACAGCCAAAACCATTTTTATGCAGAGAAGCCATTGAGGAGGGGAACTTTGTAGGCCAATTCTAGGAGCTATGCTCAACCTTTCAGTTTCGTCAGTTGTGTTGGATTCTTGAGGTAGATAATACCACAACCAGACCAATTTGTAATCCATTTGAAAATTTTCTGATGTACGTTTGAAGCATTGAAGAGAAATAAGAAAGCCTCACCCACTGAGACAAAGGCCCGGAGACGTAGGCAATATTTCTGATCTCCATTAAAATCTTTGTTGTTATGTTTTGTTTATTCTTTGTTCTTACATTCAGATATACATTTCTTATTATGGATTTTATAATATATCATTAATCTCTTCTTATTTCAATCAATTCTTAAGTGGTAAATGAACTCATGATTGAAAATTAACCATAGTATTTAAAAGATCATTTCAAATCAAGTGGGATCAGAGTAGGTTAACAATTGGTTTTTGAGTTTGCATGATTACCAGGGAAAATCTGAGTCATGGTGAAGGAGAGCTAGTAGAAGGGGATCCTGAGATTGGATCGAGAAAGAGGACTTCTCAAAGCAAGGAGATGGCATCGAAAGAAGGCATGTCTTAGAATGAGATCGAGTTGCAAAATACTTTATTCTCCATGTCTGAGATGGTAAAGTTATTATATGAGGATTACTTGGAATAGAAGAGGCCTTTCCAAGGGGAATATTCCAAACAAGACAATCATGAAGAAGGAGAGGACCCCCCTAAACCTCCTCCTTCACCTCCTTCTTCTCCATCATCTTCTTCTTCTTCAAGTACAAGTTCAAAATCCACCGCAAGAAAACAATCCCATAAACATAAACATGATATGCATGTACTTAAGCTTGATGTGAAATTTGAATTACCCATGTATGATGGTGAAGTTAATGCAGAGAGGCTTGATAATTCGGTCATACAGATGGAAGTTTATTGTAGTGTGCAACAAATCAAGGATGAGGAAACTCAAATCAAGTTGGCATCGCTTTGTCTTGCAGGCACAACACTCATATAGTGGAAAAGCAAGTTGCAAAATGGCATGCAACAAGTGGGTAATGTATTCCCATCATGGAAAGATTTTGATTTTTCACTTAGAAAGCAATTTTATCCTTTTGGTTATAAAGAGAAGGCTTTAATTGAATGGAAAGGTATTAAACTAAGAAAGGGACAAACAGTGCAAGAATACACAGATGGATTTGGTAATATGGCATTAATGTTAAACATTCCATTACATACCCAAGAAACTCTTACAAAGTATATAGGAGGTTTACCTGCACATATTCATAATATTGTATTTATGTTTGGACCTACTAATCTTGATGAGGTTTCTATTCAAGCAACATACATTGAAGCAGGGAAAACATGAGTTGGTGTATCAGGGGAATCATCTTCAAGGAAAGAGGACAAAAGGAAGGGGAATGAAAAGAAATCAAATCTAGTGACAAGAAGGGAAGAGAAGATCTCTTGCAAGCATTGCAAGAAAGAAGGGTATGATGATGACCATTGCTGGAAATTGCATCCCAAGAAGAGACCAAAGTGGTTCAAAGAGAGGAAAGGGAGGAAAACACTTGCAGCAACAACACTACCAATAGACTTGGGATATGATTCAGGTGATGAGACTAATATCACATCAGTTGGTTTGACAGGTAAAATTGGTGATGGATATGATTCTAGATGCAAATTGTTTCACATAAGGGTGATAATGAAACATACTAAGATCGATACATTGATACATAATGGATCTCAATCCGACTTGATTTTAGAGGAAGTGGTTAAACAATTGGGATTAAACACTAAGATGCATCATAAACCGTACTCACTCAAATAGATAAGAAATAACCATAAATTGCACTGTTAGCACCGAAAGTCACCTCTGGATTGCAGCAGAGGTAAGCCCAATACCCATCAGTGTTTTTGGGGTGGATGTTGATTTAAATTTGGATGGTCGATGGCCAAAACTCAACAACATGAAAGATGTTCAACACAGAACTAGACAGGAAATGCACAAGGAAGTGAGGGCCACATTAACTTTAGTCAGTAAATTGAATTAAAGTGAGAGCAGAGGGAAGACTTAGGAGAAAGGGTGAATGACATTGTTCTAGGAATCAGGCCTTCTAGCAACTCATAGAAGAGAACCCACGATCAAGATCATTCTTGAGCTCAAATTCAGACACCGAAATATGTCTGCAAGGGACACAGTTGCAGCTGAAATATGATCAAACCTCCATCATCCTGCAACTGCAACAGCTTGACTGGATCCTCCATGCCTGAGCCATTCAATGTGAGAAGGAAAAGATAACACAAGGAAATGAATAAGACAGACCATGATACTGCTATAATCAAACCTCCATTACAACAACATAACGCTCCTCGAATGGATCCTCCATGCCCAAGTGTCTTAAACAATTTTACAGACAAAAAATGAAAAAGGAAAGGAGGTTGACTTCTATTAACATGAAAGTCTCAAATCTATTAGATAATGAGGGAACAACTCTGGTAGGAAAAAATTATAGACTAGGAGCTCTCCTCAACCAAAGACCCTTTACAAAATGACAAAACTCCATACTTATACTCAAACAAATTTGTTCCTACAACAAAGGCATGCCTGGGCCTTTGCATTAAAGGCTTTACATCTTCATGCTTCCTGATAGACTGTGCATGCAGTCTTCTATCAGAAGCAAGCCCCATTCATACAAAATTGTGATTCAGAACGAACCTGCAAATGAGTCGACTAGCTGATAGTCATTTCTTGGGATTTCCATTTATGGTAGAAGTGATGCTCAACCACCACCAACCAAACTCAATAACTGCTTCCTTGAGATTGGGAAGACCCAAGTCAGTACTGCACCTATGGAAAATGGGGACCTCTGCATTCTTCCATATGGAGTTGAGTTGGATGCTTGTAGCGATGGCTAGGCAATCGTGGACGTGGATCAGGATTTGGTGGAATAATGGCACGATGGGTGTGCTACTGGGTTGTGTGATGTCTAATTGGAGGAGACATGGTGGAAGGGGAGAAACTATGGGGAAAAACAAGAGGGGGATGAGGTCCAAGAAGATGGAGGTGATGTGGAGTGAAGTGGTATAGGTGGTGGGAGATGATAAGGGAAGATACGACAGGTGGGATAGTGGATGGAGGATGGGTGTGAGGGAGTGAAATCTATAGGGGAGCAGGAGATGTGGCGGTCAAAGGAGAGAGACATAGTGGGGTACAAATACTGACAAGATGGTTGTGGGGCGGGCACTTTTCGATCTGGGATAGGGAATAATATGCACATGTGCATATCAGGGCTACAAAAAGTGGTTTGGAACTTCCCCTCTTTTGGGCCTGATGCACGTCTTTGGCTGACAAGTAGCACCTTCACAAACCACGAATATTTTCCTTGGCCTTCTCTATATTTTTTAACGACCACGCATGTTGAGGCCCCGATATGGCCACTGACCGTTGATCTGGAGAGCGCAGATCTCAGCCGCCTAGATCTATGTGCGTCTTAGCAC
Organism: Picea engelmannii; assembly: GCA_009831015.1. NCBI lineage: Eukaryota > Viridiplantae > Streptophyta > Pinopsida > Pinales > Pinaceae > Picea > Picea engelmannii. The sequence continues at coordinate 138,927 of ML794014.1, forward strand.
AACGCACCAAACAGTCACATTGACCCCGATGGACTTAGAATAAGCGCCATTTAGTGGGTTTTTAGCCCCATTATTCGCATTTTTCCACCCAAGGGCCAAACCCAGTGGGGAAAACACCCCATACCATAATATGTGATAACATGCACATAAAAAAGCAATGCACTTTAAAGTTTGCAATTTCATCAAAGTTTGTGGATGAGGTAACGTGTGATGTGGTGCCACTCAATGAATGTGGAATGGTATTAGGCAGTCCTTATTTATATGATCGCAAAGTAATATTTTAAAAGGAACATAATCAATATCACTTAATCAAAGAAGGCAATGAATATGTTGTACATGCTCATCACTTAAAAGAAAATCAATCTATTCAAATAATGGAACAATCAAGGAAGGCAACTTATGCAAGAAACACACCTATAATTGTGCCAAGTCAAGAAATTAATCTTAATCATGAACATGAGATGGTCGTAGAATGGTAGTTCAATCATACTTTGCTTCAAGATAAGATAATGTCGTGCAATTACTACAAACATATTAGCCCATTTGCAGTCATATTTCTGATGTTATTGTTGCTAATGTTTTCAACATGGATGGTAGTGGCTTTAGTAAGATGTGAAAGAGTACAAGTGGCTAACAATATTCTCTCAGTTTTCATGGTTGTTTTACAATTGATCTTGATGAGACAGGTGCATAGGACAAAGTTTAAAGAAAAAGAACAAGTGGGGTGGCCTATCCCACACTTGATGACTGGTTAATACCCTTTTGGAAGACCAAAAGGTCTTAGTGGGGAGGCATGATCCAAAATGGATCTAGAAAGGCCTAAATATAAAATTTCTCAGAATCGATCGAAAATAGCTCCATTGCATCCCTCTTGTCATGCTTATTCCATCCATATATTTGTTTGTGTAAATAGATGGCATATGTGAAAGTTATCACATTTTAACCGATTTCCCAAACATGCAAAAAAGTCAACTGGTCAAAGTCAACAGGCCATACTGCTAACGTCAATAGTACGATAGGTGACTCCGTGATGATGTCATCGTGCTGATGTGGAATCACCAGGAGGTGACACATGTCACACAAAATAGACATTTTCGGGATGAGTTGGCACCTATACGGATTTGACATGTGGCACTGTATGGATGACATGTGGCAGTTCATACATGACATGGCCCAATAGCAGGATGACACGTGCTAGTACGAATGACAACTGGGCCATACAGATGCTGACGTGGTAGGGTAACTGTGTAGTATGGATGATGATGTGGCATGACACGTGGTTGTATGGCAGGTGACGTGGAAGGTGTTTGGGTTGTACGGAAGCTGATTGGACTATATGACAATGATGTGGCATGTTGACTGTATGTTGACTAGATTGTTGATTTTGTTGATGACTGTGTGGTACGGTCTAATAAAAGGGTGACACATGGACCAATGAGAGGGTGCCACGTGGCACCCCAAATTTAGCCAATGTCAGTTAGTTTAAATTTTTTTTATGGATTCTAGGGGATTTGAATCCCTGACCTCCGTGGGTGCCAACGGTTTCGTGAAAGGGGGCAGACCGATCGGTCTATTGTAGGAATTGTTACAAAAAGCCACCACATCAATTTTTAAATTAACAAGTGGCGAAGGTTTGGGATAAGATACGATCGGCGGGGGCCAGCCCCGATCGACCAGGGGATATGAATCTGGGGGCTTAACCATATGGACACGTGGAGTGTAGGGAGTGGGTATATGGGCCATCGCCACAAGACCAGGAGCCAAGACTAGAGGGGCTAGCATGCCAATTACCATCCCTCAACCACATGGTAGATCACATGCGACCAGGAGCCTAGAGAAAAGGGGATGTGCCCTATATTTGCACATTTTTGGGTTTTAAACATTATTGTAAAATTTTTATGTTGATTTTAATGGATTTTGCCCAATATTGGGAGATCTGGAGCCCGATTTGAGGCCAGATCTTGGAAGGAAGTTGGGAGGTTGATGCCCACTTCAAATCTATATAAACCAGGGTTTCTTAGTAGCATTAAGGAGTTTCAGAACATGATAAATACTAAGGAATTTAACCGCCAAAAAAACCTCCAAGACATGCCTCAAAGCATATGCCAAAAACTCCAAGATATGCCTTAAAGTATATACCAAAACCTCCAAGATGTGCCTCAAAGAATATGATAAAAACTCCAATACACAAGCCTCAAGACATATAGAAAAACATACCTTTCATCATGTGGAGATGCTAATGGATGGGATCTCAAACCATAAAACCTTCTTCAACTTCAAAATCAAGAAACTAACATCATATTCAAACCCTTCATCAACCTCACATGACTGAATTGGGAAACAGGCAAGGCCTCGCCTGAGAATTCTTATAAAACTAGTGGTGCCTCATGGGAAACACTATACTTGAACCAAGGGGGTCACCTCATATAGGTTTTCTTGAAAACCCTTCTCACATCTGCAACTCTGAGAACTCCATCCTTAACACAATTTTTCTAATTCACTTGCGCTAAGAGATCATAATTTTTCTTGATGATAAAATAAGAGGATCTTGATGTGTATTTATATTATTCCAAGTACCTCCTTTACTTATCTTTAGGGACAACCTACAAATTTTTGTTTGCAACCATTTTTCGCCTTTACTTGATTTTAGGTCTGACTTATAACTTCTTGTCTGCAAACATTTAGTGGCAAATTTTACATGATCATATTTAATAGGGAATATCTCCTCAACCATGAGGAACCACATGGCATGCTACCTATAGTTTGAAATGGATTTACGAGTACTATCATTCCATGGAGTTTTTTCATGCATTTTCAATTTCCTTCATATTTTTTTTCTTCAATCAACTTCAAGTTTCATGACCACACCTATGGGGCTTCCTGGCCATATCTTCAGGGATTCTTTACCTTAAATTGTAACTTATTTTCTTAACAAATGGGGCTTCTTGTATGATTCTTCAAAGAATATTCCCATGAGGTCCATGTTTATAAATACACCATAAGGGGACCACTTTGGAGACTCCTTCAAATAGACCCATCACTTCTAGGGGATTTTGGACCTGCTTCGGGGCTTCTTCTAGGGTTGAAATCAACGACAACCAAGTTTCCAACACCTTATTTCTTTCCTCTTTTTCCTTTTAACTTCTTGACATTTTTCCAACCTTTTACCTTATCATTAAAATCTAGGTCATAAACAAGAATTAGTTGTCTCCTATTCTCTTCACGTGCTTAAGTACTCATTATTGATTAAGGTTGGTTGTCATTGATGTCAACCCTTGAAGAAATCCCTGCAACACAAAGGTTTGGGTAATGAACCCAATATTGTTTGATGTAAATATGACTCACTATTGTATTTTCATGGTTGATAAGAAGTAAATATGGATGAACTCCAAAGTGGTCCCCTTATGGTGAAAGCCCTCACAGGAAGATGCTTTGCGGAGTAAGAGAACCCATGCTTAACTGTGGAATAATGAGAAGAAGGACAATGAATTTTTCAGGTAAACTATACTATATGGATAGTGGTTTTCATTCCATTCCAGTGGTATGTGGAACATCACATAACTCCTCACAGTTAGAGAGTTATTGCCATGATAAGTTGGAGACCCCAGGTTTGGGTAATGGACCCAAGTTTGTTTGATGGATAACGATATGAGTTATGATATACTTTCAAACAATACTATTCTATATGGATATTACATTTCATTCCATTTCTGGTGTTATGTGGAACATCACATAACGCCTCACAGTTTGAGAGTTATGGCCTTACGAAGTTGGAGGACCCTCATATGTCATCTAGAAGCCCCAAAAGGTCAAAGTAGTCAAAGTGGTTTAAGAGATTTTAAAAGGTAAATAATAAAGTGAAGTAATGAGTGTATTATGATTCAAAGTGAATACAAAATAATTTATTTCAATAATAAATTTAATGGAGAAATTAGAAGTGGGTTAACCGTAAAATAAGGAAAGTGGGGCCGAGTGACCTAGAAGATGTTTTTAAGGAAGCTACTTGGAGAGGATAAATAAGAGGCAAGGCTCTCTCATTTTAATCACACTTGAGAATATTTAATACCTATAGATTTATGAGGTAACCAAAGTATATCTAAGCTGAAATTCTGAGGAAAGTGAAGAAAAGAACGCTGAAATGCAAGGAAGGATAAATTCTTTTGATGGTGCTTTCTAAGGTATGTTATTTACGGGTCATCTCACCCTTTTCACTATAAAGTATTTTATATAATGATTCAGATCATGGAATTTCTATTCCATTGAGAAAACATATCAAAGTATCTATTGTAAAAAATTCACCTTGTGGGTTGTTGTATTTTTGGAGTTACACTCCGTGGAAAATAGGGTTTGTGGCTAGTTCTGAAACTAGTCAAAAACAGGTGTTTCGGGTAAAAACGTCATAACTTATTCATAACAGATCCAAATTATGTGAAACAACATCCGTTGGTTAGGGTATAGTCTTTAGTATGTTTTTTAACCATTTTAGATCATTTCAACAAATATTCAGTGTGGGGCACGCTCTACAAGGTTGCTCTCTAGAATAAGCCAGAATTCAGCAAGGTATGACATTTTTTCTATAACTCCTTTTCTGAGAGGTTCCAAGTAGTGAAACTTGGATGAATTACATAAAACACACTGAAGAACATTGTGTATCCATTTCATATATTTATACATAACAGGTACAAATTTATTATTACTTCAAGTTAGGGTTGTTGACTAATCCAAAACTAGGCATGTGAGACTAAGGAAAAGTTTGATGAAAATGCTAGTCGCTTGTTGTTAAAGTTAAGGAAGGTTTGGAGGAATGTGGTCATATAAACCAGGTCTATTATAGAGCTACAAATCATATTTGTATGATGAAACTGATGAGGGCTTTTGCTTGAGGTACATGTTGGGTACATGGTTGAGAGAAGTAGTTGATGAGTTGGCACATACATGAGGTGCATAGTTGATGATGTTGGTACATATTGATGAGTCATAGTTGATGAGTAGTTGACACATGATTGGTACATACTTGGTACATGGTTCGATGCACTTGTTTATGGTACAGGTTGATTACAGGTTGTTTGGTATAGGTTGGTGCATGGTTGATGCACTTGTTTATGGTATAGGTTGATTACAGGTTGACGTACAAGTTGATGCATGGTTGATGCATGGTTCAATTTTATTGGTACAGGTTTATGGCAGTATATATCAAAATGATAGTGTGACAGTGGTTCCATCATTCTACTTCTACTTCAGGGCGGTTGGATGGGGCAAGGATAGGTGGTTGTAGCCAACTTCCAGTTCTAGCCGGAGAACATAGGGGGTTGTAGCCTCCTTCTGGTTGTAGCCAGAGAATTGGGGAGTTGGAGCTTCTCTCAGGTTGTATCCTGAGAAACTAGGGGATTGGAGCCTCCTTACAGTTGCAGCTAGAAAACAAAGGAAGTTGGTGCTTCCAATGAATGTAATTCTTCAAGACATATAAGAAAAAACATTCAGTGGTTTTCTCTCGATTTGGGTTTCCACCTAAAACACTGGTGTATTGTGTATGTGTGTGTTTGTTCATTTTTTCATTGCTTATTTACTCTACAGTTATTGGATGATAATGCTTCATTGATGTAACACTTGTATTATATGGTTAAAAAGGATTAAATTTCTCTATTACAGATTCACCCCCCCTCTCAGTAATCCAACAATTGGTATCAGAGCCGGTTCCTTAAGGAAACAATTTAACCACTGGAAGGAGATCATGGATTATTCTAAGAATGGAGTACCAATGTTTAATGGTCAGAATGGTTTTACGTATGAGATGTGGAGCATAAGGAAGAAAGTATTTTTACATGCATAGGGACATTATATTTGGCTATCAGTTGTTATAGGATATGATAGTTCAAAAAGGGGAAAGACTGTAGCCAAGAAGGAATCGAGGAAGAATAAAAAAATAGCAATGGATTTCATCTGGGAAGGATTACCTAATCCAGTAAGAGAAAAGGTTGGTAAATGTTCATCAAAAAAAGAACTTTGGGATAAGTTACATGGCATATATTCTTCACCCATCACAGATCCAGAAAATGTCAAGATGTAGATACAAATCAAGATGAATTATGTTCACCATGTCAAGAAGATTCAGAAGATGAAGAGTACATAATCAACAGAGGTATGTTGTTTTGTGTTAATTGTGAAAAATGCAGACATCTTGAAATAGAATGCCATGAAGGAAATGAGACATGAAAAATAATTGAAAAGGAAGAAAATTATGAAGAATAATTGATTAGTGCTTTAAATGAACTAAGAGAAGAAAACAATTCACTCAAGAAAGAATTGACGAAAAAAAAGGAAAGTGTTTGCATTTTTGAAGAATCCCAACAGGTCATCGCGAACTTAAGAACTCAGCTAGAAGAAGCCAGAAAGATCGAAGAAAATATTGAATATCAAAAGCAGTGTTTGGAAACCAACATATCAACACAGAAGGAAGAAGCAGAAATGAGAGAGAAGATATTGACAGATCATCTTAATGAAAGAAATAACAATTTAAACCAGCTTGAGGAAGAGTTTGGTCAAGAAGAGAAAGGACTTGAAGAAGAAATAATCACAGTAAAAATTCATCTTGAAGAAGAGAAAAGAACAGAAGAAGTCATGAAGTCTCAGATAATGAAGAAAGAAGAATAGGTTGAGAAGCTTAAAGAAGAAATTGTCACATTGAGAAGTAAAATCACCAAGCTCAACACGAATGTTGAAGAGACAGAAAAATCCACATCAGTTATAGAGAATGAAGAGAAGCACTCTAGGTTGCTAGAAAAGAAGAATGAAGAAAATAGAAAGAGTTATGCAGAAGTACTCAAAGAAAGGAATCAGCGTCAACCCGAATCTAAGAAAACTATTAAAGATACATCTTCAAGGGGACCATCCATGTTCAAGACACAAAGAAGCTTCAATCATGATCATGATCAGTCAAGACAAAAATTCAGAAGGACTACGCCACAAAGAAGATCATTCACTCCCAGGTATGTAAATTTATTTTATGGTCATTGTTTTTATTGTACTAACTTTGGACATAAGGTTGCAGACTGGAAGGATTATAAAAGAAATGTTCAAGAAACAAGTTCCTATGTGGCCGCACGTAACATTGAGTGTTACAAATGCCATAACTATGGAAACATAGCTAGTGATTGTAGAAGCATGATCGATACTTCCATGAAAGAGAATAGTGATATCAAATATAATAAAGTATGGATAAGAAAACAAGAAGAACAGGTGAACAAAGACCAGGTACCAGAGATCTTAAGATTGGAAATAAAATGAGATGAAGAAAATTCTAAAGAGAAAAATAAAGATGTCAGATACAGAAAGGTTTGGAAAATAACTGAAATAAATGAAGGGAAAGTAAATAAGGAACAGGTTCAAGAGATTGTACTTTCAGGCATTACAGTGAAAGATGAATCCACAGACATAAAGAAAGAAGTCATAGCTCAGAGAGATAATGAATGTACCCATGAAGATGATGATGAATGTACCAATGAAGATGATGATGAATACACATCAAAGCATGAATTGTGTTGAGCCATCCGGCTTAGATACTCCCAAGTAATATGAATATTAGACAGGGGGAGTGTATGCGATAGTTGTGACAGACTAAAGAACCATCCTTTGAGCAGCTTGTAGAGTTTGAGAAGACAGATTCAGAGAAATCAGTTATCAGAAGTATAGTTTGATAGTATAATGATAAATGGGTTAGCATTATGGATAGTTGTGCAAGTAGAGTCTTGGGAAGTACATACATAGATGGATTTGTAAGAACACTTAACAGGTTTAGATAGATATATGATAGTGGATGAGAGCATGGATTCATAGATTGGTTTAGAGAATGGTTCAGAGACAAAGGAACATTATCATAATGGATGATAATTACATAGGAAATGGTTCAAACAATGCTAATGGGTTTCAAATTGACAGATATTTTTTGGAAACAGGCAGTGCATACAACAATTCACATTCAAAATAGAGTAATGCTCAGAAACAACACTGACAAAACTCCCTACGAGCTATGGAAAGGAAGACCAACAAATGTGAAGCACTTTAGATTTTTTGGAAGCAAATGCTACATCAAAAGAGAATATGGAAGAATGGGAAAGTTTGAATCTGGTGTGGACAAAGGAGTACTTGTTGGTTACTCAAGTACAAGGAAAGAATACAAGTGTTACAATCTGAGATTGAACAAAATTGTGGAAAGCATCAATGTAACAATTAATGAAACGAGCACAAGAAAATGAATCAATGGAACAAACTTCCAAAGAAGAAACAAAAGATGAAAAAGAAGTAGAAGAGGGAGATGAAGATGAAGAGAATCCAACAGAAGCAGAAGAGCAAGTTCAACAAGTATCTCAAAAGACACCTAGAAAACGAGTACAAAAGAGTCATCCTTCAGGTCAGATTATTGGAAACAAAGATGTAGGAGTTGAGACTACAAGAAAAATCCATTCCCCAGAACAAACACACCTAGCACTCTTATCTACAATTGAACCAAACTGTTTTGAAGAAGCCAACAATGATGAATTTTGGAATAAGGCCATGGATGAAGAATTGGATCAAATAGATAAAAATGACACTTGGGAATTGGTTCCAAGACCAAAGAATAAGAATTTGATTAGCACAAAATGAGTTTTCAGGAATAAATTGAATGAATATGGACAGGTTACAAGGGAAAAAGCTAGATTGGTATGTAAAGGATATGCACAGATTGAAGGAATCGACTTTGAAGAGACATTTTCCCCAATTGCCAGAATGGAAGAAATCCATTTACTTTTAGCTTATGCATGCTCCAAAAATGTTAAAGTATATCATATGGATGTAAAATCATCTTTTCTAAATGGGGAACTTGAATAAGAAGTCTACATTGAACAACCAAAAGGATTTCATTTGTTAGAGAACACAGACTATGTATGTAAATTAAAGAAGGCCTTATATGGTCTAAAATGGGTTTCTAGAGCATGGTACTCAAGACTGGATAAGTATCTGCAGTAGGCAAGGTTCAGAAAAGGATGGGCATACAACAACCTATACATCAAGGTAAGTCAAGATAATATTTTATTAATTGAAGTTTATGTTGATATTATTTTTGGTAGTGATGATGACAGGTTAAGTCGAAAATTTGCAAAAGACATGTAGAGTGAATTTGAAATGTCATTACTTGGAGAACTATCCTTCTTTCTGGGACTTCATATATGTCAAAGAAACTAAGGAATTTTTATTTCTCAAACCAAGTATAATAGAGAAATGCTAAAGAGGTTCGGAATGGAAGATTGCAAACCAGTTATCACTCCCATGCAAACCAGTTGTAAGTTGAGCAAAGATGATGATTCAAAGTCTACAGATCAGAGGAAATACAGGTCAATGATTGGCAGCCTACTATATGTGACAACATCCAAACCAGATGTAATGCAAGCAGCTGGACATGTGGCATGATTTCAAGCAGCACCAAAGGAATCACATGTATTAGTAGTAAAGAGGGTTTTCAGATATCTCAAAGGAACAAAAGAGTTTGGATTATGGTATCCAAAAGGAAAATATCTATCACTTATTGCCTACACAACTACAGATTGGGCAGGTTGTATTGATGACCGACGAAGCACTAGTGGAGTAGAGTTCTACTTAGGTGAGTGTTTGGTATCATGGCTAAGAAAGAAACAATCATCAATATCTCTATCTATAGCCGAGGGAGAGTATATTGCAACAACAACATGTTCTATATAGGTTCTTTGGACGAAACAAACTTTGAAAGATATACAGGTTGAGTATGATGAGCCCATTCCAATATATTTTGATAATACAAGTGCCATCAGTACCTCAAAAACCCGGTGATGCACTCCAAGACGAAGCACATTCCAATCAAGTATCACTTTCTATGGGAATAGCTTGCAGAAAAGAACATTAGAGTTGAGTATGTGGGCACAAAAGAACAAGTGGAAAACATCTTTACAAAACCACTTCCACAGGAAGCCTTTGAATATCTTCACCAAAGACTTGGAGTTATTTCTGCTCCAAAATGAATGCTTTTTTAATGTGTTTTGAATGCTTATCTTATATGTCTTAGATGTACACGAGGAAGCACCATAAGATGAAAGTTCAGTCAGGGGGAGAAACCCTAGATGAAAATATACCTTTGCCATTGATGACAAAGGGGGAGAGATTTATCAGATGTAGAGGATAGAGGCATGGTTCCAGGGGGAGTAGAATTATCAGATGTAGAGGATAGAGGAAAATTTATCAGATACAGAGGAGAGAGGCATGGTTCCAGGGGGAGCATGAGTGAAATGATTTCATTATTGCATCAGAGTGTTTCCATCAATGCCAAAGGGGGAGATTGTTGATTAAGGTTGGTTGTCATTGATTTCAACCCTTGAAGAAAGCCCCACAACACAAAGGTTTGGGTAATGGACCCAATATTGTTTGATGTAAATATGACTCATTATTGTCTTTTCATGGTTGATAAGAAGTAAATATGGATGAACTCCAAAGTGGTCCCCTTATGGTGAAATCCCTCACAGGAAGACGCTTTGTGGAGTAAGATAACCCATGATTAATTGTGGAATAATAAGAGGAAGGACAATGAATTTGTTAGGTAAACTATCCTTGATGGATAGTTCTTTTCATTCCATTTCCGGTGGTATGTGGAATGCCACATAACTCCTTATGGTTAGAGAGTTATGGCCATGAGAAGTTGGACACCATAGGTTTGGGTGATGGACCCAAGTTTGTTTGATAGATAATGGTACGAGTTATGATATACTTTTAGATAATACTATTCTATATGGATAGTACATTTCATTCCATTTTTGGTGGTATGTGGAATGTCACATAACTCCTCATGGTTTTACATTTATGTCCTTACGAAGTTGGA
>ML794014.1:150626-166602 GCA_009831015.1 Picea engelmannii
GGATGATGAAATTGATGAGGGATTTTGGTTGAGGTACATGTTGAGTACATGGTTGAGACAAGTAGTTGATGAGTTAGCACATACATGAGGTGTATAGTTGATGATGTTGGTACATATTGATGAGTCATAGTTGATGAGTAGTTAACACATGATTGGTACATACTTGGTACATGCTTGGATGCACTTGTTTATGGTACAGGTTGTTTGGTACAGGTTGGTTCATGGTTGATGCACTTGTTTATGGTACAGGTTGATTACAGGTTGAGGTACAGGTTGATGCATGGTTGATGCATGGTTCAGATTTATTGGTACATATTTACAGTGGTATATCTCACAATGATAGTGTGACAGTGGTTCCATCATTCTACTTCTACTTCAGGGAAGTTGGACGGGGCAAGGACAGGTGGTTGTAGCCAGAGAACATAGGGGGTTGTAGCCTCCTTCTGGTTGTAGCCAGAGAATTGGGGAGTTGGAGCTTCCCTTAGGTTGTAGCCTAAGAAACTAGGGGGTTTGAGCCTCCTTACAATTTCAGTTGGAAAACAAAAGAAGTTGGTGCTTCCAATGAATGTAATTCTTCAAGACATATAAGAAAAAACATTATGTGGTTTTCTCCCGATTTGGGTTTCCACTTAAAACACTGGTGTATTGTGTATGTGTGTGTTTGTTCATTGCTTATTTACTCTACAGTTATTGGATGATAATGATTCATTGATATACCACTTGGATTATATGGTTAAAAAAGATTAAATCGCTCTATTATTGATTCACCCCCCTCTCAGTAATCCAACACTCGCAACATCATCTAGATCATAATAATCAAGTTATGTCTCCTTTTTCCTAATCACAATGAGGGGCCCTATAAATTCCAAATTTTTTGAACATGTTGTTAGTAAGAATAAAATAAATTGCATTCTCAAAATGAGTAATACATAATTTTGCAAATGTTGGAAGGAGAAACAATAGGAGGTTCTAATGTAAAGGGGGACATAGGATCAAGGATGTTGATAGAATTCTTGGAATGCTTCACTGTGTTTTCTATGCTCTATGATATTTTCTAGAACGAATGAATTCAATGAATTCTAGTGAAGCACTTAGGTCCCTTTGACTTGGATATAAATTTATTAAGTGGTCATATTCAAGGGGATGGTTGCAACAAAGCACAATATTCTCATAGTTCACAACCTAGGTCCAATTGTGAGCACCATATCTCAAAAATACTTGATCTAGAAAATCTCTACCCAAATATCCATAGATACACATGTGAGAAAAGGTAGTGAAATATTTATGCCTGATGGAAACACTAAGACAAATATAATCACCTAAAAAATCCCTATTGGATTCCAAGGCTTGGTGTACCAGAATTGCAAATTCATATTTGGAAACTGGACCTAAATCAAAACCAATGTCAGATATTTGACATTAGGGTTAAGATGAAGGATATATGGCTTCATGAATATGCATTCACTTACCATAAACCATATGCCATATATATAAAAAAATTGTCAGTCCTCTAGGAATCAAACTTAAGAACAAAGAAATATTTTTTAGCTGGGAGAATGGCCACAGAATGGGACCCAACAAAGATGCAATCAATACAAAAATTAGGCCGATAACACCTCTTTTATCACCATATTTTAGTGTTTCTTTTTTCTACAATTTGGCACAATTTTCTAGCACTATTGTCAATGCTACTCAACATTTCAATTTTTCACTAGATTTTGCACCAACCTTATTATTGATTTTTTTAGTTGCACTGGGTTTTGTGTCAATTATTGCATCAACTCAAAATTTTGCACCTTCTTCAATGCAAAACATCGCAATAGTTTTTGAGTTGGATTCTTCTTCTAATATTTTTCCTCCACTTTAATGTCTAATATAGCATCAATTTTTTCTTCCACTATAGCTTCCATCATTGCACCATGTTTTTCTTCCACTATATCTTCCATCATTGCACCATGTTTTTCTTCCACTATAGCTTCCACATTAGAATCGTGTTTGGATTCCACTTTAGAATCACATTTGGCTTCCACTTTAACATCGATTTTTTCTTCTGTTTTGTCACCAGGATTTGCTTCGATGTTAGCATAATGTTTGTCTTCCACTTTGGTGTTGATTTTCTCTTCAATTTAAAAACAAATCTTTTATTACATGTTAGAGACAATTATTACTTCAACAATATCACCATGTTTTGATTCCATTATGGATCTAATATTTGTGTCCAGTTTAACATCGATTATTTCTTCCATTTTAGTACCAATATTCGCTTCCATTTTAGTGCCAAGATTTGCATCCACTATAATTTCTTATTTAGCACCAATTTTTTCCTTCTTTACAGCTTCCACTTGGGAATCGGGTTTAAATTCCACATTATAATTGGGTTTATCTTCCACTATAACCTCTATTTTTCACCATATTTAGCTTCCATGTTAGTATCACCTTTATTATATTCATTTTATTAGTTTCAATTAAATTAATGAAGTATACTAGAGTTATTAAATAAAATATATCAATATTAAACAAATATCACAATTCAAATTTATATCATAACATTTATTAACATATTTAAGGGAAATTGAAAACATTCATCCAAAGTAAAATATAATTTACATCCATTCCAACATTCTTACCTATTATAAATAAGGTAAAACAATAACAATATTATCATATATAGTAATTCACCATAAAAAAAACGTCAAAAATTTCCATTATATATAAACACGTTTATACTAATAACATCATCACCATCAATCAATTCAGTCTAGCTTGAGTGGTTAGGATAAATGGTTGTTAACATCCCCACCCAATTTCAGTTATTGTAAATGATATGCTTGAGCTCTTAAATGAGTATATTATGGGATGGACTGGTACCAACCATATCAACTCTTGATTTTTGGATTGAGAGTGGAACCTGTTATATTCCCTAAAAAAACATCTTCATAGACATATTTAATTAAAAAAACTAAAAATATAATACCAAATAGATCATCAAATTATCATGTCATAGACAATATTATCGAAAACCAAAGGGAGCTCGCACGAAGTTGACAGTCAAAAACGTGGCAATGGGATGTGAAAGAATGTGCACACACATGAATGTGCTTGTTTTCTTAGAAACACACACACATTCATTATCATATAGCCTCAATGTTCCCAAAATTGTCATGTAGGATTACAACTCAGTGCTAAGTCGACATTTTTAGGAATGCATGCAAGTTCTTTGGAACATGTACACATTCTTGAGCATGTGCATGCGCTCCTATGTTGATTTATTGAAAAAATAGACCATGGTCATCCCTTCTACCCAAGAAAATGTGTGGTGCATTTTCCGCCTTCGTTAAGCAATTTCAAGAGATATAGAGGAGTAATTTTAGGATTTCTTGTGGAGGAACTATAGGACTATTGAAATAATGTTGGATTAGTTCTGGGTAAGTTTCGAAACCTTATTTCTTTTGTATTTCATAATTTTAGAAAATTATAAAAAAATAAAAAAATTATTTCCCCCTCTTTACATGTAGAATATTTAAATCACATCAATCTTGCAAAAAGAGAAAACCAAACCCACCATCACCAAATGAAGACATTCCAAACCCAAACCCATAACTAAGAAATGTAAACTTTGAAATTGATGCAGGGTTGAGGTCATTAAGAATCCTTATCGAATATTTAATAAACAATAGAGAAACGTCAGGCCTTTCAGTAGTCACATCACTCGATACCATTGTTACTTTGATTTCAAATTCCCAAGGCCAATTACCACTTATTTATTATTATATGGCTATAATGTTTAACTACTATAGAATGGGTCTAGATAGAAACTAGTTTATACACCTAAACATTTCAAAACAAGATTAGTGCACCTAAACATTTTCATGGATTAGTGCACCTACCAACCTTTTGTAAATAATTGTATGGATATGTGGTTCATGTTTTTTGACAAACCACCCTGCAATAATAGTGATGTCACTTTGTATTTCCTTAGGAAATTATGGGTTCATTTTATCTTAGGTCACCATGTAAACTACTTAAATGGATTTTCATGGACTAGTGCACCTACCAACCTTTTGTAGACAACTGGATAGAGAGGAAGTTACAGTTTTTAAAAACCCTCCCTGCAATAATAGGGAGGTCCCTTTATATTTCCTTATGAAATTATGGGTTGAGTTTATCTTAGGTCACCATATCAACTACTTTGACATTGGTGAATTCTAGTGAGTGGGTTGTGGGTTCACACATGATCAACAAAATACCAAGAGAGACCCATTGAGAGTTATGCATCCTCCTTGGAAAATCCCTAATCTCTATGCTCAATATCCTTCCATTTCATAAAACATTACCCAATCCCAATCATATGTTTCCATGTTGACCCATAGACTAGTGAAAAATAGCACATTTGTAGCATTATCCCACCAGGAAGGATATTTAGCTAATGTTTGGGGAGGGTTTGGGCCTTTAGGCCCTACAAAAGAGTATATCTAGGAGATGCCACATGGACACACTAATATGTTTCATCCTATTTCATGCATCCCTCATATTTTTGATTAATTGGGTTGGTTTTCATTGATGTCAACCCTTGAAGAAAGTTTGGTAGCAAATTATGGTAGTACAAAGGTTTGGGTAATGGAACCAAGTTTGCTTGATGGATAATGGTATGAGTTTTTATATATTTGTAGGTAAGACTATTCTAGATGGATAATACATGTCATTCCATTTCTAGTGGTATGTGGAACTTCATATAACTCCTCACGATTAGAGAGTTATGGTCATGTGAAGTTGGAGAACTCTCATGAGTCATCTAAAAGCCCCAAAAGGTCAAAGTAGTCAACGTGTTTGCAAAGAAGAAATTATTTAAATAATAAAGTGAAGTGAGGAGTCTACTATAATTCAAAGAGGATGAAAAATAAATTTTTTAAATAACAAAGTTAATGGAGAACTTACTAATTATGGAAAGTGGTTAAGTTAAGTGGACAAGTGGTTATAAGTGGGTTAACCCAAAAATAAGGAAAGTGGGTTAAGATAGTTAAAAGGTAACCCCTTGAGGATGCTACATGAAATTATAAATAAGAGGCAAGGATCTCTCATTTAATCACACTTGAAGATATTGAATATCTATTGTTGTGTAAGGATTATTTCAAGTAGTACTCATTGATACATTTGAAGTTGTGAAAGTCCGAGGTAGCATGACGGGTTGACGGTGAAAGTTTCAGAATTACAATGAATACAGAAAAACCCTATTTTCTGAGGTCTATGTGGGATAACAGTGTATTAGGGTGTGTACATATGCAGGGCGCGCAGTGTATTAGGGTGCATACATGAGGGTGAAGACATAGAAACTTGAGAAGATGAATATGCCGAGTTTCTTGATTCTAAGATCAAGATCCCAAGAAGGTCTACAGTGATCAGATACATTAGATCTATCCACTGGTTCAAAAGGTATGTCTTATTTCTATGAGTAGTTGGATTTTGATGTATGCATGCGAAATGATTATGGATATTTGAGGATTCTCACTAGAGAGACTAGTGGTTGCATGGGATATGTTGTATAAGTCAGATCTACAAATATACGGTGCTAGTATAATCATTGATACTTCTTGTCAGAGTTGAGGCACATCTTGTATTTCTTGGGATATGGCTAAGGGTTTTTGTAGTACATGGTTGAGAGCTTGTATTTGTGAAGTGGTTGATGTATTGAGAGGCTAAATATTAGAAAGGGTTTGATGTCTAGATCATGTGACAGTGATTATATTTGGTTATGATTACATACACTCATTTGGAACATAACTAGAGATATATATAGAGTCTTTAGGTAAAGGTTATGTATGAGGATGCATGCACAAGGTACAGTTACAGTTTGGATACAGTGATAGGTTACAGATCTATGTGAAAGAATTTGCAGAGGGTCAAAAGTTTTCAGAAGAAAGAAAACTCTAGTTTTTTGAAGGTTTATGCAAGATGCATAACATACAGGACGCGTACATATGCGGGATGCATAAATGTTAGGGCGTGTACATACACATGTTGCAAAACTACATGACATGTATCCCTAGTTTCAGAAGGAATACAAAGGATGCATAACAGACAAGATGTGTACATATGTAGGTTGTTGTACAGATAGGGTGTGCACATACGCAAGTTGCAGAACTAAAGGTCACGTATCTATTGTATTTTGGCTGATACATGTTTAGTTTAGGTATAGATTGATTGCAGGTTAGTAGTGTAGGTTTGTTGTAGGTCAGTGGTACATGTTGGTACGGTTGTATATCTCATAGTGATAGTGTGACAATGGTTCCATCATTCTACTTATATTTCAGGGTGGCTAGATGGGGAAATGACAGGTGGTTGTAGCCACCTTCAGGTTGTACCCAGATAACATAGGGGGTTGTAGCCTCCTTCTAGTTGTAGCTAGAGAATTAGGGAGTTGGAGCTTCCCTCAGGTTGTAGCTTGAGAAACTAGGGGGGTTGGAGCCTCTTTCTAGTTGCATCTGGAAAACAAAGGAAGTTGGTGCTTCCAATGAATGTAATTCTTAAATACATATAAGAAAAATCATTATGTGGTTTTCTCCCACTTTAGGTTTCCGCGTAAAAACATTGGTGTACTATGTATGTGTATGATTGCTCATTTTTTCATTGTTTATTTATTCTACAACTATTGGATGATAATGCTACATTGATATAACACTTGAATTTTGTGGTTAGAAAAGGGTTCTATTTCTCTATCACTGATTCACCCCCCCTCTTAGTAATCCAACAATTGGTATTAGAGTCGGTTCCTTCAAGAAACAATTTAACCACTGGAAGGAGATCATGGATTATTATGAGAATGGAGTACCAATGTTTAATGGTAAGAATGGTTTAAAGTATGAGATGTGGAGTAGAAGGATGAAAGTATTATTACAGGAACAAGGGAATTATATTTGGCTATCATTTCTTACAGGATATGATAGTTCAAAAAGGTCAAAGACTAGAGCCGAGAAGGAAGTGAAAAAGAATAACAAAATAGCAATAGATTTCATCTAGGAAGGATTACCTAATCCGATAAGAGAAAAGGTTGGTAAATGTTCATCAACCAAAGATCTTTGGGATAAGTTACATACCATATATTCTTCACCCATCGCAGATTTCAAAAATTCCAAAGAAGATGCAGGTACAGATCAAGAACAAAGATGTTCACCATGTCAAACAGATTCAGAAGATGAAGAGTACATAATCAACAAAGGTATGTTGTTTTGTTTTAATTGTGAAAAATGCAGACATCTTGAAATAGAATTCCATGAAGGAAATGAGACATAAAAAATAATTGAAAAAGAAGACAATTATGAAACAAAATTGATTAGTGATCTAGATGAACTAAGAAAAGAAAGAGAAGAAAAAAAATCACTCAAGAAAGAATTGATGAAACAAAAGGAAAGTGTTCACGTTTTTGAAGAATACCAGTAGGTCATCGAGAACTTAAGAACTCAACTAGAATAATCTAGAAAGATCGAAGAAAATATTGAATATAAAAACAAGTATTTGGAAGCCAACATAGAAGCACATAAGGAAGAGGCAGAAATGAAGAGAATATATTGACAGATCATCTCAAGGAAATAACTAACGATCTAAACTTGCTTGATTCAGAGTTTGGTCAAGAAGAGAATGTACATGAAGAAGAAATAATCACATTAAAAGTTCATCTTGAAGAAGCAAAGAGAACAAAAGAAGTCATGAAGTCTCAGATAATGAAGAAAGAAAAAAACATTGAGAAGCTTGAAGAAGAATTTGTCACATTGAGAAGTAAAATCGTCAAGCTCAACAAGAATGTTGAAGAGATAGAAACATCCTTATAAATTATAGAGAATAAAGAGAAGCACTCTAGGTTGCTAGAAAAGAAAAATGAAGAAAATAGAAAGAGTTATGCAGAAGTAATCAGAGGAAGGAATCATGATCAACCATAATCTAAGAAAATGATTGAAGATACATTTTCAAGAAGGYCATCCATGTTCAAGCCACAAATAAGCTTCAATCGTGATCATGATCAGTCAAGGAAAAAATTCAGAAGGACTATGCCACAAAGAATAWAATTCACTCCCAGGTATGCAAATTTCGTTTATGGTCATTGTTTTTATTGTACTAACTTTGGACATAAGGTTGCAGATTGCAGGGATTATAAAAGAAATGTTCAAGCAAGAAATGTCTATGTGGCCCCATGTAACATTGAATGTTACAAATGTCATAACTATGGACACATAACTAGTGATTGTAGAAGCATGATCGATACTTCCATGAAGGAGAACATTGATATCATATATAATAAAGTATGGATTAGAAAATAGGAAGAACAAGTGAACAAAGACCAGGTCCCAGAGATCACAAGATTGGAAATAAAACGAGATAAAAAAAAATTTACAGAGAAAAAGAAAGATGTCAGATACAGAAAGGTTTGGAAAATAATTGAAAGAAAAGAAGGATAAGTAAATAAGGAACAGGTTCAAGAGATCATACTTTCAATCATTGTAGTGAAAGATGAATCCATAGACAAAAATAAATATGTTAGAGCTCAGAGAGATGATGAATCTACCAATGAAGATGACGATGAATACACATCCAAGAAGGAATTGTTATGAGCCATATAGATTAGAGACTCCTAGGTAATATGAATATTAGACAGGGGAAGTCTATGTGATAATTGTGACAGACCAAAGAACCATCCTTTGATCAACTTGGAGATTTTGAGTAGACATATCTAGAGCAGTCAGTTAGCAGAAGTACAATCAGTTGTAGTAGTAAATACTTCATGATAGTATAGTGATAAACTGGTCAGCATTATGGATAGTTGTGTAGTAGAGTCTTGGAAAGTATGGGCAGAGATGGATTCATAAGTACACTTATCAGGTTTGGATAGATATATTACAGTGGACAAGAGTAGGGATTCATATACTGGTTTAGAGAGTGGTTCAGAGACAAAGGAACATTATCATAATGGATGATAATTACATAGGAAATGGCTCAAACAATGCTAATGGATTCCAAATTAACATATATTTTTTGGAGACATGAAGTGCATACATAAGTTCACATTCAAAATGGAGTAATTCTCAGAAATAACAATGAAAAAACTCCCTACGATATATGGAAAGAAAGACTAGAAAATGTGAAGCACTTTAGAGTGTTTGGAAGCAAATGCTACATCAAAAGAGAAGATGGAAGAATGGGAAATTTTGACTCTCGTGTGGAAAAATGAGTACTTGTTGGTTATTCAAGTACAAGGAAATCATACAAGTGTTATAATATGATATTGAACAAAGTTGTGGAAAGCATCAATGTAACAATTGATGTAACAAATGGACAAGAATCAAAGGAAGAATAAAATGAATCAGTGGAACAACTTTATGAAGAAGAATCAAAACATGAAGAATAAGTAGAAGAGGAAGATGAAGAAGATCGAACAGAAGTAAAATATCAAGTTCATAAAGTGCCTCCAAAGACACCTGGAAAATGAGTACAGAAGAATCATCCTTCATATCAGATTATTAGAAACAAGGATGATTGAGTTGAGACTAGAAGAAGAATCCGTTCACCAAAACAAATGCACCTAGCACTCTTATCTACGATTGAACCAAACAGTTTTGAAGAGTCTAGCAAGGATGAATTCTAGAATAAGGCCATGGATAAAGAATTAGATCAAATAGAGAATAATGACACTTGGGAATTGGTTCCAAGACCAAAGAATAAGAATGTGATTGGCACAAAGTGGTTTTTCAGAAATAAATTGAATGAAGATCGACATGTTACAAGGAAAAAATATAGATTGGTATGTAGAGGATACGAACAGGTTGAAGGAATCGAATTTGAAGAGACATTTCCCCCAATTTCTAGAATGGAAGCAATCCAATTTATTTTATCTTATGCATGCTCCAAGAATATTAAAGTGTATTAGATGGTCGTGAAATCAATTTTTCTGATTGGGGAACTTGAAGAAGAAGTCTACATCTAACAACCAGAAGGATTTCATTTATCAGAGAATGTAGATTATGTGTGTAAATTGAAGAAGGCTTTGTATGGTCTAAAATAGGCTCCTAGAGCATGGTACTCTAGACTGGATAAATATATACAACAGATAGGTTTCAGAAAAGGAAGTGCAGATAGTAACCTCTACATAAAGGTAACTCAAGATAGTATTTTATTAATTGAAGTTTATGTTGATGATATTATTTTTGGAAGTAATGAAGACAGGTTAAGCCAACAATTTGCAAAGGATATGCAAAATGAATTTCAAATTTCATTACTCTGAGAGCTATCCTTCTTTATGGGTCTTTAGATATGTCAAAGCAACCAAGGAATTTTTATTTCTCAAACTAAGTATATCAGAGAAATGCTAAAGAAGTTCGGAATAGAAGATTGCAAACCAGTTACCACTCCTATGCAAACCAGTTGCAAGTTGATTAAATATGATGATTCAAAATATATAGACAAGAGACAATACAGGTCAATGATTGGTATCTTACTATATGTGACAACATCCAGACCAGATGTAATGCAGGCAGCTGGAAAGGTGGCATGATTTCAAGTAGCACCAAAGGAATCACATGTCTTAGCAGTGAAAAGGATTTTTAGATATCTTGAAGGAACAAAAGAGTTTGGACTATGGTATCCAAAAGGAAATGATATATCACTTATTGCCTACACAGATGCAGATTGGGAAGGTTGGATTGATGACCGATGAAGCACCAATGGAGCAACGTTCTACTTGGCTGAGTGTTTAGTATCGTGGCTAAGAAAAAAAAATCATGAATATCTTTATCTACAACCAAAGCAGAGTATATTACATCAACAACATGTTGTACACAGGTTCTATGGATGAAACAAACTTTGACAGATATACAGGTTGAGTATGATGATCCCATTCCTATCTATTGTGATAATACAAGTGCCATCAGTATCTCAAGGATCCTGGTGATGCACTCCAAGAAGAAGAACATTCCAATCAAGTATCACTTTCTATGGGAATAGGTTGCAGAGAAGAACATCATAGTTGAATATTTGGGCACAAAATAACAAGTGGCAGACATATTTACAAAACCACTTCCACGGGAATCCTTTGAGTATATTCTCTAGAGAATCAGAGTAATTTCTACTCCAAAATGAATTCTTTTGAATCCTTATCTTATATGTCTTATATTTACATGAGGAAGCACCATAAAGAGGACAGTTTAGGTCAGAAGATCAGTTTCAGGAAGAGTTCAGTTAGGGGGAGTATCCCCAAGAAAAGTTCAGTTAGGGGGAGAAACCCTGGATGGAAAGATACCTTTTCCATTGATGACAAAGGGGGAGATATTTATCAGATGCAGATCACAGAAGCATGGTTCCAGGGGGAGAAATGGTCACAAGGGGAGCATGAGTGATATGAATTCAATATTGCATCAAAGTGTTGCCATCAATTCCAAAGGGGCATATTGTTGATCAATTGGGTTGGTTTTCATTGATGTCAACCCTTGAATAAAATTCAGTAACAAATTCTGGTAGCACAAAGGTTTGGGTAATGGAACCAATTTTTTTTGATGGATAATGGTATTAGTTTTGATATATTTACAGGTAAGACTATTCTAGATAGATAATACATGTCATGCCATTTCTGGTGGTATGTGGAACGTCATATAACTCCTCACGGTTAGAGAGTTATGGCCATGTGAATTTGGAGAACCCTCATGAGTCATTTAGAAGCCCCAAAAGGTCAAAGTAGTCAAAGTGTTTGCAAAGAAGAAATTATTTAAATAACAAAGTGAAGTGATGAGTGTACTATAATTCAAGGAGGATGAAAACAATTTATTTAAATAACAAATTGAATGGAGAACTTACTAATTATGGAAAGAGGTTAAGTTAAGTGGACAAGTGGTTATAAGTGGGTTAAGATGGTTAAAAGGTAACCCCTTGAGGATTCTACATGAAAGTATAAATAAGAGGCAATTATCTCTCATTTAATCACACTTGAACATATCGAATATCTATTTTTGTGTAAGGATTATTGCAAGTACTCATTGATACATATGAAGTTGTGAAAATATGAGGTAGCATGAAGGGTTGATGATGAAAGTTTTGGTATTACAGCGAATAAAAAAAAACTCTAATTTCTAAGGTGTACGCGGGCTAACAATGTATTAGGGTGCGTACATACGCGGGTTAACAATGTATTAGGGTGCTTACATGAGGGTAAAGCCATAGAAACTTGAGAAGATGAAGATTTCAAGTTTTTATATTCTGAGATCAAGCTCCCAGGAAGGTCTACAGTGATCATATACATTATATCTATCCACTAGTTCAAAAGGTATGTCTTATTTCTATGAGTAGTTGGAGTTGGATTTTGATGTATGCATGAGAAATGGTTATGGAGATTTGAGGATTCTCACTAGAGAGACTAGTGGATGCATGGGATATTCTGTATAAGTCAGATATACAGAAAGATAGTGATGGTATAATCATTGATACTTATTGTTAGATTTGAGGAACATCTTGTATTTCTTGGCATATGGCTAAGGGTTTTTGTGGTACATGGTTGAGATCTTATATTTGTGAAGTGGTTGATGTATTGAGAGGTTGAATATCAGAAAGGGTTTGATGTCTAGATCATGTGAGGGTGATTATACTTGGTTATGATTACATACACTCATTTGGCACATGACTAGAGAGATATATAGAGTCTTTGGGTAAAGGTTATGTATGAGGATGCATACATAGGGTACATTTACAGTCTGGATATAGTGACAGGTTGCAGATCTATGTGAAAGAAGTTGTAGAGGGTTAGAAGTTTTTAGAAGAAAGAAAACCCTAGTTTTCTAAAGGTATACGTAGGCTGCATAACATATAGGATGTGTACATATGCGGGCTACATAATAGTTAGGGAGCGTACATATGCATGTTGCATAACTACATGTCACATATCCCTAGTTTCAGAAGGAATACACAGGTTGCATAACGTACATGATGTGTACATAAGCATGTTGTTGTACAGATAGGGCGCATACATATGAAAGTTGTAGAACTACAGGTCACGTATATATTGTACTTTGGTTGATACATGTTCAATTTAGGTACAAACTGATTGCAGGTCAGTAGTACAGGTTGGCTGAAGGTCAGTGGTACAGGTTGGTACAGTTGTATAGTGGTATATCTCACATTGATAGTGTGACAATGGTTCCATCATTCTACTTATATTTCAAGGTGGTTGGACAGGGCAAGGATAGGTGGTTGTAGCCACCTTCAAGTTATATCCGAAGAACATAGGGGGTTGTAGCCTCCTTCTGGCTGTAGCCAGAGAATTAGGGAGTTGGAGCTTCCCTCAGGATGTAG
This sequence comes from Picea engelmannii, assembly GCA_009831015.1. Classification (NCBI taxonomy): domain Eukaryota; kingdom Viridiplantae; phylum Streptophyta; class Pinopsida; order Pinales; family Pinaceae; genus Picea; species Picea engelmannii. Next base: position 163,947 of record ML794014.1, read on the forward strand.
CCTGAGAAACTAGGGGGTTGGAGCCTCCTTCTAGTTGCAGCTGGAAAACAAAGGAAGTTAGTGCTTCCAATGAATGTAATTCTTAAATACATATAAGAAAAAGTATTTCGTGGTTTTCTCCCGCTCTAAGTTTCCACGTAAAAACACTAGTGTACTGTGTATGTGTATTATTTCTCATTTGTTCATTGTTTATTTATTCTGCAACTATTGGATGATAATGCTACATTGATATAATACTTTCATTTTGTGGTTAGAAAAGGATTCTATTGCTCTATTACTTATTCACCCCCCCTCTCATTAATCCAACACATATATGATTAAGTTGTGATTTGACTTGTTATAGTTCGATGGATGCCACTACACATGATGGTTTCTTGATCATATCTATAGTCTTCCTTGATCATATCTATAGTCTTCCTTGATTATATGTGTGTGTGTGTGTGTGTGTATGAGAGGGAATGGTCTCAAACTAGAACAAGGAAGAGGAAAGGGAAGGGGGGAATAAGAACTATTTTGGAAAGGGATAAAGGGGAGATGGCTTGTGATTTTCTTTTTTTTGCTCCACTATGAGCTAAAAGGCGTGTCGAAAAATGAACTATGAACAATTTTAGTGCATTTCTTTCTTCAATCGTTCATTCGATATGCATGATTCCACAGAGGCGGGACACATGCTGTTCATTATAACATATTATATGCTATGTTATGTTATAACATAACATATTATATGTTATGCTATGTTATGTTATGTTATAACATATAATATGTTATGTTATATTATAACATAACATCTAATATGTTATGTTATATTATAACATAACATATTATATGTTATGTTATATCTTATTGTGTGATTTTTTTCTACATCCAATTATATCATGTGTGCAATCATTTAGATAATAGACCTTTGACACCCTGATCGAAAAATGAAGAAGACTTGAAAAACTTGAAAACTTATTGCAAGTGAATGTTATGTGTTTAAAGAAAAAGGATCAGTTTGCAACACATAAATTAAAGGATTACTTATGCAAATTACACATAGACAACAGCATAATCATTGAACATAAACACATAAGCACAACAATTGATAAAGGAGTTCACCCCTCTTATGGGCTACATCTCCTGGTCCAGCTTCCAATGGATCATTATTATTAATTGCTCAAAAAGTGCTCCAAAAACATGTCTTACAATGCTCAAACTGACAAACTGACTGCTCCAATGGCTTCAGAGCGTCCCAAAACCCCTGTTTGGGCTCTTTTGGGACCTCAATCGGTCGAAAAATGAAGAAGTTAGGCCTCCTGGAAGTCTCGCTCTTCAAGCTTGTTGTCTCTGCATCTACAAAACACACCCTTCTTGAATGAACCTGGCTCACACGCATTATATGGCGTAAAAACCCAACACCGGGTGCAACTGTGCCAACGGTGCAAACCATAGAACGGTTAAGGGTGCGCCAACCCCTAACCGCCTCGGCACCTGGGTGTATGGCACATGTGACCTTGCGCTTGACAAAAGGTGGTTAACCGTTTTAAAACCGTGAAAACCACATTTAAACCAACTCCCGCACGCATTATTAACCATGGTATAAACTGTGTGTTATGGTTTTAAAACCCCGCACGAATGGTTGGTTATAACAAAACTCGGCTATGTATTAAACCCACGCCACATAGTTTATAACACGGTTATATGTAATGCAAAGCAACCACGGGTTGGGGCTAAGCCCCGTCCGGACCCCCCTTTCCATTTAAACAACAATCAAATTGAAATACATATGCATTGACATACATAACAAGGAACAATGGGCGGGACATTGGTTAGTGGAGGTTTGTGAAGACTTATGTGGTGGGGAGGTCCGGGGGTCGAACTCCGCGGCCTCCAATACATTTTTCATAAAACTACTTAGCCAACCAGCGAGTGACACGTGGCACCCACGGATTGGGCCACGTGTCCTCCTACCATTGGCCCCCCAAAGGACATGCGTCAGCACCTGACTCACCATATTTCAACCATCCAATACCTGCCACATCACCACTATACGTTCGTATGGCCTGTACGACCTTGCCACGTCAGACCATACAGACTGTACGGACTGTACAGTCAACACCAAAAATTTTGCCTGTTTGCCTTGACGAACAGATCGCGGTATCTTCTCCATACGGAGTCCATTTTACAAAGTAAATATACCGCCAAAATCAGGAAGCCGAGACGAACACAATGGCACTATTTTCGTCGCATTTCGAGCACTTTGAATTTTGAGCAAAATTTGATCCCCTGATCACACCTCCCCATTGGGAAGCTTTTGGACCTCCAAAAGACTATCTTAGTCTATGTGAAGTTGAGGGTATCGTTCCCTCACCCTTCCAACCTCAATCCACTTGGTCTTTCTTGGATTCATCCCTTTAATACCAACTCGCAAATACTCCACATTTCCTCTCTTCGAAGTTCGCATCCTCCTATCAAGGATGGTGTCTTCCTGCAGTTCTGTTAGATACTCTGGAGAAAAATCATCTATGGAAGGTATCTGAACATGCTCTCCTTGATCATCAATCAATGGAGGCTCATACAACTTCAAATTCTCAACATTAACAATTGCATACATCTGCATATAAGGAGGCAAATCTAAACGAAAAGCATTGTTACCAATCTTGTCAACAATCTTGAA